>JZKD02S0191391.1:930534-966091 GCA_000966675.3 Picea glauca | reverse complement strand
TTATGTTGTCATCATCATTCATCTTCATGTCACGAAGCTCATTCTTCAGACTTATAACTTGTCCAATGTTTTTGACTGAGAAGAGATTTGTTAGGGCATCGTACATCTTCATTAATGAGTCAAGATGGGAGATGTAAGGTATCAAGTGGTATTTTATAGAATCCACTATGATACTCATGGCATTGATGTCAACATATTTGAACTTCTCCATAGCTGCAACATTATGTGGTTCCTTCTCTTTTCCTTATTCAAACTCTGGCTTCATGATCTTTCCTTTCAAAATATCCAGCACTTTATTCTTGGCAAGGATGAGTTCAATCCTTGTCTTCCATGCTCTGAAGTTAGAGGCTCCATCTAACTTGTTCTCAGACTTCATAGAGTTAGTGATGGCTACTTGACTTGGTCAAACCCTAGATTTGACCAGAAATTCAAACTTCACGTCTTGGCTTGTTGAGAGTATCAAGAGATGTGCTAGGCTAGAGCGCACTGATATATTCAGAGATTAGGTCAATCAATTCTCTTAATGTGCCTCAATAAGAGGATTAGGGTTTCTGCAACTGCTCCTTCTAGTAACCCTAGCGACAGTGTCTTGGGAGTTGCTTCTGCTAGTAACCCTAGCAGTAGTTCCTCAGCGAGCTCAATATCCTAGCAGTTATGTTTACTTCCAGTGTTTAGACTGAATGAAGGATGTTGTGGGACCATAACCTATTATAATATAGAAGAATGTGTGCTCATTTTACCATTGACGATGCCCTCGTCACCCAACCATAGGCCGAAGCCACCCTCCGAGCACCTTAACCTTGACTGAGAATTACTCCGGAAGCAAACCCTAGGCTATATAGCCAAACAAGGTGTAGCACATATTCCTCCAAGGATAGCGCACCAACAATAGCTAATCAGATAGTCCAAACCCTAGCCAAGAGATAGTCCAAGCCAACACTAAAACTGCTAGCTGCAGCAGCTGCACCTACAACTCTCCTCCACACGTACTCACCAAACTGGGAACTACAGTGCGCACCAGTTTCTGTCTGTAATTCTGAGATGTGTCAAAATGAGAACTGGCGCCCTGTATTTATACTAGTTCTGCCAGATTTGTTGGGGCCAACTTCTCCTTCTGGATATGTGTTTGTTCAGTATATTATTATTATTTCTGGTCGACTTCTTCTCTTGGAGGCTAATAACCTAATATTAATTATCTTCTTGAGATGATAAGACTTCTAGGGTTATTAGCCAACTCATTAGGGTTTTCTCTTGCTTTCTAGAGTCTTCTATTCTCATTAGGTTCACATGTGGAGGTAAATACCTCCCACAACTACCATAATATTAACACCTACATCTAGCTTCCAAATGTTCTTAAACACTAATATCTCATTCAATTGCTGCCCAAGAATGGTTAAGTTTAGCATGGGTCCTGGAAGTGTCTAAAATAGTATGAAACAAGTTCAAAGTAATGTTGGTCTGGTCTTGGAGACTGGGTCAAGATTGGATTGCCTCGTAGCAAGAATAATCATTAAGAGAAAAACAGTCAAAGAATCAATAACAGAAAAAGAAAGATGTATCGATGAAAATAGAGTATAAAAATTAACCGGAGAGATATCGAAGATGTCCCCAGTGTGGTCGCCAAAATAAATGTTGAGGAAAAGATATGAATTGATCTTACTCAAGAATTTTCAGACTTTACTTGGCTAAAGAAAACTAGACGGGAATATTACCCTATGTTTATAGCCAACAAAAATAACATCCTAACTCACAAGTATTAATTACGAGTGCTTAGGATAGTCTTTTATCAACAAAAAGCTTGCTGGAAATTCAATTTTTATGTAATTTTATGAATATACAGTTGCTGAAATAAATGTAAGAACATAAGTAAACACACCAAGATGATAATCAAGATAGATGATACATAAAGCAATCCTTTATTTCATTCCAATTCACCAAAGAGTCATTTCTTTACAAAATCTCATATAGAAATCTTGGACCAAAGTTAAACTTAGACATCCCCGATGGAACATACAAAAGGACCTCTGACAGAAAACCAAAACTGAACTCTAAAATCTAGATCTGCTTGCCACAGATTTCTACCCACTCGACTCTGCACAATAGCCTTTATCAGTCATGAAAATTAATTCACAAACAAACAAGTCTACACATACTATCAAAGATATATCAACACCTATGAAGAACAAGTGTCTGGATGATTTGGTTTAGCCCTGAATATTGTTGTCTACAATAAGACCTTGCTATCATAAAAGAGAATTAGGCTATGATGAATATATGAATGAATGAAAACTGAACTATCTCAACATAAACTCAAAGAGCAAACCTTATCATGCTTCTTCTTCTATCCTCCTTGTGTCCCTCCCTTGTCCTTTTCTTTTAAAAAATTCATAATTGGTTGAAGTAGTTGAACCAATTTATTAGTTAAGTTAATTAAAAGACTCAACCAACTGTAGTTAGGTGGAAAGAGTAATAATCATAATAAAGGTCATAAATAAATAATAACTAGTAGGTGGGACCCCTTGTGACTCCCTTTAACTCATAACAATAATAACAATCATAATATAACCATTAGTTAAGTAAAACACACTTCCTTGTGTCTCCCATCAACATATTCACTTTTGGCAATTTTAGCTCATAAAATTTGAAATCATTTTCAAAAATATTGCTCATATATCATAAATAAAGCATGTTGTCCAAAAATTCCGGAAGTCAACTGTTATCAACAATGGATAAAAATTAAACTCAAAAAACATATTTTCCATTATGTGATGCAACCCTTCCTTGATTGTTGTTGTCACCCTTTGATTTTCCTGAATTTTCATTTGGCTATGCAGAGCCTTTAGGCCTAATCTCACTGATCACATGGGAACAATCATCCCTCAAATGCATCTGGGAAGACACGTATTTGTCAGAGCCATTGGAGGGTGAGGAAGGGGCAGTAGTGAATTTTCCTTTATCAAGGGCATGGTGGGCCTCAGTTTTCAATCTCTTGTTAGCATGGGAGGATTGTACTGGTGAGTGGTCAGGGGAAGCTTGGATAATGGGGTTAATAGGTGGAGCACACAAAGACAAGTTGGTCTAGCCACGATGTTGGGAGACTGTGAGGTAGACAATCTCTTGCCATCCACCATTTTCAGGGACCTCGGGCTGTAAGGAGACATGAGGAGGTACAGGGATACCAGGGGCTTGCGGGGCTAGGAAAGGAGGCCTTTTAGGCCTAGGTTGGATAATTCCCTACCCAATCCAATTAAATAATTCGGCATGAAAAAATTGGCCAAGCTCTTATGAATCAACATCAAAATGTATGGATAACCTACAATTTCTTGGGCCTCGGTTCCAGTTACCTCTACCTCTGTTTTCTCGGCCATGGCTTCCTCGACTAAAAAAACTCATCCTGCATGCGTGATCAATTAGAAAATAGTCTTTTAAATAACCGTACATGAAAACTCTTAAAATATGAAATAGATTTGGCTCAAAATGTATCAGACTCATGCAATCCAATCCATACAAATTGTTTTACTGTTAATCAACGAGCAGGGGGGTGAAACAGGGTTCTGGGATATGTGATGGGTTTGTATTGAGTGAAAATATGATATAATGAAAGGGGAGAAGCATGGTCACTGCTTAATGACAACAAAAATCAACTATAAAACAAACCAATAAAACCTCAATGCTATCAACACAAGACACTGCCACTTTCATCCATTTTAACACAAGCATTCTCTTGACTGTAATCAATCTCAGAACAGGTAGTGAAAAAGGAATATGGGAGGTGAAGAGATTTGTAATTAGAAGAAAGTGAAATAATGGAAGGAAAGAAAGACGATTATTGTTCATGGAATTAATTAAGTGATCCATAAAACACTCTGTGAAAGGAGATGCATCAACCATCAATCACTTGACTAAATAATAATTTCTTTGTATTTAACAAGTTCACTGTTCATAATCAAATGTCCAACACAATGCCATCACAAAATAGTAGGCATCCTATACATTCTATAAAAGGATTTTGTTCCCTTATTTGTATCTTATAACAATTTCCAAACAGTAGCCATCCCACTCTGTTAACCATCGAAAAAAACCACTGCCCATGTGTTTCTTCAATCCACAACTATACTCAAAAGTCATGTTTTCAAAATAATAATGAAGTCATTATCACTGCAATAGAGCCCTTCAAAATGCAATGATATCCATTAACATATATATAGGTAGAAACCAAAGAACCAAGATCAAACTGCAACTCGTATTGATATTCAAATATACAACCAACAACCAATGCTTAAACAGAAGCTATACACAGGGTAACTTGCCCAGGCAATGTAATACTACCACTGTAAAAAAAAAAAAAAAAACAGTATGGCTTAAAGAGTTGGGACATCAAACCGATATGACAAAGCCTCAACAACATGCCCTTCATAACAAATGATTGATAAACATGATTAAAACTCTGTGAAACCCAAGATATTCATACTATGCACAATGCAGAGCCACCCCAAAAAAACACGATGCAATATTTCCATTTTACCAAACCAAACACACAGTCACAGCGATAGCTCAATTCGTTGTTGGGTCATCAATCCAACACTGTATTACTTCGAATTATCCCAATTGTGATCAACTATGTTGTGCAATTTCAGGCTTAAACAATCAAACAATCATAAGGATAGAGTTCCCAAAGTCATCTGGTTCAATAATCACTTGGCCCCAATATAAAACCCATAGTTACCACGACCATTATCCATTTCACAAACACACAACACGACATAAGCAACGCCAATCATTTTCACCAATGCTAGCTAAACATTCAAATAATCATCAGTGCAAAAACTAGTGACTATGTATCTACCAAACAACCTGTCATTGTCTTAAAAAATCAACATCCTAACAAGTTGTAGCAATGATGCATACCCACACATCCAATCGAATCGGGGCAAAGGCCCTTTCCATTAACAATACTGATCTATCAACATAAGGTGAGTAACTGTGTGTTTTGAAAGTGAAAATGGTAATGTAGGGTTTACCACTATTATAATTGAGCCAATGACTAGATACCAACCAACATGACTGTCATATGACCAAATGGGTGAGCCTGTTCTTAAAATTGTCGACAATTATACAACCATCCAATCAAAACCTGAGTCATAAATGACAGGCCAGGTCGATCTTCTTAAACAATTTCTAGATTAGAGGGCCAAGGTTGCTCCATAGTCAGCACAGGGAGAGCATGGACACTCTTTGTAATGAAAAAACCTCCAAGGCCACAATGTATACAAGATGAATCATGACTCATTTGTGGTCAGGAACAAATCCATGACATGGCCATAATTGAAAAATAGGGCTCTAGTCTGGCCTAGAAAAGGTTATTTAACACACACAGGGTATAACCCTCGTGCTCTTCGGTCAAAAATCATAGCACAGAGGTGAAGACAAGGCCGAGAAAGAATAGGAACCTCATTTCGTGACCCCTGGTGGTGCAATCAACCAATGTTGAAGTGAACAAAACTTACTGGCAAAGAAAACCTCTGACCATTAAACCCATGAAATCCAGAGACTGGATTAGTGACAGTGTGTGAAGATATCTATCCACCCAATACTAAACAAAAAACCTCCAACCAAACAACAGTGATAATAAATAACTATCACCCAAGAATACCAATAACCTCGATGAACTCAAAAATGTTACAGGAAGAACTATTCACTCTTCATTTCCAGAAACCAAATTTCACACAGTTGCAACACTTAGGAAAACACAAACCCATACACCTGATCCAGTAATCATTTCATAACCAGATAAAAATCATGAATGGCCAAAAAAAGACATACATGTAATCGAATTCCTTAAAACGAGATTTGGTTGAACGGTTCCTCCCTGCTAAAATTTTGGAGCATAACCACAACAACAAGATCGATCAATATCCCGACTAGGGTGGCAGCCAATGGGAAGATTAAAGTTGACATGCAGTAAATGCACGTCACCTCCACCCATATCTCATTAACTCAATAGTACATGCCAACAAATTCTCCATTAACACGATTAATCAAACATGTATCAAAACCATCACCACATTAAAAGCCAGTAGCGTAATCACCATATCCCATTCCACATCATATAACTCAAACAAAATTGCATAACCATCAACATCCATTACTTTATCAAATGTGCCACCAACATTCAATCTATCCAAATACACCATATATATATCAACCACATAATCCAATTAATCATTGCACAACCATTTACGTGTTGGCTAGGATAATTGTTAAGTCTTTCATGCATGTAGTATAGTGAATAGGATAACTTCAAATTCTTCCCTTTTGCAATTGTTTCTTATTTCTTTCCCATTGTTCGCATATAGTATAGCAAAAAACACAG
The DNA here is from genome assembly GCA_000966675.3 of Picea glauca. Lineage (NCBI taxonomy): Eukaryota > Viridiplantae > Streptophyta > Pinopsida > Pinales > Pinaceae > Picea > Picea glauca. Next base: position 959,718 of record JZKD02S0191391.1, on the reverse strand, counting down.
CATTGGATTCCTTTTCTTTGCACTAATAGTATTTTTTCCTTTCTCGAAAACTATCTTTCATATAGTTTCACTAACGTGTTTTTTGTGCAGGTGTGATAAGAACAAATGACATTAATGAATATCATAGGATGTAGTAACATGAAGAATCATTATTTCAAAATCTCAACTCATACCAACAACAACAATTTCTCATCAACCATGTAAACAGTGTCACACATCATCACAACATAAAAAATGAGAAGATATGATATTCAATAGAAAGGGGGTCCCACCTACTAGTATTATTTACTTTTATAATAATAGGCTTTAGCAACACTTTGCGGGCGAAACTACATTGACGTTTTCAATCATCAACAATCCCCTCCTATATATTCTCCACCCTCTTCAAGAGGGGAATCCTCTGACGACGTCAGTTCTTTGTCTGAGTAATATTGAAATTCACTCCCACCAACTCCCATGGCTAACCAAAACAATCTCTCCATACCTTGGCTCGATCAAGATGTCGTGGCAGTACCCGGACCTCAACATCCATTACCCAAACATCCTAAGAAGTGGTTACCCAAATTTGACCCCGATTCGAAGCAATTAGCTGAGGATCATATAAAGAAATTCATGTTAGTTGTTAGGATCTGAAATGGCGAACACGAGGATGTCGTGTGCAGGCTATTCCCTTACACTTTTGAGGGAAATGCTTACACATGGTATTTTTCACAACAACCCCAAACTATCGCTTCTTGGGATAAGTTTGAGACATTTTTCCTAGAAAAGTTCAGAGATGATAAATCTCCAGAAGTTTTGGTAATGGAACTGTCCAACATGAAAATGAACCCTAAAAAGAAATTCAAGGATTTCAATCATATATTCCTTACGCTTAAAAATAAAATCTCTACAGAATCAATGCCTGTTGAAAACTTGATTGTTGCATACTATGCTAAATCCCTACATCATAATATAGTTATATGGGTTAAGAGGCCTAAGAAAAACACGTTACTAGAATCTTTTCAGGAGGCAGTCCTTATTGAAAAAGACATTTGTAGTTTAAAGGTTAATGTAAATGTGGAAGTTGAATCAACCTCCTCTTCGAAAAAGAAAATAGAAATCCTTACCAGACCTTCCCAAAATAAATAAGAAACTTTAGACTTGGAAGGTTTACATAAAGCCTTTCAGAAGTTATCAAATCAAGTCATAGACTTGAAAATATATATTGAATAAGCGTCTTCAAGTAAAGGAAACTTTAGAACACCTTTTAGGAAACCTTTTCCTCCAAATAGACCAAATCCGACCACAGAAGATCTAAATTTTGAAGGGTTACAGTATGCTTTACAAGAAATATTGGAGGCGAGTGATAGTATTGTTTATGTACCGCCTGAAAATCAAAATGACACAGGTGAAGACGAAATACCTAATGAGGAGGAATCATCTCCACCAGTCTTCAGACATCTTTCTGACAGTGTTTTCCAAGCCAATTTAAAAAATGTCCATAAAACCCAGCACCCATATAACACTAGAATCAAGGTGCAAAACACATCCTCACCTGAGACAAGTAAGAATACAGTATCCAAACAACCAAAACAGATTGAAACAACATGAAACCCTATTGCCCTAGATTTATAATATGATTTGTTTTAAGATCTATAAAAAATGAAGGCAAATATATCGATTTTTGAACTGCTTAAATTCCCTCTTATCCTATAGAAAATGCTGCAAAGTATAGTTGATAATAGTAAAAAGAATGATCCTTTAAATAAAAAATCAGCAGAAAATAGCATAAATAAAACAAAAGATGTTGTGAGTAAAAGGTCACCCAGAGATCAGAATAAAAGGGACACATCAGAGAAGACTGTAGGGAATTTAGATAAAATTATTTCAGGTACAACAGTAAAAAATCAGCAGAGTTTTGCTCCCACACCACGCAAAAATGTACCACCATTCTTATTAACTTTCGAATTTTTCACATTGTACAACCTACAGAAGGACTAAAGCCACAATAAAAAAGGAACTGAATAAATTATTAACTACCAAGATCATTTTTTCAGTTCGACATACCCAATGGGTATCAAACTTGGTCCTGGTAAGAAAAAAGAACGGTGAAATTAGGCTCTATGTCGATTTTTGTAATTTAAACCAAGCCTCTGATAAAGACAACTATCGTGTTCTTCCAATGGAACAAATTTTGCAACAAGTATCTGGTTCTGAAAAGCTATCTTTATTAGATGGATTTTCAAGATATAACCAAGTCCTTATGTCTCCATCAAATCAGTTGAAAACCACTTTCTGCACCCCATGGGGCACCTATGCTTATCGAAAAATGCCTTTCGGACTGATTAATGTCGAAGCCACTTTACAAAGGGAAATGGACATTTTTTTTCATGGCCTTATCAACCAGTCCATTGTTTTCTACCTAGATGGTGTCACTATATCTTCAAATAATAAAAAAGACCATTTGTCACATCTTAGGGTTGTACTAGAACATTGTTGTAAGTTTCATATTTCACTGAATCCTAAAAAGTCATTTTTTGCAGTAGAACAAGGAATATTACTTGGATTTATAGTTTCAAAGGATGGATGTAATGTTCCTAACTTGGATAGTCTAGGAAAGGTTGCTAATGTGTGTGTAGGATTAATCGTTTACAACATATAAATGATCATACAAATAACAAATGCGACAAAGGACTGCAAAGTTTATATTATGATATCTCTATGGATTACAAAATGGCCGAATGTGGATGAATAAAATGACAATAATCACCTAGATCAATAGACAAAGTATCTTAGCTAGAATACAAATAAGCAACTAAAAGATAATACCTGGAATATGGGAGCACTGCGGAATCAATGGATGCGTTGGGACTATGGCAACTCTTACAGTAACTGTTGGAAGTCTAGAAAGTTCGACTTGGGATATTTACTTCTCGGAATGGCCTGGAAACTATCCTAAATGATGTGCCCTACTCTAGTCCTCAGTACTGGTAACTGTCAGACCCTTTTGTTGGTGATTTTGGACCCTGGATGGATCCCCCTGGGGGAATGCGCCCCTCTTTCTCTAGAAAAATGTGTCCTAGTGATTCCAGCGTTGGAATCGGATGAGATGTGTCTCAAAATGATTGCCTTGGTCTACTGGGAAATGGGTCGAAAGGGTTTCCCTGAATATGTCTTGATGCTCGCTTTGGAACCCCAAATGTATCTGCCAAAAGTGTCAAACGTCCAAGTCTAGAAAATGCACCCTAGTTGATTCCTCCAACAGAATCTGATGAGGAACCAGGAAATATATGTGCCTTGCCTTCCTCTCAAATGGGTCGGAGGGAAATCTCGAAATTCTCCCTTGATGGGATAAGTCGACTAAAAACCCTCTCAGAAGTTGTGCCCTCACTATGGATGAATGTGCCCTTGCTATTGAACATTGTGTAACTACTGCTGAAGAATGATGGAAGACCTGAATGATCTCCTCGTTGACTAGGGTGTGTCTCTCAACACTGAAATCAGCCAACTGGTATCTTCCTCTTGGAATCCACTGAACTATCTCTCTTGAGATGCGCCTCTCCTCCTCAATGACAAGTCATAATCTACATAATAATTAATTAGGTCGTTAACCCTTCCTTTATAGATTTCCAAAACCCTAAATCATGTTGAAACCCTAATTCACTATTGAATTCCAAAACCCTAAATCATTGTTGAAACCCTAATTCACTGTTGACTTATATTTTTAGCTCATAATGACTTAAAAGAACTTTTAACCCTTTTTAGCTCAATGTCACTTTTCGAATATAACACCTGTGACTGGAGTGACCTTTAGTAACCCTATTTACCCCTATTTGGCCCTGGATATGGTCTAAAGGGGTGGTTTAGACCATTAAGCCTCCTCTCTGGAGATCCTATCTGGAAAGGGACATTACAATGGAATGATAATAGACCCCAAACGAACTCAATCTATTTCCAAACTTTCTCTACCATCTTCTAAAAAAGCGATGCAATCCTTTCTGGGTAAAATAAATTTCATCAAATGTTTTGTTCCAAGTTTTCCTAAAATGGTTAGGCCTCTGCAAAACCTAGTTAAAAAGGATGTTCTTTACGAGTGGGGACCACAAGAAAACCTGGCTTTTAATTATATTAGAAAATCTATAATTGAATCTCCCTCTATGATGAGTCTTGATTTCTCCAAAGACTTCACTCATTACACTTTTTCCTCAGACAAATCGTATGTTGTTGTGCTTACTCAAAAAAATGTTGCAAACAATGAAATATCTATTTCATTTATGAGCTCTTATTTTAAAGGAGAATAATTGAATTATCCCACAGTAGATCAACAAGTATACACTGTCTTCAAGGCAGTGAAACATTTCAAACCTTGCCTTTTGAAATCTAGGATAAAAGTCATTGTTCCTTACCCTGTTGTTAGAAATATGTTAGTTCAAAAGGAACTCGGGTAGAAAAGGGAAAATTGGATGACCTCCCTTCAAGAGTATGATCTCGAAATCGTACCCTTACAAATTGTTAGAGGTCAAGGCCTTTTCAAATTAGTGGTTGATTCAATTGAAATACCATAAAATCAAACAACAACAGCAGCTGAAAATATGCAAAATGAAACACAAATTTTGTGTACACAAACTATGCCTAATTCATGGTATAATGATATCATATTTTATTTACTTCATGGAACTACTCCTTGAAATATTGATCCAAAAAATAGAAGAGCACTAAGTCTTAGATCTGCATCTTTTCAATTGATTAACGATGTATTGTTTCGAAAGAATTTTGATGGTGTATTTTTGTGTTGCCTAGAAAAGGAAGAATCTAAAAAGGTATTAGCTTAGTTACATTCCAGTGATGTCAGGGGTGATTTTGGTGGAGACATGACCGGCCACAAAATACTTAGGGCTGGTTACTATTGGCCCACTTTATTTAAATATGCTCATGCTTTTCTTCACAAATATATAATCTGTGAAAAAACTGCAAGGCGGGTCAAGAAGGATGCATTTCCTTTGCAACCTGTTACAATAGATACCTTGTTTCAATATTGGGGCCTAGATATCAAAGGACCAATTAAACCACCTTCCTCACAACAGCACAAATATATTCTCATGACAACAAATTACTTTATGATATGATCTAAATCTTTACCATTAAGGGTAGTAAACAAGAATCAGGTAATTTCATTCTTAAACTCTCATATTGTCACTCGTTTTGGAATCCCTGAATGTTTAGTTTTCGACAGTGCTTCTTATTTTTATTCCTTGGATACGAATGTTTTTTTCTTTGGAAAAATGGATTAAGATAAAATAATCCGCCAGTTATTATCCCCAAGGAAATGGCTTGGTTTATTCAACAAACAAAAATCTGATCAAAATAATAAAAAGAACAATGTCAAAAAATCATAAAAATTGGCATAATGCATTATATAACGCACTTTGGGCTGGTAGGATCACTCCAAAATCTTCCATCATTAATTCTCCTTTCTTCCTCATTTACAGAAGAGAATCTATCCTCCTTCCCCACGTATTTCTCCCCTCATTGCAATTATCTCAGAAAGTTCAGAAGGAAGAATGTCCCCCTTTAGAGAATTGGATAAACGATTTACTAAAATTGGAAGAAGTTAAGACACAAGCAAAACAGAAATTGGAACAACACCAAAAAATTGATAAAAACTGGTTTGATACAAGTTTTTCCTCAGATGAAAAAATTAATGTAGGGGATTTGGTCCTCAAATGGGAAAAATCACACGAGGATAAAGGAGAACACACTAAGTTTCAAAACATGTGGATGGGGCATTTTGTCATTTCAGAAAAATTGGGTCCTAGCTCTTTTCATTTGCAGAACTTAGAGGGATAGCCAGACACTTTTCCTATGAATGGCCAGACTCTCAAGAAATACTTCACCTGAGAAAAATCATACCTTCCCCCTGTAAATATCCCTAGATTTTTATCTTTTTATGTTTGTTTTATGATTGATTATTCTCTTTTGATGCTTTCTTTGTTTTCTTAAAAGTTATTTCTAACTCACAATCCATTATTGAGGGGAATTTTGTAATCATATCTATCACCAACAATAGTTGAAATAGTTCAAGCATCTCAATGTTAAGTTTTTAACTCAGATCATTGATCTATAAGATAGTTATTCTAGAAGTCTCTGCCAAATCATTGTTCCTGATTTTTTTGTCGAGATCTTGGAGAAGTATGATCATCTTTAAACTTCTTACACTGTCCCAGCTCTAATGAGATCAACTCAAAGTGATTCCCCATCCTTGAGATGATTTCTTTATTGAAATATAAATGTCCAAATCGTGATGAAAACTATCAGTTCTTAAAGAACAAGAAGCAATATTAATGATCAATCATATTATTGCCTACCTGTTAAATCTTCAGTATCACCCTACTCTCTCGTTATCATGAAACCTCAAAATTTTATAAACAATTAAGGAGAGTTGGAAACACTTTAATGTGTGGGAAATGTGTGTAAACATGCCGGGGTACTGAACAAGACTGTTGATAACAGGTAAATGCACACATGATACCAAGACAACTTTGTTGGGGTACTGAACAGGCCTACTGGCAGCGAAGTAATGTCGGGTTCAAGATCTTTTAGGTATGTTTTAAATTGATCAGAGATAAAAAAAAAACCATATCATGGATGTCCAACTTTTGGATGGGATTAAAGTACTTTAGTGGGTTAAATGACATCCATGTCAAGGCTATGAACACCTGCTGGAAGTAGTAGCCCTGTCAACGGTATTGAGGTTACTTTTATAAATATTGTCGCCTTTTTTTTTTATCAAAACTAACTTTCGGATTACAATCATTTTCCAAAGAATTCTTCATGAGTTTGATTGTATTAATTTTCTGAGATAATTTTAATACCCTTGATCTATTTCAAATTTGTTTTTAGTGATTTTCCAATTTATCTTTTCCCTGATATAAAGTTTTGATGATGCAGAGATAACTTCTTCACCCAACAAGTCGTCATTGTTGGCAGCCAAATATTCATATCGTTTCCTCGATATTTGAAATGAAATCTTAAAAAGGAAATTTTATTAGCTTCCTCTTTGTGTCTGCGAAGATTTTGATTATGATTTTAATTGAAGAATTGCTTGATTGATCATTTTATGTTTTTGAGTTTTATCTTTTCAATAAATTTCTCATTTACCCATTTCAATTTCATGACTGTCAAGCATGAAATTGAAATATGTTTTGTATAAACACATTGGATAAACTCTAAAACTTTCTCTCGTTATAAAACTAAATGAGCCTTTGAAACACCTATAATCTCAAAACTTTCAAGTTTGATGAACATATGGTTATGTGAATTTTTCTATAGCATTAGGATGTGAACAAGTTTTGTTTGATTTATGTTATGCCTTGATTGTTTTTCAATGATGTTTTTTGTTTTACACCTTCGAAAAAAAAATTGGTTCTAAAACTATGACATAAACCTATAATCTGAATGTTACCTTTGGTCATCATGTCACAATCTAATCATTGTATTACATGGCTAGTAGTCGTTCTCTCAAACTATTACATCTATGTCTTGTTTACCTGAACTTGCATTCATTTCATCGTTTGATGGTGCTTCGTAATATGGGGTTAGGTTCTTAGCAGGAGAGGTGGTTTTTGAGTGCATTTTTCCTCTGGTTCGGGTTTTAATCAACAACAATATTGGTATTCATGGTAGCATCCTCCTGAGATCGTAGTTTTCGGGCCACCTTTGACAATGAAAAACATATTGTTTGTATCGGGTTGTTTCAAACGCAAACTCCTCCATTTTGCACCTTCTGGTATATTGTAATCAAGTCTATGGCTCCTGTAGTAAGGGTAGAGCTGAATGGCTCACAGGATCTACTCTCCCATGATGATTCTTTGGATGAGATTGCCATCTTCGGATGGGTTAAGTTCATACATGTTGGGCATGTGTTATATTCTTTGCATGTGTGTGTGTGGGCACGTCAAATTTGACAACTGCGTCTGACGATCCAAAATTCCTTTGTTAGTTGTGTTGTGTGCACCAAGTGCTTCCTATGGGGGTCCCAAGGGGGGTAGGTATGCCCCTTCTGGTTACGCGCAGTGCCTTGAAAAAACTTTTTGGGCGGTTTTTGCTATTTTTAGTGATTTTCTAAATTAATCCTGGATTAAGGGATTAGGGTTTTGGTAGCTACGGAATACCTAAAAACATTGTATATATTGTATGGTAAATGGTGAAATTAATGTAATGAAGAGTTGAAAGGTGCAGCACCAAGGAAGTTTGGTTTTCTCCTGGTGAAGGGTTTCCAATGTAAATCTCTATGTACTATGTGAATGAGCCATTGATTAATTTTTGTTTTGCTTAAGAATATATATGCATTGCTTTACTTCATAGGTTTAAAACTTACATGTGGTATCAGAGCTCATTTTTGGCTTTAGGGGGGCACCTTTCTTGCTGAGGTTTTGGCTCGGTCTTAATAGATCAAGTTTATCTTAGGTCTGTGATAAACCTAGGTTCATGGGAGCTCTTTCAATGGTGATTTGAGTGTAGAAAGAGGAATGGTGAGCTCTTCTAGAATGGAGATAGAGAAGTTCAATAGTAAAAACTTTGAGCTATGGAAGTTCAATATGGAGGATCTTGTTGTAGACAAAGAACAATGGATCATTGTGGATCTTGGTACATAGCCTACTGGTATGCAGTCTACTAGCACACAGGCTACTGGTACACAACCTACTAGTACACAAACTACTAGTACACTACCTATTGGCATGTCGAAGGAAGATTGGGAGAAGTTGGAACAGAAGAGAAAGGATTATTATTCGACTCTACCTGGCAGATTCGGTGTTGTTGAATGTCACAGGAGAATCTACGGCCAAGGAACTATGGGATAAGTTAGGAAATTTGTATCAATCAAAGTCCCTGGTAAACAAGTTGTTTCTTCGAAAGAAGTTGTATCATCATAGGATGGAAGATGGAGATTCTATGATAGAACATCTAAATGCCTTTAATACTCTAGTAAATCAACTCGTATATGTTAATATTACGATTGCAGAAGAATATAAGTGTATTACTTTGTTATGTTCTTTTCCAGACTCTTGGGATAATCTTGTTGTAGCAATTGGTAGTACCACTCAATCTACATTGAAGTATGAGGATGTAGTTTCATCCTTGTTATCTAAAGAGATGAGGTGGAAAATCATTGATGGTCATCACAGATGCTTTATTTGTAAGAGGTCTTACCCAAGACAAGAATCCTGGTAAGTCTTCGAGGGGGATATCTAAATCTACAGGTATATCTAAGTCTCCAGGAAAATCTTTGAGGAAATGTTGTAAGTGTGGTAAAACAAGGCATTATAAGAAAGATTGCAAGTCTAAGAAGGTTGATAAACCAAAGGGATCTGATAGTACCTCTTCCACAAAGGAAAAAACCTCCACTAATGAAGGAGGTGATGTTTACCTGGCATCTACAGGTACACATGTAGATCATGATGTATGTTTTATCGACTCAGGTGTGTCATACCATATGACTCCTCATAGGGAGTGGTTCTGTGAATATGAAAAATATGATGGTGGTGATGTATTCCTAGGAGATGACTTGACAGCGAAGATCATGGGACGTGGAAGGGTTAAGTTGTTGCTAATATATGGAAGGATTAGAACTCTCCCTGCGGTTCTGCACATTCCAAAACTAGCTAGGAGACTAATATATGTAAGCAAGTTGGATGATGTAGGAGTGGATATTGTATTGGGAAAGGGCACTTGCAAGATGGTACGAGGAGAAATGGTGTTGATGAGGGGAGTTTGGTGTGGAACTTTGTACAATTTGTTGGGAAGCACTTATACTAATGGGTGTAACAGTTATGTTTTCCATGAGCATAGAAATAAATGAGACAAGAACAATGTTGTCCCTGAAACGAAGATCATGATGTGGCATCAAAGACATGGTCATATTGGAGAAAAGAACCTTCGAACACTACACGGTAAAGGTATGGTTGAAGGTATGTCTAATTTCACTCTGGATTTTGATTTGTGTGAACATTACATATATGGTAAACATAATCAAGATTCCCATCCAGTGCTACAACATCAAAGGGGATCTTAGAGTTGATACATGGTGATGTGTTTGGAACTATTCATGTTCCATCCCTAGGTAAATCTATGTATTATGTTTCATTCATAGATGATTTCTCAAGGAACACATGGATTTATTTTCTTATAAAAAAATCTGAGGTATTTGATAAATTTAAAGAGTTTAAGGCTCTAGTAGAAAATTAGAAAGAAAATAAAATAAAGGTATTGAAGACAGATAATGGTGGAGAATTCTGCATAAATGAATTCGAAGAATTCTATAAGAAGTGTGGTATAGAAAGGCAGAAGACTACTCCATACACACCTCAATAGAATGGATTTGTAGAAAGGATGAACAAGACAATGATGTAAAAAGCAAGGAGCATGCTTAGTGGTGTCGAGTTAGGATAGGAATTATGGGCAGAGGAAGTGGGTACAACATGTTACCTGGTCAATCGATCACCCTCATCAATGTTGGATGATAAAACTCCACACGAGGTATGGACTGGCAAGAAACCCTCTCTTGAACATCTTAGAGTTTTTGGTTGTGATGCTTATGTACATGTTCCAAAGGAAAATAGGAGGACGTTGGATAATAAATATGAAAAGTGTATCTTTATTGGTTATAAAGATGGTGTGAAAGGTTATCAGCTTTGGAACCCAGAAACTAAGAATACTGTTTACAGTCAGGATGTTGTTTTTAGAGAGGTAAAAGATGTTTCCAAACAAGAATTACTACCAAGGAAAGAAGAACTTGAGAAAAAAAAGCTTGACTTGGATGATGCAAAATATGAATCATTTGAAGAAGATGAAGTAGAAGAAGAATAAGAACCTCATACCCTAGTATTGAGGAGATCGGTGAGAGAAAGAAGGCAACCAGAAAGGTATAGTCCACCTGATTTTTGTTCCAATTTTTCTTTATCTATTACTGATGATGATCCCCGAACTATCAGGTAAGAAATGAATTAAGAGGATAGTAAACTATGGAATAAGGTCATGTTTGAAGAAATGGATGCCTTGGAAAAGAATGAGGCATGGGATATAGTTGAGTTGCCAGTTGGAAGAAAATATGTTGGTAGAAAATGGTTGTTTAAGAAGAAGTTTAATGCAGAAGGGAAAGTGGAGAAATACAAAGCTCGGTTAGTAGAAAAAGGTTATTCCCAGGTAGAGGGAATTGAATTTGGTGAGATTTTTTCTCCTGTTGCCAATTTAACGTCTATTAGATTTCTTTTATCCATTGTTGTTTCTTTCGATCTTGAAGTGCAACAGATGGATGTGAAGAAAACATTCCTACATGGAGATCTGGAAGAAGAAATGTACATGAAATAGCTAGAAGGATTTGCAGTGAAGGGAAAGAAAGAGTTGGTTTGTAAGCTAAAGAAGTCACTATATGGTTTGAAGCAATCACCTAGGATGTGGTACTAAAAGTTTGACACATACATCCTTGGATTGGGATTTGTGAGAAGCAGGGTTGATCACTGTGTATATTCCAAGCAGGTTGGTAATCACTTCATTTATGTAGTGTTGTATGTTGATGACATGCTGCTGGTAGGAAATAACATGGATGTTATCAAGGAAGTGAAATTGCAACTATCGTCCAAATTTGACATGAAGGATCTCGGTGTTGCTAACTTCATTCTGGGAATGGATATTAAAAGAGATCGTGCAAACAAGAAACTCTGGTTGAATCAAAGAAAATATGTTGAGACGATATTGTAGAGGTTTAATATGCATGGAAGTAAACTGGTCAAGGTTCCTATTCCTATAGGTGTAAAGTTATCTGCAGATTAGTGTCCTAAGACATGGGAAGATGAAGAGAACACATCCCATGTTTTGTATGCCAATGCAGTTGGCAGTTTGATGTATGCAATGGTTTGTACTAGACTGGACATTGCACATGCAGTGGGATTTTTGAGTAGGTATATGTCAAAACCAAGTAAGGAGCATTGGACAACAGTAAAAAGGGTCTTCATGTACCTTCGTGGAACTACCAGTTATGGATTGTGCTACCAAGGAAGACCAGGATTGGATAGAGTGGTGGACATACATGGCTTTGTTGATGCAGACTCAACTGGAGATCTGGATTGTAGAAGATCTAAAAGTGGGTATGTTTTTAACCTATTTGGAGGAGAAATCAGTTGGATGAGAAAAACACAGGATGTAGTGGCACTCTAAACTACAGAAGTTGAATACATGGCATCCACTCATGCAAGAAAGGAAGAAGTATGGTTACAGACATTGTGTTTAGGTATTGGGTTGGTACAACAAGAAGTGCTATTATATTGTGACAGTCAGAGTGCAATCTTCCTGGAAAAAAACCCAGCTTAGCATTCGAATACAAATCATATTGATGTTCAGTATCACTTTGTGAGAGACATGGTTGAAGAAAAGAAGGTGTTGTTGGAAAAGGTTGACACTTTGAAGAATGTTGCAGATTCATTGACAAAGTTTGTGAGAACAGAGAAGTTCTCCTGGTGTAGAGTAACAATGGGCATTGTTTCCCTGGATTGTTGACTATATAATCTTGTGGACCTCTGGATGCAAAGAAAACAACAAGTGGGAGAATGTTGGGCATGTGTTATATTCTTTGCATGTGTATGTGTGGGCGCATCATATTCGATAAATGCGTCTGATAATCCCAAATTCCTTTTCTCTTTGTGTCATGTGCATCAGGCACTTCCTAGGGGGGTCCTAGGGGGGGGGGGGGGAGGGATGCCCCCCCTTGGTTAGGCGCAGCGTTCGGGGCAATGCCCTAAAAAAAAATTGGGCATTTTTTTCTATTTTTAGCAATTTTCTAAATTAATCATGGATTAAGGGATTAGGGTTTTGGTAGCTACGAAATACCTAAAAACATTGTATATATTGTATGGTAAATGGTGAAATTAATATAATGAAGAGTTGAAAGGTGCAGCACCAAGGAAGGCTGGTTTTATCCTAGTGAAGGGTTTCCAATGTAAATCTTTCTGGACCATGTGAATGAGCCATTGATTTATTTCTCTTTTTTTTTAAGAATCTATATGCATTGTTTTACTTCATAGGTTTAAAACTTACAATGAAATCATATGAGGGTTTTAATCTATAATTCACCCAATCTTTCGCCAAGACCTTCAATGGTGCTAGAGCTAAAATAGGTGACCTACAGTTGCAAGTTGATGAGGAATAAATAGCAGAGGCCACGGGCCTGCCACAAGAAGGAGACCATTGGTTCAAAAGCCTAAAAATCGAAGGTATCCCTTTGCATATATTGATGATTTCTAGAAATTTGTGCTACGACGTTAAAGTTACACCCATCCATCTGTTCAAGACTCACTGGCATGGTTTGTTATTGATAATCAAACAGTTCATCACCTATGAGGGTCGCTATGGATTGGTATTTTTATTTCATGTGCGCATGTTAATGGTGTTCCTAGATTTTAAGTTAAATATGCCATTTTATTTGCTTAAAATCCTATAGAAGATGTCCAGATTCTATCAGAGACAAAACCCCAACTTAGAATCTAGTATTTTTCACCATGGTTTGATCCAAGTTTTGGTTAATTCCCATTTGTTGAAGGTAGGAGATAGTTGGCAGGGCTTCCTTGTTAGGAATGTTTTTGTTTCGCTGCCACCAAAATTGTTTAGTGGCTTTCCTCTGTGTGTTTATGAGTCTACTAAACCTTGCCTATCGTCTCACTCTCTACAAGGTCTTCGAGTGGAATTAAATGTTGAAAAAGACCCGGCATTGCCTCCAGATGCCCCTATTGATTCTCGTCAATCAGTCAAGGTCACCTCCATGAAGCACAAATTCATCCCAAATAAATCTTTAGAGAAGTGTTGAGTCATATAAGGGGTAAGGTACCTGTCGTCCCTAATCCTGTACATAATTTGGTTTATGAAAACAAAATTAAAATCAAAAGACAGGGTAAACAAAACACGCAGAGGGTTCATGATATAGATTTCAGGAATAAAATAAATGTCTGAATTATTTCAAGAATGACCAGGAATTGACACAAGAACCATGATAAACCTATCCCCACAGTTGATATCGAGGATAAATCTCTATTGACGATGCTAGTTCTGATGCCACCAAAATAGATTCACCCCAATATGATTTGTGTCTAACTTGCCTCCACTGTTGAATCTGGAACAAGTATACTGTGAGGTTTGTTTTAATGGGATCCAAAGATATTACCGGGACATCCCTTATCTACAGGATCAACTAAATCAAGTTTTGGCTCATAATTTAGCTTTGGAAAAGGAAAATGAATATTTGAGAGCTAGCATCCAACTACTTTCACCTAGGGCCAACAAACGGTTCAGGAGGTCAGGGGATATTATTATAAAAAAATCCACCAATTTCAACGTTGTTATCAATTCCGAATTATCTCATGTTTATTTTTCAAAGGTTTAATAGGTACACATTCTTCTTGGAATTTACGTTTGTTTTGTTTAGTGATAAATGAAATTGTTTTATTTTGGCTTTATTTAGACTAGCTATAGAATCACAGATTTTGTAGCTTGTCTTTTTAATTAATTTATTTGATTTCTTTTCTAATCTAAGTTTTGTTTTTCTTCTCAAGTGTGAAGAAGATCAATGTGAAATGGTTGAAGGAACGAGTAAATAGTTGTGAATGCTCCAAATTTGTAATTTTCATGCTTTCAAAAACAGTTTCAAGAATTTTTGGATGATGTAACTATTTTGGATAGTTGTCACAACAGACCTATCTTTTTGGTTATTTTTTTTAGTAAAGACTTTATTAAAATAGATATGTCTCTATCTTGTCTGATATGAGAAACATAACATGAATTTAGTTTAAATAGTAGTGCTTTCCCAGGAATACGGGCAATTCTTTTGGGACCTGATGATGGACTTATCATTTTGAGAAATATATGAAATGCAGTTTACTTTTTCGCTTTAGTCCTTCTATAGACTATACAATGTGATTATTGGCCTACATATATTTTATGAGCATAAAAACTTATCTATATTGGATTAGCTTTAGATTGTTCTACATCTATGTTTTCATGTTGTGCTTATCTCTCACGTGGTCCATTATTCATTGGTTATTATAATCTTTGTGGCTAATCGTCGATCTATACATTTTGAGTTTGCATTGAATGTTGGGTTGTTGATAATACCATTTTCCAAAGATTAAAGTTAATTTCATCTTCAACTATTGGATAATTTAAAGTTACATGAGTGAAAATTTATTTGTCTTTATGTTTATCATAGATTGCTTTCAAAATACAAAAAACATTTTTTTCCTTGAGTTGTTTCAGGAAACATAATTCTTTCTTCTTGTCATAGATTTATACTTGGAAATAGGTTAAGTGGAGCTTACTTTACGTAGAAAGACGAATATAGCTTAGTACCTATTTCTTTATAGTTGATCAGCATCAGGTTAGTTAGCTTTCTTTTATTTGATTTGTTTATGCTACAAATGAATAATTATTAAATCATTCAAACTTTAATGCTTTGTTCATTATAGTTACATCATTTTTAAATCTTATTCGTTCATTTGTTGTTATTTGTTATTTATAGTGATAAAACGATTTCCTTTATTTTTGCATCTTATTAAAACTTTGATTCATTAGTTTAAACCATCATTTTCATAAGGATTTATTTAAACCTTGTATCTGTATATATCTATTGTATATAATACTATTATTATCTAAGAAATCATATTAGTGTGCTAAATGATAGGATTATATATTTAGTTAGTTTTACCTCTTTTGGTTATTTTAGAGTCTTAGTTGTCTAACAGAGCCATAAAACCCATCAGGGTAGATTATTCCAAATGAATTGGGTTAAATATACAACCCTGGACTGGATCTTCCCTTCTCGATGACGTTGTGTCATAAATTCCCGTCAACAAGGTATAAACCTTGGCTACTTCATTCGTTATGGCTACCCACTCAACTGAGAAATGTGCAGTGTTCTTTTTCCCAAATAAACAACAGAGCATCAAGGCTATATATAATATATGAGAATCTAAATACGTCATGGAATACACACCATGAGAATCGGTTTTGAATGTATCTGTATGTCCCCACCAGGAATTGATTATATCATGGCCATTTCTACCGTATTGAGTACATACTTTTCTCTCAAAATCCAGGAGAAATGTTGCATTGTAAGTATATTTGGGTGTAGAAGAAAGATTAAAAGGTTCGACGGAGGTCTTCTAGTGGTTGACGTTGCTTCTGGTTTGAATGTCAATGTGCTTTAGACCCCAGCTTATCATATCATTGTAAGGTAAAATCTTGGTTCGTGCAACAATCTTGTGCAATTCTGACTGTTCTACCAATCTGAACTTGGCTGAGAATGACTCGTCATCTTCCTCAGCAGGATTGTCTGGATAGTTAATAATTTCATGCTCTAAGATATCATAAACCTACTTCCATGACTTAATGGCATCCATAACTCACGGAGTGGTGTCTAATATAACAATTGTATTTGGATTGGAATCATCAGTTGATGCATCTTTCTTCCTCGCAGCTTTGCGTGGCACCATAATCCTCAAGGAAATAAAATTAACATGCATGTAACAAGAGAAGTCTGTAATCTCTTCACTGAACAAAAAACTACTAATTGAAAATGGTAAAATGAATTGAAATTTGAAGTGTTATATTCATAAAGTCTATCAATCTTCGTATTGATTTTATGACAAAGAAATTATTAAAAAATTAATGGAATTTATTACCTAGTGATTCAAAATATTTATTCAAATCGTTAACCTTAGTCAATCATAAATGTCATTAATACTTCGACGTTCAAAAGCTTTGGATGTGACAGGGTAGACATTTCTCGAAGGCCGAATTCGCGGAGAAGTTAATCTCTAAGTAATTGCTTTTATGTTTTAATTAATCATGTTTTAAACATTTTAGTAGACTTAAGTAATTCAAAAGTTTGGTATTTGGGGGTTTTGGATGAAGGATGATATAAATCCTCCAAAGGCTTAATTCACAAAGTCATTAATTAATACTTAATCATGATTAATTAAAGTCGTTACCTATTTTATTAACTCTTTGAAACATTTTTTTACTTTTTTGTAATATCCAATGCTTTGGTGCTTGTGAACTCAATCTTTGTTTAA
The DNA here is from genome assembly GCA_000966675.3 of Picea glauca. Lineage (NCBI taxonomy): Eukaryota > Viridiplantae > Streptophyta > Pinopsida > Pinales > Pinaceae > Picea > Picea glauca. The sequence continues at coordinate 942,625 of JZKD02S0191391.1, read as the reverse complement.
AACTCCCAAAGGGAAATCTCCTAGATTGATGTGGAAGAGATGATTTCATTCTTGGTGACGTGTCAAAAAATTAGGAGTGACACGTGTCACTTGAAATTGAGCGAATAATCTGACACAAATGTTAAAAATAAGTGCCATGTGTCAGCCCCAAAAATATTAGAAGACACGTGTCCTATAACTCATCTGTAAGTCATTTTAGAAATTTTCACTAGGAAAAATCTTCGGGACTTCGTGGATTCGGGGATTTTGCATTTTAGATTTTTTGGAACTCCCAAAGTACGAAGCTCCAAAGTGTTTGTTAAAGTTTTTTCTTTTAAAATTTGGGCAGCTTTTATATTTCGGAGAGCACAAGAACCGTTCGATCAACTTAGTGAAAATCATCAATGGGTGACAATGTTAGCACCTTATTAATATATAACAAGAAAGCATTTATTTAGTTTAAAGGGAAATTTCCTAAGTTTTTTTTTTTTGCTTTTTAGTAAAATTTTATTTCTAAGAGGTAAAAACAAAAGAATAAAAGTTGAAAATTATAAGTGTTCTAACACCTGCAACAAATTGATGTTCCTCAAGTTGTACTAACTGTGCCAATATATCTTTTGTAGGAAAATTCCCCTGCGGACAGGTGAATATCCTCTTGGATCCTAGACCCTTATTACCAAGACAGAAAGATGCTAACATTGGACACTAACATTCCTATAAATGGAGTTAAACTAGTCAAAGGGAAAAGAGGAAGAAAGTATGATGTACCTTTTTCTGAAGCTTGTCCTCGCTTAGTCCAGGATGAACTTGATCTTCAAGCTCATTAATGAGATCTGCAATCCAATAGACAAAAAAGACAATGCATACTTCCTATTCTACCAAGATTAGTTTAAACTAAATATCAACAAAAGACAAGTATATGCAACCATACACAAACTTGAAGGAAATAGGCCAAGCATATATTAATGATAACATTACAAGGCACTTACAATCTATAGATGTAGTTGCAACAACTTCTCCAATTCCTCTTCGTCCAACCCTTTCACAATTCTCCCAAGATCGTAACCAAAAGATTTCTCCCAAGATCATAAGTTCGATACCTCTAATCTACCTTTTCTTCTCCATGGAAAGCCTTCATTATATAGGATTTGGAGGATTAACCACCATGGAGAGGATCACTCATCAGATCCACTAAAATGGGATCTCCAAGATATTTAGGGACAAAATATCTCTTAAGGATTTTAGGGAGGAAATATCTCTCAAGGATTTTGAGGAAATATTTCAACCATCCATGAGATCCTCAACCTCTCCTTAAAAAATAGGAAACCAAATGTGAGGTGGATTATCACACTAAATTAATTTTCTTTTCATGAATATTAATAATAATTCATGTGCACATAGTATTTTGACCTTCATATAATATATTTCTCCTCCACATTGACTAGGGATTATGACATATGTTATTTCATGGTTTCAAGGTGTATGTGACACTTAGCAAGGTTAATATGACACTTTTACAACATTTGCAACACTTAAGGTGAGGTACCTAGGTGTGGAAATTTGATGTGTAACAATATGCCCCCTAAATTGTGAGGTCGGAAGAGAAACTGATGGCAAAAACACTTTACAATTCTTTAATGCAAGGGCATGGAGTTGGAGAACCTAGAATAAGCTGCAAAAAACCATCAAATAGTATTAATATATGCTCCATTTTCGAGGCAGACATACCTATGATCGGAATATGAGATGACTCAAAGCACAGCCTTCGACCAATACACTACAGATTCATAAAAAATATTGACTAAGGATATGGCCACCAAAGATACAATGTGGATCCATAGCTCCATGACATGAACTAATCGTAGCCATGACAAATACACGGTGGATATATGAGATGATAAAACATAGCCACATACCAATACAATGTGGATCAATGTAAAAGTCTATATATCAGCATGCTCAAATGATCTCCTTCACAGCCTGAGAAAAGAAGATAACATAATGAATGCTCAACCCAGGGTCTTCGTCCCAATCCCGATGTGGCACAAATCTAGCCATGTGAATAGATGTTTTGATTTCGAACATGGTATAAACCACTTGATTACCATTCATTGAGGTAAATCATTAACAAGTGTGAGGTAAATAACCAATGATGTCAATGAATCACAAGGTACCCTAGTACAATCCAACAAATGTGAATAAATGAGATGAAGTCGAGCATTCGTGGAATCATCCGATCAGAGGTCAATGATGTAAACCTATTTTCAGAGGTGAGGAGGCTCACCATTGAGGCATGAAGGTCCCAAGGTACTAATTGGTTTCTAAGTCTAATTCCTGGATGATTTGTTGAAGTCGATAGGAAAATACTCGTCGAAGGAGGGCCTTGATGTATCCCCATCATCGACATGAAACTAACATAGGAAAGTCATATAAGATAGTGAATCGAATGAGTATGGACTAACACATGAAATGGAAACTGGAAATACTGCAGATGGATGATTTGAAGTGAAACTTCCCTTGAGCATGATGAGGCACGACAACTGACTTGGAAGCATTGACTCGATGAGTACCAAGAATGTAATGTGACAAAAATAAGAGAACTCTTCGACTGGATTAAAAATTATGGTGACACATGGAATTGGTATGACTCAGAGACAAGCGGATTACCCAACTGTAAGATGAGATGCAAACAGGTGCCATGTTCAAGGGCGAAAAAAGTTTCCATAAAGGATTCTCAAAAATATTGACCCACTTTCTTCAATTTTCCCCGCACCCAGATAGATGAGTACCTCTTTTTAATTTAACGAGATCGATGAGGTTAACACATTATCGATATAACTCACCTTCGGTAAGTTCCTCTTCCTTTGTTTAAAAATCTATAAAAAGTAAGGGTTTGTTCCCATATGGGTCCTTCAATGTGTAGTTTAGCGAGTCTAGAGAAGGAAAAATCGGTGGTTTTTCATGTTTAGAGAGTCTAAAAAGAAATTAAAGGTGACTCCAGGGTTGTCCTTTTTCGTAATTTTAGTCTCGCAAGGCCAAAAAAGAGATAAACTACCACTCGAAAGATACCCTTTAAAACCTTTTAATGAGTGTGAAAGGAAGCAAGATCACTCGACAATATTTTCATGTTTAGAGAGTTTGAAGAGAGATTAAAGGAGACTCCAGGGGTTTCCTTTTTCGTATAACCTTTACGAGTCTGAAAAAGTGATAAAATTATACTTGGTTATATTCTCATGTATTTACGAGCACAAGAAATAACAAATACTAAGCTCGGTATTGGTTTCATTTTTACACAAGCTTGAAACAAAATTAAACTTATGTTTGTAAATTCCCAACGTAATTTCCAAAGGTATGGATACCTATGGATGGTTGGTACTCTGCACCCAGCTTAAAAAGCTAGCGGAATAACTCCAGAATGATAATCAAATGTTGGATACATGCCCTCCCCAAGCTTCATTTCATTCACTGACTTTGAGGTTATCACCAATTTCTGTACTAGATGGAGAAAAAGGATAAGGGTGGATGAAATGAAGGTTTTGCTACAAGATCTAACAAAAGACTCGACTCAACATCTATGAGATCTAGAGAAAGACTCGACTCAATGGGAGAGGACTATTTCATTTTTTAACAAGCTTGACACATGAAAAGAACTATTCTTAGGACCTATGTTTCATTTTTTAATGAGCTTGTCACAGAGAAGAAAACTATGCTCGTTTCTTCTGTTTTATTTTTTAACAAGCTTTCCACAGAGAAGAAAAACTATGTTCATGGCTCCAGGTTCAATCCCCAGATTTCTATTTCATTTTTTAATGAGCTTGAAATCATAAAACCAGGCTCAAAGTTGGTTTCATTTTTCAATGAGCTTGAAATCATAAAACCATGCTCAAAGCTCTCTTTTTGATCATGGCTTCCAAGAGGAAAATGCTCTGGAAGGAAACCATGTCAAGGGACAAAACTCGATCATGGCTTCCAAGAGATGTTCACTAGACGGAATAACAATTCTCTGGAAGGAACACATGTTGAGGGATACAACAGAGGTAAGGAGATCAATCTCTTCAAGCCCTATCAACGAGATCACCATGTCAACTACTGGATCTAAGTCATAATATATTGAGCTTACAGTGAGAGGATAATCTTCATCAGTAGTTGAAGGCATGGGAGATAACACCACATAATTGACCTATGGTGGGGGTGATGTCATCTACATATAAGAACCTTTTAGCTAGGTTATTGATTTGATGGTCAAGTCAGGGCCAACAAACTAAAGTTGATCAAGAGACACAATTCTTCCATCGCGAGGGAAAGATATCACACGAAAAAGAGTGGACACAATAGATTTCATGGCATAGAAATAATATCTCCCAAGGAGTAAATCGAAATCCAAGGGGTATTGGACTACCATAACATCAATAAAGACAATTTTCCCTCCCAAAGTTACGGGAAATTGAAGAAGGAATCCTAAATGGTGACTGGTTTTTTTGTTAAAATCTAACAGACTCTGGGTAACTGACGCAAGTTGAGGACAAACCAAAGCTTGCCAAAAAATAGAGGACAAAATACTAACAGATGCACCTTCATCTATCATCATATGAGGAACGTCCGAACCACAAACTTGTATTGTAATCTTGAAAGGAATGTGAGAGGGAATACAAGGTTCAGTTAGTGCACCCCAATCAAAAAGGATGGCCTCATTACTTGGATTGGGTTCCATGGGAGAAGGATAAATTCCCCCTAGCATGATAGATTTTGTATCAACAAGAAAAACGTGGGTAGTATTGGGTTTACTCTCTAGTAGGAGAGTAGAATCGACTGATGATGGGATCACATTGACCACTTGGGTTTCATTCTCCAAGGGGATAATGGGGTCGATGGATGGAAGCGGATTGACTGCTTGGATTTCACTCTCTAACGGGATAGTTGGATTAATCGAGGATGGAATGGGATTGACCATTTTTTCAACTGGTTCAACTAAGGACGTGACCATATTGACTACCTGATCAACCGGACTGACCGACAAAGGGACCAGATTGATCATTCCATCAACTACAGGTGGGTTAAGAGAAGGCTTGTGGTAAGTAGCTGGAAGTTGAGGTTGGGAAACATTCATGTCTTCCAGTAATTTTGAGGCTTCGTCCATATGAGGGAAATGGTGAGTTTGATGACTCCCTTCACATAATCTACACGGGAATTGACTCTACTTTTCTTCTTCCCAACTATATCCTGACTAGTTGACGGGATATCTACAACACGTTGTTTAGAGGTTGACGATATGGGATGATGAGGTTGTGTAGACCATGCTTCTATAACCTTGTATAGACCATGGAAATTCTTAAGAAGATGTATACCCTTACAAATCCTACAAGGGTACTTGGGCTTATGGGTTGTTTGGGTGATCTTGGCATCATCAACACTCTCAACACGATTATCAGTAACTAGTTGTTTTCTAACATGTTTGATAGTGGTTGGAAGTTTGGACCCTTGCTTATTTTTCTTCTTAATCTTCCTTTTCTTCTTATTATTATCCAGCGGTTTACTAGCTTCAGAGATTGCACTCAGCGAAGAAGATGAAATAGAATAAGACCTTGCAAGTGAAGAAGGTTAAGAAGATATTACTGGTGAAGAAGGTGAAGGATCAACATGTTGTTTATGTTCTTGGGGGGAAGTTCTTACAACCGAAGCACTTGCTGCATTTGGGATTACCAGAGTGGAAAACAACCATACCGTTAATCCAATTGTGAGACCTGGAAGGCTCAAAGTAGCGATGTAAGGAGGACCAATGTTTTGTAAGAAGGAAAAACAAAAGGTTCCCCCAGAGCAGGGGTTGCTTCATTAGTCGTTCTGGCAAATGACGCCATTAAACACATATCCAACCTAGTTTCTTCTAGGGAAAACAAACAAAACATGCTAAAAACCTAGGAAGCAAGCAAACAAACAAAACCTCCTCACAATGAACACACTAGTTGGTGATGAAATCGAATGTCATGAGAACAATGTAAGAAGGGGTTGACATAGAGCGGGTGGAAAAGTTAAGTCTTAATGGACTTATGCCTTGGTGCAAGATTCCACACAATAAACATGTATTTAACCTACAAGGAGCTTGAGTGAGTTTGTCCAACGTCGATTCCAGGTACAACAAAGAGTTCCCCTTCAGCGTCACCTCGTGTATAATTCTAAAGAGAAAGGGCACTAAGGTTACCAAATACAACAATGATGCCTGGGAAAATAGTATACAATTAGATTCATGTGCAAGGGCAGGGTAACTGAGCTCGAAGTCGACTTGAGAAGACCCACATAGGATTTTTTTCTCATTTGACCCCCAATAATATGTGCAACCACTACACCAAGACCAACAAAGCAGGGTTAGTCACTCTGCTAGTCTCAATGCAACCTCATGATTGACCCTTGTGTGAGAAGGGATTCCCAGGACAAAATGTAGTAAATGGATTTCACCACTCCCTAACTCAAGATTCTATGTTTGTTTATAGCTTTGGAAAGTTATCTTTCACACCTATTCCAAAGCCCTGCAACTAATCTAATGTAGGTTTCAAACAACCCTAAAAATAAAAGTTTCTAGGTAGATTTTAATTAACGTGTAAATTTTATTAAGTTTTTGTTACTCAAGAGGAAAATGGTGTGGACTAAATTATATTTTGATTGACTCTAAACAATACAAAGAAATGAGAATGCAAATATTTCACTTCGATGAAAACTATATTACGAGAAGGAGAAAACGTTTATCATTCCCATATGCACAATGTCCCAAAATTTTATTAAACTCATTGATGTCAAGATACTTAAGAAATGAGCCATAGAGACTGTACACCAATACACAAACCCCCCCCCCCCCCCGCCATGAGGGGGAATAATTTTAAGAATTCAAGACCAAAAAATGCTAAAAACCATGCAATTTTGCTACTTCAAATGCAAGGATGCCCCCAATCTAATGCAAAGAAAGAAATTTAAAAAAAAAATATTCAAAGATACAATAAAATAAATAGTGAGCTTCTTCAAAAAAAAATCAACCCAAACAAATCCACAATCCAAAATACAGACTCTAGGCAAGAATCTATGCAAGATAGACTAGGAAAAACTGAACAGAAAAGGGCAGAAATCTTTAAAAAAGGAGATCAACGCTCCCTAAATCAAGGGCACAAAGTGTTGTAGTGATTTGATAAACACTGTAGTGGAGCATTGATCTACAATCAACGCTCTCATATACACTCCATAAGAGTGCTACCCTTCCGAGAAACTCAGAACAAAAGCTTAAAACTCAGAAACAATTACCCAGAATTCCCAGAATTTTGTGAAATTATCAATGGAGAGGGGAGAAAGGAAATAGATCAAGAAAAAACAATGAAAATGATCGAAAAGTGGGAAAAAGGCAGAGATGATTCAAGTAAATAAAAATCAATGTGCGTTCCCCAGTGGGGTCGTCAATGTCAGTTGTAGGAAAATTCCCCTGCGGACAGGTGAATATCCTCTTGGATCCTAGACCCCTATTACCAAGACAGAAAGATGCTAACATTGGAAACTAACATTCCCTTAAATGTAGTTAAACTAGTCAAAGGGAAAAGAGGAATAAATTATGATGTACCTTTTTCTAAAGCTTGTCCTCACTTAGTCCAGGCTGAACTTGATCTTCAAGCTCCTTAATGAGATCTGCAATCCAATAGACAGTAAAGATAATGCATACTTCCTATTATACCAAGATTAGTTTAAACTAAATTTATCAACAAAAGACAAGTATATGCAACCATACACAAACTTGAAGTAAATAGGCCAAGCATATATTAATGAGAACATAACAAGGCACTTGTAATCTGTAGATGCAGTTGCAGCAACCTCTCCAAGTCCTCTTCATCCAACACTTGCACAATGCTCCCAAGATCATAACCAAAATCTTTATCCCAAGATCATAAGTTTGATACCTCTAATATTCCTTTTCTTCTGCATGGAAATCCTTCATTATATAGGATTTTGATGCTTAACCACCATGGAGAGGATCACTCATCAACTCCACTAAAATGGGATCTCCAAGATATTTAGGGAGAAAATATCTCTTAAGGATTGTAGAGAGGAAATATCTCTCAAGGATTTTAAGGAGGAAATATTTCAACCATCCATGAGATCCTCAACCTCCCCTTAAAAAATAGGAAACCAAATGTGAGGTGGATTCTCACACTAAATTAATTTCCTTTTCATGAATATTAATAATAATTCATGTGCACATAGTATTTTGACCTTCATATACTATATTTCTCCTCCACATTGACTAGGGATTGTGACATATGTCATTTCATGGTGTCGAGGTGTATGTGACACTTAGAAAGGTCCATATGACACTTTTACGACACTTGTGACACTTAGGGCGAGGTACCTAGGTGTTGAAATTTGATGTGTAACAATCTCCTCTATTGCACCAGTGTCTAATAGCTCAGTGATTGTTGCAATGTGTAGGCTAGGTAGAATAAATTTCATTGGCATCATTGCTTCCTGACCATAAACCAATATGAAATATTTTTGACCTGTCAACTTTTTACTTGTTGTCATGTAAGCCCATAACACTACAAAAACTCTTAAGTCCCAATCCTATCTCCCTACATTGCAAATTTTGGTCAAGGAATTCTCCAATATTTTATTGAAATCCTCCACTGTTCCATTGGCTTGAGAATGATATGAGGTACTCTCCTGATGATGGATTTGGAACTCCTCAGTCAATGTTTCAATTTTATTATTCAAAAAGTGTGTGCCTTGATCACTGAGTAATATGTGCAAACATCCAAACCTTGCGACTATATTCTCAAACAAAAACCTCGAACTAGTCTTTGTGGTGCAATCTCTAACTAGGGTTGCTTATTCCCATCTTGTCAAATACTTCATCGTCGTAATGATGTACCTTTCCCATGATCTTATTTCTTGTGGATTGATTGGTCCTACAAATTCTATGGCCCATTTATCAAATTCTTGCAATGTGACTTGTGGAGTTGTAGGAATTTCATCCCTCCTAGATGGATTTCCCACTCTTTGACATACGTCACATGAATGGAAGTGTTCCTTCACATCTTTTTGAAGTGTAGGCCACCAATCCCTATGCACAAAACATTTTGTGTAGTTTCTCTCCCTGCATAATGTCCTCCTGCAATCTCATCGTGTGCTTCTTCAAGTATCATTGATCTTTTGTGTTCCAACACGCGACATCTCAATATTCCATCTGCACCCAACATGTATAAATTCCCTGTAATCAACTGATAATATGTTTCTTTCACTACTAGTTATTTATTTTGCGTCACTTTCATCTCTGATGGATCCATGCTTGTACTTTGAAACTGTACGATGTCTGAGAAGTAACCATCCATCATATTTACTGCAAACAATTGTGGATCTGGTAAGTTCTCATCTAAATTTCATGCATCTTCTCCTGACAATATGCGTGATAGATTATATGGCCCTGCATTCAGCTTCCCCGGTTTAAATATAACCTAAAAATCGTATTCCTAGAACAATAATATCCATATGCATATTCTTCCCCCCAACATTGGCTTATTGACTAAGTATTTTAATGCAGAATCATATTTGTACATCTTAAAGTGAGACCCCACTAAATAATGTATAAACTTCTGTAGCACATAGACCATTTCCAATCCTTCTCATTCCATGGTATTATAATTATTCTTTTCTATAGACAACTTCCTACTTGAAAAGAAATTAGTTGATCTATGTCTCCTTCCCCTGGTTGAGATAGTATTGCAACCAAACCTATGGACGATGCATCTACATGTACATGGAACTTTTTTTTCCAATCAAGAAAGATCAAAATCAACACAGTTACCATTTTCCATTTCAAGGTGTCCATCCCCTTCTGATAGTCATCGTTCCATTGAAACGTTGCTTCCTTCTTGATCAACATTTCCATTGGTGTTGTGATCTACGCGTAGCCCTTAATCAATTTTCTATAATAGCTTGTATGACCCATATTTTCCCTCATTTTTCTGACTGATGTAGGTGGTTCTAACTCCAAAATGACTGCAATCATAGTTGGATCTACTAGAAATCCATGTTTGCAGACTACATGTCCCAACAAAATTCCAAATAGTGCGCAAAAGATAAACGTATTCGGGTTCAATGAAATCTTACATTGTCTACACTTTCTCCAACATCAACTTGAGTACTTCTATGTGATCCTCCTGTATATTGAACACAGTCCAATCATCTAGGTACACTTCAAGGAACTTAGAATAAATTTCTTGAACACTACTACCACAACTCTATAAAATACCACTGGGGAATTTTTCAATACAAAGGGAATGATTGTATACTGATAACTCCCCCACTCTATCATGAAAGTCGTCTTGTGTCGATCCTCCTGTGCAATTTTTATCTGATGGTACCCAGAGAATCCATCTGTAAAAGAGTAAGTTTCTTGTCCTCCTATGTTCTCCAGTACCTCATCTATAAATGGTGTTGGAAATGGATCATGTAAACACATGTCATTCAACTTCCTTAGATCCACACAAATCATGATTCCTTCTGTCTTTTTTTCCTACACTACCACTGGATTGATCCACTCAGATTCTTCTACCAGTTCAATAATTCTTATGTCCAACACCTTGTCTAGTTCAACTTTCACCTTCTCTTTGTAATTTGGATTTAACCTGTAAGTCCTATGTCAAACTATCTTAAAATCTGGTTTCAATGGAATCTTCATCTCACCTAAGTCTTCAACTATCCCCTTCATCTATAAAAATTTCGTTGGGAATAGGTCTTGGTATTCTTGTAGTAAATATGTGGTGTTCTCTAAATATGTGATCTTCTTCATCATTTTCTTCCTTATCTACATTGTAGCATTCCAATAACTCATGGACATTTATATTGGCTCTGTGCGCACTTCACATTGATACTACCTCCATTGTTCCTTCTTCTAAGAAGGTCTTACTTCGAATGGGTCGTAGCGCAGCATATATTGATGGAGATTCATGTTCAAATTTAAACATGACCCTGAACCTCTAGACCAACTCTTCCCATCGTGTTTTCCCCCATCGCATTTCCAATTCCAAATACCAATTTTTCATAATTGTGTCCAGTGTGTGTATAAATATGTCTGTCCATTGTATCTCTAGTATTGAACTCCATAAATCCCTGCACTTCTCAACATGACCTGTTGGGTCACTCTCTCATGTATACTTCTACGCAATGTCTTATTCCTCAGTACCAAACCTTATTTGCATGAGTCTACTGCACTGTGACCAGTCTTTCATCCCCTCTCTATATGCAACCCACCATCTAGTTGGAGTCCCTTCTAGGAAAACATCTAGTGCTAACAGTATTTGTTGTTCGGGTACTTGCAACTCAAATGCCTTTATAAAAATGCTTATATCAGTTAATATGTCATATATGGGTGGATCACACAACTATGTTCCAATCCAACACAAGGATCGGTTTATGCGTACACGTTGTCCAGTTGACACTTCATGCATTCTTTGATTCCAATGCTTTATACCTTCTTTTGAATATGATGCACACAAACAAATACTTCTCCAACTTAGTGTACCATCTATAGTCGAGTTGACATAATCCTCCATCTACGTAGTCATGTTATATAAGTTGTCATTGTTGTTCCCTCTTGCTAGCTCTATGTATCATTTTCCTTCTTATGGGTCCAAGGGTGAAGTAAATTTTATTTCTCCAACCTCAAATATCATCTCCCTCCTCTTGAAGTTTATGATTTATTGTTTATCAAAATCCCATTCCATTCCCATCAGTGTTGGATATGGTTGAATGTCATCCACGATATCAATAATTTCAAACTCTGCCATACTGTACACCACATACATGTTCAGGGGTACTCCTATCAAATGACCAGTCGAGACTATTTTTTGTTGATTCACGAGCCTTAATTGAATAGGAGACCATAATAATTTAGGTTTTCCCATCATCTCCCATGTCTTCTTAGGTAAAAAATTCACGTCAGATCCCAAGTCCAAGATGACAGTATCCACATCATACTCCCCAATCTACACACTAAATTGAAATTCTCCATTGGTTTTCTTCCTATGCAATACCTAATTTACCATCCTTTGGGAGATATGAGTTTCCCTACCTCTTGTACAGTGAT
>JZKD02S0191391.1:893496-912191 GCA_000966675.3 Picea glauca | reverse complement strand
GATTCAAAATGAAAATGTCTCCTTAGTATATATAGGAGACTAGGAGGTTTTAATGGCCTAAAGCCGACATAAATAAAATAAAATTACTAATCTAAATCACAACTAATGGCCTAAATCCAACATAAATAAAATAACATTACTAATCTAATATGCCCCAATTAAGTGGTAATGAGCCAATATTAGGGCTTAACAAATGGCCACCCACCTGTTCCAAATTCCAACTGGCTCATCTGGACAATTTTCAATTCAACACATTTCTCTATAATGGGGAAATTTATTTGTAATTATGGGTTCAACACTTACGGGGATGTCCAAAATCCCTACACATCATCCAGGTGGATATTGGTGGTTGGCCACCTATTCCAACTGGATCATTTTGGAAGTTTTCATGTCAGTACATCTTTCTGTACTTCCAAGGTTGTTTTGGGGATCCAAATAGTGTTTTCTTGTCTTGACACAATCAAACTATAGATGGATTCAATTTTGATGTCGTAATACATATTTCTCGAAAAGACCATTCCATCAGGTTATCACACGCCTAAAATGAAGATTGTATGCAAAATTTACGACCACGGGAAGTTAATGTACTAACTTACCCCAACAGGGTCCACATGACTTTTGGCGCTTCATCTCCTAGGGTTAGGTTTTTCGATGTCTAGGGTTTTCGCATTCATTTTTATCATTAAAATGCCTTCAAAGCCTCATTTTAATAATCTTATTGTGAATGAGAGTAATTGTCACATCTCTTCTCACAGATAAATCTACCACCATTTGAACGAGTCTTGCACTCTGTATTTTTACAGTCTTTGTACATTTCTTTCATTAATAGAAATAATGTGTTGTTGTATCTATTGTTTTCTGGAAATGTTTATGAGTAGTTCATTGTAATATCTCTTCTTTCATTTCGTTCCAAAAATAGTCTCGATTAGTGGTATCAGAGAAGGCTACTCTTGATCATTTTTCAGTGCATGTCCCCGATGAGGTCCGAGTATAGAAAGTTGGGTATCGAGCTTGTCTCTCTTGAGGACAATCGCTCTCGCATGCCCAAGAAAACCTCTATAGAAGCTGAAAAGAAAAATGGTGGAGCATAAGATCATATTAACCTGTTGCTTGAGAAAACTCTCACGTGACATAGGGACGAGATTCTAGAGAATTTTGCATAGATCCTTCAACACCTACCGATAGAAACAAGCACATCTTCATCAATCGACCATTTTGGAGGAACCTCTCCCTTCAAGGTACAAGTTGATTTTTATATTCCCATATTTGAAGGTTAGATAGATGCGGATGCCTTAGAAAAATGGTTAAATCTGCTAGAAGGTTATTTCTCTGTTCAAAAATTTTCTGACAGGGAAAAGATCACCTTCGCACTCCTTAAGGCTCTCCCCCATGTCAAACATTGGTGGGAAAATTATTGGGAGAAAAGTTCCACAGAATAATATGGAATATATGGGGCCGAGCCCATTTGGGAGTTTTTTGTGGATGTGGTCAAGGAACAATACTACCCTATTGATAACTATGAAGACCAGTACATAAGATGGACCACACCGCGGAAAGAGAAGATCCAAAAAGTGTCAGAGTTCACAAATAATTTCCATACCTTGTGCACCAACCTGGGTATCAAAGACTCTCAGTTGAATCTGGTTCTTAAATACTGCAGGACTTTGCATAGGTACATACAAACCGAAATGGATTTCTTAAACATGTCATCATTGGGAGTTGCCTATCGATATGTTGTCAAAATAGAGAATAAATTTAGGCACCAGAACAAATGGGAGTTTGAGTATGCAAATTCACAACAACTAAAGCATGGTAAAGATTAACCTAATCAACAACCTTCAAAAAAACAGTCCAAGACAGAGGAAAAGAAGGTTAAAATAAAGACGAAGAATGGCACTGGGAAGTGGTGCGACTTCCACAAAATCCCCTGGAACAACACCAACGAATGTCACTTGAAACAATCATTGGTGGTCGAGGTAAAAGAAAAGGAGACAAACCATGATTCTAAATATGATCCAGAAAATATTGAAAATAGACATATCATCGACGTAGGCCCCACTGCTACTATTGTAACCAAAACAATTCAAACAGAAGAACTAAGAGATCCTAAAGAATGGAAGTTCATCTTCCATTCACAGATGTGGATGAAGGGGACCCCGTTGCATTTCATTGTTGATAACGACAGCCAGAAGAACCTCATCTCATCTAAGGTCATCAAATAGTTGGGTTTGTTGACAACACCACACCCGCAACCATACAACATTAGGTGGCTTCACCAGGGATGAGATCTTTGTGTCAGCCAATAGTGTCACCTATCCTATGGAATCCAACCCTTCAAGGATGAGGTAGTGTGTGATGTTGCCCCTATTGATGTCTGTGATGTTGTTTTGGGCCAACCATATATGTGGAAACATCATGTTATTTATGAGTCTCGACCTCATAGTTTCATTATTACTCTGGGGGTCAGCTATACCAGATACTAGATGTAGTTTTGACTATTGTTCCAAAAGAACAGTGTTGCAAGGTAATATATCATACTACAAAATGAATCATCTTCACAGCCTGTTCAAAGGATCCACAAAAGGCCACTACAAACTCAACACCTTCTATCCAGCAGATGCAGATTGTCGAAGAGAAAGAAGATATTGTATCTTCACCTACAATGGTGCCTACACAATGCCCCATCAAACCTAGAGACAACGGGTTGGTAGAATAGATTCAACCCTGCCAACAATAGTTTCATGAAATCCTTCCACAGACCAAGCAACACAACTTCTCCAAGAAGGCACGTATCTCACAAAGATTCAGATTCAGAAAACACTTTCCCCTCTTCCCCAGGAATTGAACGCAATGGATACCATTGCTTCCTAAGGGGAGAGGATTGATCAAGGTGGATATCAGTGGCCACCCACCTATTCCAAATTCCAACTGGCTCATCTAGACATTTTTTAGTTCAGCATGTTTCTTTGTAATTGTGGGTTCTACACTTATGGGGTTGTCATGAAGCCCTACACAACATCTAGGTGGATATTGGTGGTCATGCACCTATTCCAACTGGCTTATTTTGGAATTTTTCATGTCAGTACATCTTTCTGTACTTCCAGGGTCATTTTGGGGCTCTAAACAGTGTTTTATTATCTTGTCATAGTCAAACTGTAGATAGAGTCAAGTACGACGGCATAATTCTTATTTCTTGAAAATACCTTTCCAACGGGCTATGACGCACCTAAAACGAAGATCGTATGAAAACGTTACAATGTCAATAAGTTAGTGTACTAACTCACCCCAACAGGGCCCACATGACTTTTGGCGCTTCATCTCCTAGGGTTAGGTTTTTGTATGTCTATGGTTTTGGCATTCATGTTTATCATAAAAAGGCCTTCAGAGCCTCATTGTAATCATCTTCTTGTGAATGAGCGTAGCCATCACATCTCTTATGAGAGATAAAATTTTCACCATTCTAGAGAGTCTTGCACTATATGTTTCTACAGTTTATGTACATTTCTTTCATCAATAGAAATCATGTATTGTTGTATCTCTCAGTTTTTGGAAATTTTTATGAGTATTTCATTGTAATATATTTTCTTTAATTTTGTTCCAAAATTAATTCGGATCAGTGGTATCAGATCATGTTGCTCTTGATTGTTTTTCAGTGCATGTCCCCAACAAGGTATGAGTATAGCAAGTTGGGTCTCGAGCTTGTCTCTCTTGAGGAAAATCACTCTCACACGCCCAAGAAACCCTATGTTGAGGAAAAGATATGAATTTTTCTTACTCATTCATTTTCGAATCCTGCTTAGCTAAGGAAAGATATTCGGGAATATCACCCTATGTTTTATAGCCTCAAAAAAGTATATCCCAATCCACAAGGATTAATTACAAGGGCTTAGGATGATTTTTTAAATGAAAAGATTGTTTCAAAATATCAAATTTTTATATAATTTTATGAACATATAAAAGATTGCAGAAAGTAAAGTGGATATCAAAAGAAAAAGTAACCAAGTCATAGATTAATATAAATGAGACAGAATAGAAATCTCTTTATTTCATTCCAAGAAATCAAAAGTATTTTTCTCTTTACAAAAACCCTGTGAGGGCATCGACCAAGGTCAAACTTAGATATCCCCGATGAAAACCATACAAAAAGACTCTGACAAGAAGTAAAATATGAACTTTAAAATTTGGATCAGCTTGCTACATATGGTTGCCCACTAGACTCTGCACAATATCCTTTATCAGTTATGAAAATCAATCCATAAACAAACAAGTATACACAAACTATCAAACATAGATCAACACCTATGAAACAAACATTTGAATGATATGATTTGTCTTTGAACCTTGATGTCTACAATAGGACCTTGCTGTCAAAAAAGAGAATTAAGTCTTTAATGAACTGAAGAATGAATGAAAACTGAATTATCTCAATAAAACTCAAGATCAAATCTTAGTATTTCTTTCTCATTCTATTATCCCCTTGTTCATCCTTCTCATTTGGATTTTATGCATTCCAAATCAGTTGAAGTAGTTCAACTAACTCATTTAGTTAAGTTAATAAAACTCAATTGATTTTAGTTAGGGGAAGTAATAATAATAATAATAATCAAGGGTTTTTATTAAATAATAACTAAGTAGGTGGGACCCCTTGTGACTCCTTTTATTTCTTAACAAAAATGAACAGATTTTAGACAACCAATTAAACACATGCCTCCTTGTCACTCCCATAAATTATTTCCAAAAATTGAAATTTAAATATCAGAATTATTTCAAATTATATCCAAAACATGTAAATATACACAATATCCAAAAAAATAGTTGAATGTCCAAAACTTTATGCAGTCCATTGTCCTCAACAAATCAACCATAAACAAATAAATCAAAAATTCATATTTTCCACTTTGAGAGGCAATCCTTCTTTTGGCATTGTTGTCCCCTTTGGAATTCCTAGTATTAGCCTTAGGTTGGGTGGAACCTTGAGTATTAATCTCACTAATAACGTGGGAGAAATTGTCCCTCGGGTGCATGCGGGAGGACATTGATTTGGTTGAGTCACTTGAAGGAGATGAGGGGGAAGCAACAACTTTACCTTTGTCTTTCACATGGGGAGATTCGGTTTTAATTCATTTGCTTGCATGGGAGGATTGAACAGGTGAGTGTGCAAGGGAAATTTGAGCATTTGGGTTTACAGGTGGAGTAGAAGGAGGAAAGTCTTGCACATTGGGTTTACAGGTGGTGGGAGATTGTCGGATGAACTATATATTTCCATCCATCATTCTTGGCAACTTCTAGTTGTATAGATACATGGAGAGGCACAGGGATACCAGGAACATTTTGGGGCTGGAAGGGAGGCCTCTCTGGTCTAAGTTGAATTATCCCTTGTCCAATCCAATTGAAAAACCCAGCTTGAAAAATCCGGTTCAACTCCTGAGGTTCGACATAAAAATGTATTAAGAATATGGGCCTTCTAGGCCCTCTGTTCCAATTACGTCTTCCCCTATTATTTCTACCATGACTGCCTCTACTGAAGAAACTCATCGTGTATGCAGCAGTTTATTAGAAACTAGCCCTTAACATACCATACATGACATTCTCTTTATATGAAACAAATTTTGGCTCAGAAATTAACATAAGACCCATGCAATTCAATCCATAATAATTATTTAATAATTGTTAAATGAGCAGGGGGTGAAATAGGGTTCATGGGATATCTGGAGGGATTGTAATGAGCGGAAAAGTGGTATCAGGAAGGGAGTAAGAATACGAGTATTGCTCAACAATTCATTAAATAATAAATTGTTCAATCAATACCAAAACATATCAGCTTCCACCTAGTTCTGTGTTACATCTTTACCACTACGATACAAAGTGTTTAATTTATCTTATAGAATAGGGCGTCTAAAAATGAAAATGGGATTGTGAGGGGGTTATAATGAGCGAAAAAGTGAGAATATTAGAGGGAATAAAATGGATATTGTTCACAAAAATAAATTAAATCAAACAATAACCATAACTCTGTTCCAATTACAATCCAAAAAGCATCCACTTTCAAGAGCAAATCATTTAAATGTCCTTTAATTGTAGACAGAATGTTTACTGACTTCAATAATAAAAAAACAACAATTCAATTGCCCATAATTTCTTCAACTATATCAATCCTTGCATCTTATACCATATCTATGCAACATCATATTACATCATTTCCAACATCGTAACTATTCGAAACACAGTCCTACATGCTCCAATTTTCTTTAAAAAAAACAAAATATAATATGCATAGTGATTCCAATTATCCATATCCAATATTCATCCTTTGCAATCAAATAACAACAAACCCAGTATTAACCACCAACAGTCAACTTTTCAATACTGACTGACACAACCTACTGTCATCCAAACAATAATCAGGCCCGATTTAATCACACACAGGTCATCAATAATGTGATTGACACCAACCTAGATTCGACAATAGAATTTAACCAAAAACATGCAGCTCTGAACCTGAGATTCATGTTTATTAACATGTGCAAACTTCCTTTCAAAAGAAATTCTCAATACAAGACAAAGCCATATAATGCACAAAGAGAACAGAACCATGTCACACAAAGATGTCTTTTAAACTTAAATGGAATCATGATCATGCTAGGGTTCAACACAGCAATGGATAGAATAACCATAATCAACCAAACAGAAATTTCTCGGGGTTGTAGAAAACCCATACCCTTTCTTTTCAAACAATCTTATCACAGAGAGGAAATGCAAAGACTCGATCAAGAGATGGTATTTGAAGTTAGAGAGCTCGTTCTCTTTTAAAAATCACCACAGTAATTTAACCCAACATCTTGACAAAACCAAAAGGTGCCCAAAGAGAAATAAAAACAAATCGGGTTCAGTAGAACCAAGTCATGTTTTATAAAAACAGAACCAATTTGTGCTCGATAGACTAGAACCAAGTCGTTTTCTTTAAAAACTTTATTTCAGAGCAGTAACGAGAGCTTGTCTCATCCAAGGGAGAGCCTTCGAAATATACAGAGCTTGAAACCCGTTTTCTTCTTACCAAAATTTATTACAGAGAAGCAACCACGGGTAATCAAGAGGAGTATTGGGAGAACAAATAGCTCGTGATCTTTCTTTAAAAACACCACAGTTGTTTAACTCATAATCCAAAAAATGACAATGAAGGTAATAAATACAACATACATCCACCTCAAATAGATAACATGAGGGGTGATTTCTTATATCCATTGTGGAAGAATGCATGAGCACAACCCATGGATACTCGATACATAACAAGCTTCTATTCAAGGTTTTGGGTAGTACAAAGATTTGACTATGCACGCTTTCGGAAATAGTGATAGTGAAGCAAAATCCATAACAAACAATAGCTCAGTGTTGTTGGAGTTACTTCACACACACCTAGGATTTATTTTTCCTAAGGTTTTTATTTGTTAATTATTCATTATTTAGTCTCCTATATTTTAGGAGAGAATATTCCGCCTGGAGAATATTCTCTTTCAGTTCACACTTCAGTTTGACTAGTTGAGTTGAGTTTAGATGTTGCATTGGGATCATCACCATGCAACATTGGGATCATCACCATGATAATTCGACCTTGCCTTGGTATCATCACCATAGTGGTGCATTAGCCTTGATTCCTTGAGTTAACTCCTCACTACTTTTTGTTCAGTCAGTTAACTGAAGACTAGTTTACTAGTTAACTCAACTAGGTGGCAGTTCACTACCGTAAATGCCAGAGAGACTAGAATAGGTGGAAGTTCACTCCCGTAATTGCTGGTGTGTTTCCATATCACTCTAGACCACCACTATGGTGAATTGGTTCACCTCAAGTTGAACTCATTGAGTTATACAGAGTATATCATGTGTAAATTATTCATTATTCAAAACGGTTAATGAGAATTCTTTCCATTCTTTCTCTCCTTCTTCTTCTTTTTCCAAATCTCTTTGCAAATGTGTGTATAATTGTTTAGCTAGATCTATTATGTGTAGGTTCAACACATTTACATGTTATAAAATCCGATGGAGTTCTAAGCAAAAGCTACTCCAAAAAAAATTGCAGGTACAAAAGATTGAAGACAGCGGAAAGATGGAATTCCGAAAAGAATTCATTCTTACACCTTACAACTATTTTGCATGGAAGGAGAAAATAGCCATACATATCCAATATAGAGGGTTGTATATATTAACCATGAATACATATACAGAGCCATCATCATCCATAAAAAAATCCAAGTACTTAAATCGCATGGATGAGGCACTCGGAACAATTTACAGTCTTATTTCTCCCGATCTCCTTTTTCATATATCTTCCTATAAGACTCCCAATGAAGCCTTGAACATATTGGAAGGGATCTTTTGAAAACAGGATGAGATGAGGGGACACATGCTGGAGGTGGAACTGCTCACATTGGATCCAAAAATCTTTGAGAATATCCAAGATTTCTTTACAAAATTCAAGGATTTACTGTCGCAACTCAAAGCTTACGGGGTTGATAAATCGAAGGAGGAGAAACAAATGGTTCTCACCATTCTCTCCAAGATTGGTCTTGAATTCTCAGTATTCGTATCCACATTCCATACTGTCAGATTCACCTCTGGAGCCACCTAGAAGATGCCTTCTCTTGAGGACTTTATCGAATCCTTGACAAAAGAGCAAACCAAGCTCATCAACATGGGTGCAATCAAAGGCCCAAGGGCACATGCACTCACTGTGCATGATGGTAGCCAAAAATATCATAAATATAAATATAAAGATAAGCGGAAATATCATGAACTTAGAAAAAAGGAAGGGTACACAAAACCCTTCACTGATGCCTCTAGATCCAAAGGAGAAAAGGGAAGAAAAGGAGAGAAATGCACGTACTGTCACAAAGGATTCCATTTGGAATCTGCATGCATGAAAAATCAAATAGATCTGATGGCTCAGACACTTCAGAAAAACAACCTTGGAGATCGCATCCCCGAGGGTGCAAAGAAGAAGAAGCCAGAAGATATGAATTCCAAGAAAGAAAATTCTAGCCATGCGTTGATTGCCATAAACTCCTCTCTCAATGCTTGGATCGTAGATTTAGGAGAATCACATCACATGGTTGCCTCAGAAGTAGTCTATTCTTCTTTGGATGCATGCAAAGGTCCTCCTATTCTGATGGGGGACAACTCTTCTGTCGAAGTCACCGGCAAAGGAAGGATTGAACTCACCAACAGAAGCTTTGAGAAGGTGTTGCATGTTCCCAAGCTTTCTGTCAACCTTCTCTCTATGTATCAGATGATGAATTCCAGCACCAAAAATAAATTTGTATTCACACCAAATTCCATGGAAATATACAACATGCAAGCCAACTCCAAGGTTGCTACTGGTGAGGTAAATCATCAGTGTAGATTGTATACATTTTCTGAATTCATTGAACCTGATTCTGCTTCACTGCTTACTCATGCTGATGAAAGTAGTAAGATATGGCACGAAAGCTTTGGAAATTTGAATTTCATATACATGCAACAGATTAGAAAACATAGATTATTTGATGGTCTACCAGACATCCTCTTCTCCAAGGGAGTATGTGAGGGATGTGTTCTTGGAAAACACCCTCAAGAGAAATTCGTCAAAGGAAAGTCTCAACGAGATTTCGCACCTTTAGATCTGATCCAAAGGGACCTCATGGGTCCTTTTCCTCATCCATCGATCAGAAAAGAGAGGTTTGTTCTCATTTTTGTTGATGATTTCTCACGTTTTACCTGGATCTACTTTCTCAGGCAAAAATCCAAGGCCTTTCAACACCTCAAAGATTTCAAAGCTTTGGTTGAGACACAGTCCGGAAAGAAGATCAAAGTCCTATGAACTGATAATGAGGGAGAGTATGTGAATTATGAGATTCGTAATCTTTTCCATGAGGCAGGGATTCAGTTGCAGCATACAGTTCCCTACACTTCGCAACAAAACAGAGTTGTTGAGTGGAAAAACAAATCTCTAAAGGAGATGGTATCTTGCATGTTGCATGCAAAGTCACTACCATAGAGACTATGGGCCAAAGCACTTAACTATGAAATATACATCCAAAACAGATCTCCTCATAGATTTGTTAAGGATAAGACCCCCTATGAGGCTTGGAGTGGCCTCAAACTGGAAGTGACCCACTTTCACATTTTTGGTTCTCGTGCATGGGCCTGCATTCCCTCTGAAAAGAGGAAGGCACTTGATCCACAGAGAAATAAGTGAATTTTTTTTGGATACCCTGATGGTGTGAAGGGATATCAGCTTATTGATCTTTCCTTGGACTAGCTCATCATTGAGCATAGTTTCCAATTCGAGGAAAGTGTCTCGCATGTACCTCAGCAGCCGCATGTAGACACCTTTACTCTTACACCTGTCCGAGATGATGAGCATGCACATGGAGACTCTTCTTAAGATGAGAGTTTTGATTCAAAGGACTCAGAGGATTCAGAGTCAGTACAGTCAGATGTAGAGTTAAAGCATCCAGATGCAGTTGCAGAGCCAGAGCAAAGGCCCAAGTGGGCACAGACTACTCTTCTGGATGCAGGGGATCTCGTAGGTGATCCAGTCAATGCTAGGAGGAATCGAACTGATTTTGAGGAGCCTCCTATTGCACTCACTGCCACTGAACCATTTCCTTCCAAGCATATTTTCTTGGTTCAGTCTTCAGATCCAAAGTCTTATGGCGAGGCTGCCAGAAATCCCTTTTGGGAATCCACCATGTAAGAGGAGTACAACTCCCTCCTCAAGAACCAGACTTGGTATCTGGTTCCCCTTCCTTTTGGGAGGAAACTTGTTAGATTCAGATGGGTCCACAAGACCAAGAGTGTAGTGGATGGACAAATCAGCAGATACAAATCCAGGCTTGTCGCCAAAGGATTTCAGTAGGTTCATGGTATTGACTATGATGAGACCTTCGCTCCAGTAGCGAAGATCGATTCCATACAATTGGCACTTGCCATTGTGGCATCCAAGGGATGGGAAGTCCATCAGATGGATGTGAAGAATGCATTTCTTCATGGTGATA
This sequence comes from Picea glauca, assembly GCA_000966675.3. Lineage (NCBI taxonomy): Eukaryota > Viridiplantae > Streptophyta > Pinopsida > Pinales > Pinaceae > Picea > Picea glauca. The sequence continues at coordinate 901,161 of JZKD02S0191391.1, read as the reverse complement.
TCTCTGAGGAGATCTACATGGAGAAGCCCTAGGGATTTATGCAGGACTCATCATTGGTCTGTCGACTGAAGAAGTCACTTTATGGCCTCAAGCAGGCTCCGAGGGAATGGTATGCCAATATGGACTCCTACCTATCGTCACAAAAATTTGTACATTGTAAATCATACCCGAATGTATACATGCTCAAGACGACTGATTCACTTCTACTTTTAGTTCTATATGTCAATGATTTGTTGATCACTGGTTGCTCGACTTCAGCGATTGTTGCAGTCAAGAGGATTCTTGATGAAAGGTTTTTGATGATGGACATGGGTCCGTTACACTTCTTCCTTGGACTTGAGATCAGTCAGGATGTATCAGGCATCAAACTGTCTCAAGTATGCACGAGATCTCCTTGAGAGATTTCACATGACAGACTGCAAGTCTGCTCCGACTCCTTTCCTTTCAGGAGTCAAACTTGAGGATGGTAGGGAGACTCCACTGGTTAACAACACACTATATAGATAGCTAGTGGGGAGCTTGTTGTATCTTACACACTCCAGACCAGACTTCTCATATGCAGTTGGCACAGTTTATAGGTTCATGCAGGAGTCGCATGAGCTACATTGGAAAGATGCAAAGCATATCCTTCGATATGTACAAGGCACAATCACCTTTGGGATTCATTATGCATCAAACTCTACATTAGATCTCATTGGTTTTACTGATTCTGACTGGGCTAAAAATAGCATTGATCGCAAGTCCACATCTGGTTACTTACTCAGTCTTGGTTCCGGACCTATCTGTTGGTCGAGAAAGAAGCAAGCTGCCATTTCTCTATCTTCAGCTGAGTCAAAGAACAGAGGGTTAGTTAACATAACCATTCAGGCTATGTGGCTACAACATTTTCTCACTGAGTTGGGCATTCAGTTTCATTGGTCGATCGTCATATGGTGTGACAACCAGAGTACTCTGAAGTTCTGCAGAGATCCAGTTCAGAGGCAGTGGACAAAGCACATTGAGATCTACATGCACTACATCCAGGACTTAGTACATGAGGGGATCATCGACTTACAGTTTTGTCCTTCAGCAGAATAGACGACAGATATTTTCACCAAGAACTTCATTGAGCAGAAATTCCATTCTCTGTGAGGTTGTCTTGGAGTGAAGGACACAGTTTCCTATCAACTATAGTTCTTCTTTTTTTTTTACATACATTGTAACTTGAGGGGGGGAGGGGGGGGTTCCCATGAGGTTTTCCCTCTTTCCTCAGTTTATTTTCAGTGTATCTTTTGTACTTGGTTACCTAACATGGCCTCGTTGTCAGGACCCAATCTTTATTTTCACCATAGTGATGTTCAGGGGGGGTGTTGGAGTTACTTCACACACACCTAGGATTTATTTTTCCTAAGGTTTTTATTTTTTAATTATTCATTATCCATTCTCCTATATTTTATGAGAGAATATTCCACCTGGAGAATATTCTCTTTCAGTTCACACTTCAGTTTGACTAGTTGAGTTGAGTTTAGATGTTGCATTGGGATCATCACCATGCTAATCCGACCTTGCCTTGGCATCATCACCATAGTGGTGCATTAGCCTTGATTCCTTGAGTTAACTCCTCACTACTTTATGTTCAATCAGTTAACTGAAGACTAGTTGACTAGTTAACTCAACTAGGTGGTAGTTCACTCCCGTAACTGCCTAAGAGACTAGAATAGGTGGAAGTTCACTCCCATAACTATTGGTGTGTGTCCAAATCACTCTAGACCACCACTATGGAGACTTGGTTCACCTAAAGTCGAACTCATTGATTTATACAGAGTATATCATGTGTAAATTATTCATTATTCAAAACGGTTAATGAGAATTCTTTCCATTCTTTCTCTCCTTCTTCTTCTTTTTCCAATTCTCTCTGCAAATGTGTGTATCATTGTTTAGCTAGATCTATTTTGTGCAGGTTCAACACATTTACAAGGTCTTTTCCAAACAAGAAAGAAAAATTCCACTATCAATATTTGCATTGCAACCTACAGGAATGAATCATAACCATGACCAAGACAAAAAAAAGGGTGACAACAACTAATACCCAGACTGGTGGAAAAACCCTACGCAAATAAAAACTCGGAGTTTGTTTCACCATTATCACATTTTCCACAGAGAACCAGAGTGAAAACCCGAGATGACCAAAATTTCCTTTTAAACCAACAACCAATGCATAAGCTTTACAAAGAAATAAAATCAATTCCTTTCTTTTAACACGCCAAAATTCCAGAGTATTCTCAGAGAAAACCAAAAACACAGCATTGATACACAGTCGAAACTCAAGAAAAGCACAGACCTAATGCAATCATGAGCCAATTATTTGATTCATAATACAGAGGGACCATCATGGATGATTGATGGAAAGAAAAGGGTTCATACCTGGAAAAATCGTTTTGAGGGAAGAGCTTACTGTGTTTTTCCTTTCAAAACTAGAAATTGCAGAGCTTCCACAACCACCAAAGCCAAATGCAACTATGTTTGGGTGATGGTCTCAAGGGTGGTTTGGAGTGATGTGCAGTAAATGCACATCGCTTCCTCACCTGGCCCTATTCAATTTCAACGTACGAGCCATCCCATCAACCATAAATTCAATACAATATCCATTTCATGAATTCAATGCCATATCCATTGTATAGTGCACCACCTGAAACATATCAAAACCTTAACAAATACCATATGTTAAACATTACCATATATGCTTTACACAACTATATTTAACCAAATCTCATAGCACAGCAGCTAGGTCCATCACCTTTCATTTGTCAACATTATACATACCTTAAGGTTTATATATAATATATTTTGCAATAATCTTATGACTTATCCATAGTTTTTTTCCTCTTTTTGTTTTTGTTCAAGCTCCCATATCATTTTATTATCCCTTTGAAAAACAAATCATGTGAAATATCATTAATCAATGCATAACATAACACCTGTAAAACAAAGTGATCCTTATATCCATAGCACTGCCATGTATTGCAAGTGATCACCAACAACGTTTAGCAATAATACATCAACCAACCATGTTGTCATAATGAATGAAACCAAGACTGCATCATCAACTTTATAACACTGTGTAGGCAACATCATAGTAGTAGCAAACATATAAGTGTAACACATCCATCATAGTGCCTCTAGTCTATAAGGAAGTCCCACCAACTACTTAATTATTTTTATCATAAATAAATAATAAAGCTTAGCAATCTTTTGTGGGAAGTATTCATCGTTTTGATTTTAATCGTCAACACCCTCTATGGTGGCAGAAAAGAAAAATGGCAAAGAAGAAGATTCTATTAACATTTTTCTTGAGAAATCTCTCACGCTACAAAGGGACGATATGATGGATAATTTTCACACATCCTTCAACGCCTACCAATAGAAACATGTGCATATTCATCAAGAAACCATTTTGGAGGAACCTCTCCTTTCAAGGTACAAGTTAATTTTGATATTCCCATATTTGAAGGTCAGATATATGTGGATGCCTTAGAAAAATGGTTAAATCTGCTAGAAGGTTATTTCTTTGTTCAAAAATTTTCCGACAGGGAAAAGATCACCTTCGCACTCCTAAAGGCTCTCCCCCATGTCAAACATTGGTGGGAAACATACTGGGATAAACGTTCCATAGAAGAATCTAGAATATATGGGGTCGAGCCCACTTGAGATTTTTTTGTGGATGCAATCAAGGAACAATACTACCCTGTTGTTAACTATGAAAACCAGTACATGAAATGGACCACATTGCGGTAAGAGAAGATCCAAACAGTGTCATAATTCAACAATACTTTCCATAACTTGTGCACCAATCTAGGTATCAAAGACTCCAAGCGACATCTGGTTCTGAAATATCGTGGGGATCTGCATAGGTACATCCAAACCAAAATGAATTTCCTAAACATCTCATCATCCAGATTTGCCTATCGATATGCTGTCAAAATCAAGAATAAATTTAGGCACCAAAACAAATGAGAGTTTGGGTCTACAAATCCACAACAACCAAAGCAATGTAAAGACGTCCCTAATCAAAATCCACTAGAAAACCAGTCCAAGGCATAGGACAAGAAGGGTAAAGGAAAGATGAAGAATGACATTGGGAAGTGGTGCAACTTCCACAAAATACCCTGGCAAAACATTGATGAATGTCGCTCAAAACAGTCATTGGTGGACGAGGTCAAAGACAAGGATCCGAACCCTAATTTAGAATCTGATCCAGAAAATATTGAAAACAAATAGATCATCGATGTAGACCCCAATACTATTTTCACGACCACAACAATTCAACTAGAAGAACCAGTAGATCCTGAAGAAGGGGAGTGCCTCTTCCATTCACAGATGTGGGTGAATGGGACCCCGTTGCATTTCATTGTTGATAATGACATCTAGAAGAACCTCATCTCAGTTGAGGCCATCAAATAGTTGGAGTTGTCTCCAACACCACACCCACAACCATACAACATCCAGTGGCTTCACTAGGGACGAGATCTCCATGTCAGACAACAATGTCACATGTCCTATTGCATCCAACCCTTCAAGGATGAGGTAGTGTGTGATGTTTCCCCTCTTGATGTCTGTGATGTTGTTTTGGGCCAACCATATATGTGGAAATTTCATGTTTTTTATGAGTCTCGACCCCGTAGTGTCATTATTACTCTAGGGGGTCATCTCTACCGAATACCAGAGGTAGTTCTGACTACTGTTCCACCAAAACAATTTCACAAAGTAATCTCTCATACTAAAAAATTCATCCTCTTCATAGTATGTTCAAAGGATGCACAGAAGGCCACTAAAACCACTACAACCTCAACACCTTCTATCCAGCAGAAGTATATTTCCAAAGAGAATGAAGATATTGTTTCTTCACCTACAATGCATTATACACAATGCCCCATCAAACCCAAATACAACAGGTTCGTGGAACATATTCAACCCCTCCAATAACAGGTTCGTGACATCCTTCCACAAACCAAACAACATAACTTCTCCAAAAAGGCACACATCTCACCAAGATTCAAATTTAGAGAATTCTTTCCCCTCTTCCTTGGGCACTCAATGCAATGGATATCATTGCTTCCTAAGGTGGGAGTATTTATACAGATGGATATCGGTGGCCACCCACCTATTCCAAATTCCAACTGGCTCATCTGGACAGTTTTTAGTTCAACACCTTTCTCTTTAATGGGGACATTTATTGGTAATTGTGGGTTCTTCAATTATGGGGTTGTCCCGAAGCCCTACATAACATCCAGGTGGATATTAGTGGTTGCCCACCTATTCCAACTGGCTTATTGTGGAATTCTTCATTTCAATATAGCTTTTTGTACTTTCAGGGCTGTTTTGGCGATCTAAACAGTGTTTTCTTAGCTTACCACAGTCAAACTATAGACAAAGTCAAGTTTGATGGCACAATGCATAGTTCTCAAAAATACCTTTCCAATGGGATATCACGTGCCTAAAATGAATATCGTATGCAAACGTTACGACCCCTGGAAGTTAATGTACTAACTTACCCCAATGGGGCCCACATAACTTTTGGCACTTCATCTCCTAGGGTTAGATTTTTGAATGTCTAGGGTTTTGGAATTCATGTTTATCATAAAAAGGCCTGCAGAGCCTCATTGTAATCATCTTCTTGTGAATATTTGTATCCATCACATCTCTTCTCAGAGATAAATCTACCACTATTCTAGCAAGTCTTGCACTCTATATTTTTACAGTCTCTGTACATTGCTTTCATTAATATAAATAATGTATTGTTGTATCTCTCAGTTTCTGGAATTTTTTCTGAGTATTTCATCGTAATATCTATGCTTTCATTTAATTTTGAAAATAATCTGGATCATTGGTATCAGAGCAGGATGCTCTTGATCATTTTCTAGTGCATGTCCCCGATGAGGTCTGAGTATATAAAGTTGGGTCTCAATATTGTCTCTCTTGAGGACAATCGCTCTCACACACCCAAGAAATCCTCTATGGAAGCAGAAAAGAAAAATGGTGGAGCAGAAAATTCTATATTTGACTTGTTGCTTGGGCAAGCTTTCACATGACATAGGGACAAGATGATGGAGAATGTTACACACATCCTTCAATGCCTACTGATAGCAATAGGTGCATCTTCATCAAGCGACCATTTTGGAGGAACCTCTCCCTTCAAGGTACAAGTTAATTTTGATATTTCCATATTTGAAGGTTAGATAGATGTTGATGCCTTAGAAAAAAATGGATAAATATGATAGAAGGTTATTTCTCTGTTCAAAAAAAATTCAACAAGGAAAAGGTCACCTTCGCACTCCTCAAGACTCTCCCCTGTGTCAAACATTGGTGGGAAACTTACTAGGAGAAATGTTCCATGGAATAATCTGGAATATATGGGGTCGAGCCCACTTGGTATTTTTTTGTGGATGCGGTCAAGGAACAATACTATCCTGTTGATAACTATGAAGACTAGTACATGAGATGGACCACACTACAGCAAGAGAAGAGCCAAACAGTGTCAGTGTTCATAAATAATTTCCATACCTTGTGCACCAAGTTGGGTATCAAAGAATCTGAGCGGCATCTGGTTCTGAACTATTTTGGGGCTCTGCATAGGTACATCCAAAACGAAATGGATTTCCTAAACATCTCATCATTGGGAGTTGCCTATCGGTATGCTATCAAAATCAAGCAGAAATTTAGGCACCAGAACAAATGAGAGTTTGGGTATGCAAATCTGTAATAGCCAAAGCGTGGTAAATATGACCCTAATCAATAGCCACCAGACAACCATTCCAAGACACACGACAAGAAGGGTAAAGGAAAGACGAAGAATGAAATTGGGAAGTGGTGCGACTTCCAAAAAATCCCCTGGCACAACACCGATGAATGTCACTCGAAACAGTCATTGGTGGTTGAGTTCAAAGACAAGGAGCCAACACCTAATTCAGAATTTGATCCATAAAATATTGAAAACAAATAGATCATCGACATAGACCCAACTTCTATTGTCGTGACCACAACAATTCAACCAAAAGAACTAGTAGATCCTGAAGAAGGGGAGTGCCTCTTCAATTCACATATGTGGGTGAAGGGGACCGCGTTGCATTTCATTGTTGATAACAGCAGCCAGAAGAACCTCATCTCATTTGAGTTCATCAAATAGCTAGTTTTGTCGATAAAACCATACCCACAAACATACAACATCAAGTGGCTTCACAAGGGACTAGATCTTCATGTCAACCAGTGGTGCCACCTGTCCTATAGCATCCATTCCTTCAAGAATGAGGTATTGTGTGATGTTTCCCCTCTTGATGTCTATGATGTTTTTTTGGGCAAACCATATATGTGGAAATTTCATGTTGTTTGTGAGTCTTGATCCCGTAGTGTCATTATTACTCTCTGGGGTCATCTCTACCGGATACCTAAGTTAGTTCCAAAAATTGTTCCACCAAAATAGTGTCGCAAGGTAATCTCTCAGACTGCAAAATTCATCATCTTCACAATTTGTTCAAAGTATGCACAGAAGACCACTACAGCCATTGCAGCCTCATCACTTTGTTAAGAACCAAACATCAATATAGCATAGAAAAACCTCAAGAAAAGTACTCAACGCCTTGAAAAAGAGATAATATCAGATAATAAGCCTCTTCGAGGGGGCAACCTCCT
>JZKD02S0191391.1:872927-883982 GCA_000966675.3 Picea glauca | reverse complement strand
ATAAGGCCCACTATGGTAGTTAGATATAATAAATGTAAGAGGATTTCTTAGAAGGTTCTACTTCTAGAAGATTCCTCCTCTAGAATGTTCTTAGGTGATGGTAGAACTATATAAATGGGTTCAAGAAATGTAATGGGATATGAAGAGAAATATTGTGTTTGGAGTGGCAACTCAATAATAGGATGCCCCCTCGAAGATGAAAGTGAACATGAGAGGATCCCTTCCATAATAGGATCCATTGTATGGTGTTGCCATACCCTAAGGGTTTGATAGTAATAAAGGCATTTTTTCATATTGTTCTTGTATATATGTTGTGGTGATTTTGTATTTAGTATTTGGTTCTTAAAAACTAACTTACCCCAAAGGGGCCAAAATTCAATCCACATGACTTTTGGTGCTTCATATCCTAGGGTTAGATTTTTGGATGTCTAGAGTTTTGGCATTCATGTTTATCATAAAAATATCTTCATAGCCTCATTGTAATCATATTCTTGCGAATGAGTGTAGTCATCACATATCTTCTCAGAGATAAAGCTGACACCATTCTAGCGAGTCTTGATATCTTTATTTTTACAGTCTCTATACATTTATTTCATTAATAGAAATCATGTATTGTTGTATCTCTTGGTTTCTAGCAATGTTTATGAGTATTTCATTGTAATATATCTTCTTTCATTTCATTCTGAAAATAATCTGGATCAGTGGTATCAGAGTAGGTTGTTCTTGATCATTTTTCAGTGCATATCACTAACGAGGTCTGAGTATAGCAAGTTGGGTCTCAAACTTGTCTCTCTTGATGAAAATCGCTCTCGCACACCCAAGAAACCCTCTACGACGGCGAAAAATAAAAATGGCAGAGAAGAAGATTTTATTAACCTGTTGCCTGAGCAAGCTCTCATGTGACAGAGGGACAAGATGATGGATAATTTTTCACACATCCTTCAACGCCTACCAATAGAAAAAGGAGCATCTTCATCAAGTGACCATTTTGGAGGAACCTCTCCCTTCAAGGTACAAGTCAATTTTGATATTCCCATATTTGAAAGTCAGATAGATGTGAATGCCTTAGAAAAAAGGTTAAATATCCTAGAAGGTTATTTCTTTGTTCAAATATTTTATGACAGGGAAAATATCACCTTTGCACTGCTCAAGGCTCTCCCCCATGTCAAACATTTGTGGGAAACTTACTGGGAGAAAAGTTCCATAGAACAATCTGGAATATATGGGGTCGATCCCACTTGGGATTTTTTTGTGGATGTGGTAAAGGAACAATACTATCTTATTGATTACTATGAATACAAGTACATGATATGGACCACACTGTGGCAAGAGAAGAGCCAAACAGTGTCGGAGTTCACAAATAATTTCCATACCTTGTGCACCAAGATGGGTATCAAAGACTCTGAGTGGCATCTGTTTCTAAAATATCGTGGGGCTCTGCATAGTTACATCCAAACCAAAATGGATTTCCTAAACATCTCATCATTGGGAGATACCTATCGATATGTTGTCAAAATCGAGCAGAAATTTAGGCACTAGAAAAAATGGGATTTCAGGTCTACAAATCCCAACAACCAAAGCATGGTAAAGACATCCCTAATCAATAGCCACCAGAAAACTAGTCCAATACATAGGAAAAGAAGGGTAAAGGAAAGACGAATAATGACACTAGGAAGTGGTGCGACTTCCACAAAATCCCCTGGCATAACACCAATGAATGTCGTTTGAAATAGTCATTGGTGGTCGGGGTCAAAGACAAGGAGTCAAACCTTGATTTAGAATATAATATAGAGAATATTGAAAACAAAAAGATCATTGATGTAGACCCCACTATTATTGTCATGACCACAACAATTCAACCGGAAGAACCAGTAGATCATGAAGAATGGGAGTGCCTCTTCCATTCACATATGTGGGTGAAGGGTACCCCATTGCATTTCATTATTGATAACGACATCCAAAAGAACCTCATATCAGTTGAGGTCATCAAATAGTTGGGGTTGTCGACAACACCACACCCACAACCATACAACATCGGGTGGCATCACCAGGGACAAGATATGAGTGTCAGCCAGCAGTGTCGCATGTCCTATGGCATCCAGTCCTTCAAGGATGAGGTAGTGTGTAATGTTTCCCCTCTTGATGTCTCTGATGTTGTTTTGGGCCAACCATATATGTGGAAACTTCATGTTGTTTATGATTCTCGACCCTGTAGTGTCACTATTACTCTAGGGGGTCAACTCTACCGGATATCATAGGTAGTTCTGACTATTGTTCCACCAAAAAAGTGTCGCAAGGTAATCTCTCATACTGTGAAATTCATCCTCTTCACAGTCTGTTCAAAGGATGCATAGAAGGCCACTACAACCACTGCAGCCTCGGCACCTTCTATCCAACAGATGTAGGTTTATGAAGAGAAATAATATATTTTTTATTCACCTATAATAGTGCCTACAAAATTCCCTGACAAACAAAAAGACAACAGGTTGGTGGAACAAATTCAACCCTGCCAGAAACAGGTTCATGATAGACTTCCACAAACCAAGCAGCACAAATTATCCAACAAGGAACATATCTCACCAATATTCAGATTCAGAAAATTCTTTCCCCTCTTCCCCGGGCACTCAATGCAATGGATAACATTGATTCCTAAGGGAATAGGATTTATCCAAGTGGATATCAGTGGCCACCCACCTATTCCAAATTCCAACTAGCTCATCTGGACAGTTTTCAGTTCATCATGTTTCTCTATAATGGGTACATTTCTTTGCAATTGTGGGTTCTTCACTTACGGGGTTGGAATCCCTACACAGCATCCAAGTGGATATTGGTAGCCACCCACCTATTCCAACTAGATTATTTTGGAATTTTTCATATCAGTACATCTTTTTGTACTTCCAGGGCCGTTTTGGGGCTCTAAACAGTTTTTTATTGGATTGACACAGTCAAACTATAGACAAAGTCAATTTTTACCACATAATGAGTAGTTCTCGAAAATACCTTTCCAACAGGCTATCACACGCCTAATACGAAGATCGTATGAAAAAGTTACGACCCTGGGAAGTTAATGTACTAACTTACCCCAACGGAGCCCACATGACTTTCGATGCTTCATCTCCTAGGATTAGGTTTTTGGATGTCTAGGGTTTTTTAATTCATGTTTATCATAAAAATTCCTTTAGAGCCTCATTTTAATCATCTTATTGCGAATGAGCATAGTCGTCACATATCTTCTCAGAGATAAAGCTTCCACCATTCTAGTGAGTCTTTCACTTTGTATTTTTACAGTCTCCATATATTTATTTCTTTAATAGAAATCATGTATTGTTCTATCTCTTGGTTTCTGGAAATTTTTATGAGTATTTCATTGCAATATGTTTTCTTTCATTTCATTCTAAAAATAATCCAAATCAATATAGTTATCAGTGGTCACCCTTCTAATAGCCATATTTTTTTTCCACTTTCCTTTCCATACTAAAATCTTGCTCTAGGGATTTAGGTTTAAAGAGACACACCTCATGTTGGATTTTCTCCTTTAAAGTTCCCATAAAGAGATCTAACCAATTATCCTTAGGAATGTTATTTACCCTGAGACTAAGCTCTTGAAATTGTTGAATGTGCTCTGTAATTGGACCTTTTGCCGAATATTTACCGATTGAATAAACAATTTGTTTCTCTTAATATCCCCATAATGTGATATCAATTCATCTATAAAAATGGACCAAGAGATAATGAAATTCTTTTTTCTTTCACAAATCCATTGATACCAAAAAAATTGATCATTTTCTAATTACAAGGATGCAATAGGTACCTTTTGTAATATCGGTGCTTGGTGTAGATAAAAAAAATGATCCATTTGGAATATCCATGTTATAGGATATTTAACATCAAACTTACTTATATCGATCTTTGGAATGAAGTAGTTCCTTGGTGTAGCATTGAAACCTTGATGATGTGGATCTTGAAGTGATGAATAATCATGATTCTGGGACTCAATCTTTATTTCCTCTACATTTTCATGACTTCCTTGCAATTTGATATCTACTTTAGGGATTCTCTCATCTAAAGCATGCAAGATCATGGAAGACATGGAATTTTTTATTTTTTACATCTTGTTTTCCATATGCTCATGATTTTCGTCCATCTCTTTCATATTTTCATCCATCTTATTTTCCATCTCATGCATCTTATTTTCTACACCATCCATATTATTTTCCATCTTTCCAATCTGGTAAAAGATTTATTCTCTTTCTTCTTGATTCATGGTTGAACTCTCTAGAGGTTTAGTTGGTGAAATAAATTTTGGATCCATGTGAGAAAATAACAATTATCCTATTTTTCATCTTTATCAAAAATTTTGAATCACCAAAAACAAATCTTCCAACAAAAATTTATGCCAATTGTAAGTTGCATACCTTTCAAACACTTAATTTGGACTATGTATGAATGGATGACCTTTTTCATGATGTATCTCTCGACTTGGAACCCTTTCAAGCCTGGAATTTCATCCTATAGTACTCTTATATGGCTTCTTAAACTCCTGGGAATTTCACAGTATGAACCTTCACTGTTATAGAAAAAATACCAAAATGTCGTGTTTAAGACTAATTTCAAGATTAGTAAACAACCCCAACTTACATGATATATATCTCACAAATTATAACTATTCAAAATATAAAAAACAAATTACATATAATTTTCTATGTCTCCTCGAGATTCTGAAAATTGTTGAGTTTGAAACGTTACAGAAAAAAAGTTACAGTGAAAATTCCAAGATGACTTTTTTAAAACTGATTTCAGGATTAGTCACAAGCCTTGTTTTTAATCGACTATTTATCAAAAACTTTAGAGAAAAAGAACCTATAATTTTTATCACCTATACTATGAAATGTCTCCTTAGCCTCCACAAAATTTCATTATTTGAAATTTCCTAGAAACATAGTTCCAATGAAAAATCCAAGATGACTTTTCAAAACTGAATATAGGATGAGTCACAAACCTTATATTCCATAGGATATATCTCTAAAAGTATAAGGAAACGGACCTTGAAATTTTTACAAATTGTACCTTGATTTTTTTCCTCTATCTCCTAAACATTCACAGTCTGAAACATCCTAGAAAAACAACTTATAGCAAAAATTCCAAGGTGTCTCAATTGGAGGAGTGAAACCCTAGGATCATAAGCTCGGATACAAAATATTATGAACCAATGCCTTAAAAATGATAAAAATTCAATGAATAATAGTCCACTTTGAGGGGGAAACCTCATTTTACAATATATTCAATGTACTAGATGAGATAAGATGATATCCTAAGACTAGGTCTTGTTGGAAATATTGTTGTCATTAATGTCAAAGATAATGATAGGGCAAGACTATAGATGTCCAAGATAAACATTGCAAGATGGAGATTGTTGGAAATATTGATTTTGATTTTTTTATGCTCGGTTTGGATACCCTATATTTGAATGTATTTTTACTCTAAATACTTAGGTCAAATGGTAGCATAGTTTATATGGTTGGAAATCTTATTCCGAGACCTTTCCAACGGTATACGAGATTCCCTCTAACTCCTTAGGAATGAGGGGATATGAATTTTTTTGTTATACCCAGCCATAAAGTTTAGGTTGATGCAACCAGTCTTTATAGGTCAACCCTAAATGTGAGCACAAAAAAACTATAAATACAATACATATGTGTGCATTTGAAGAGCATCCAAGCAAGAATATCAAGTCTGAGGTGTGCAGAAGAGACTTGAGGTGTGTAAGAGAAGCTAGAGAGTATTCTTGGAGTCTAAAGGTGTGCAAGAGGAGTTTGCTTGTATTTGTAAGGATGCACTATGAAGGAATGAGGTATATGATGCTACAAAGTGTGTTTTTTGAGGTTGTAATGCTGCAGTCTAGGGTCATATTCTAGGAATGATACTATAAGTTTCGTTAGGGAATGAAGGAAAAATATAACTTGGATTTGAAGCTATGTATAGGGTATGAATCAAGGAGAGGCATTGGAACATGAAATTTAAGGGTATGATGATGTTGTGCTATGCATGAAGTATGAAGCATGTCGGTGAAGTCAGAATTACTCTATGTATAAAGATATTAGGTTGGTGCCTATGCAGGTATTACTGAGTTGGTTTTCAGCTAAGGATATTGGTGTCTTCAGTAGGTTGGTGCCTACACAATATCTTGTTGAGTTTGTGCTCAGCTGAGAATATTGGTGTCTCCAGTAGGTTGTTTCCTACATAATATTTTTCTGATTTGGTGCTCAACTAAGGATATAGGTGTCTCTAGTAGGTTGGTGCCTACAGACATTTATAAAGATAATTTGTTTTGTTTTTCTCCCATAAGGTTTTCCAAGTTAAAATATGTGTATCGTGATTTGAGTTTACATGCATTTACTATTTTAAAGTTTTGATGAATGCTCAATTAAATTAAAAAATGTATTATACTGATTCAACCCCCATTTCAGTATTATCATAAGTTCAACAATTGGTATCAAAGTGAGGTTCCTTCAAAAACAATCTGACCACTGGAAGGGAGATCTCGAGATCACACCTGGTCGGTCAAGAAGGTTTCCCCACAAATAGGGCTCTGTTGTTTGATGGAACAAATTATGAATTCTAGATCATAAGGATGCAAACATATATAATGGCCCTTGGGTTTGATATTTTTCAATCATTCGTGACTGGTTATATATCCCCAACAACTCCACCAATAGAGCAATTGGGAAGAATCCTAGTGAAAATAATGCAAAAGCCATGAATGTTATTTTGTGTGGTCTATCAAGATCCGAATTTTTCAAGGTGATGCATTGTGAATCAAAAAAATATATTTGGGACAAAATTCAAAACATCTTTTAAGGAAATGACAAGGTGAAGAAGGAATATCTCCAAACTCATAGACGACAGTTCAAGAGTTTGAAGATGAATGATGAAGAAAATGTTGCAGTCTATTTCCTTCAAGTGGATGAAATTGTCAACACCATTAGAGGACTTGGCGAGAAATTTGAAGAACCAATGATTGTGAAAAATGTACTAAGGTGTCTCCCCTTAATACTTGATTTCAAGGTCTCTTCCATTGAAGAGATGAAGGATCTGAAGAAACTAACAATGGATGAGTTGCATGGGATTCTCATTGCATATTAGATGAGGATAGAAAAAGAGAAGACAACATGGAAGGACGCATCTTTCAAAGCATCAAAGAAGAAAAAAGGACACAAATTTTTTGATTGTTCCATCCATGAATGAGATAAATAAGAAGCACAATTTGTGAGAAATCTAAAAAGAGGATCTATAAAATAAAATGGTAATATACCCTTCAAATGTTTTAATTGTGGTAGAGTAGGAGATTTTTCTGCTAAATATCCATATGCAAAAGGGGAAGAAAATGATGATGATGAAAATAATGATAAAGAGGAACATAACAATAGAAGCAAAAATTATAGACACAAAAGAGGAAAAATATTAAGAAGAAGAGTTTCTACTCTAGAGAGTGACAGTAGCTCATCTAAAGAAGGTGATGGATATATTTATGATATGGAGTTTTCTTATAGTTTTAAGGATGCGCTATGAAGGAATGAGTTCTATGATGCTAAAAAGTGAATTGTTTTTAGGTTGTGATTATGTAGTATGGGATTATATCCTAGTAATGATGCTACGAGGTTCGCTAGGGCATGAAGGCTAAATCTAACTAGGGTTTGAAGTTATGTACGGGGTATAAAGCAAGGAGAGAGACTAGAACATGAAATTTAAGAGTATGATGATGTTGTGAAATGCATGAAGTATGAATCATGCAGGTGAAGTTAGAAGTACTTTGTGTATGAAGATATTAGGATTTTTCCTATATAGGTCTTACTGAGTTGATGCTTAGCTGAGGATATTGGTGTCTACAGTAGGTTGGTTCATACACAATATCTTGTTGAGTTGGTGAGATGAGGATATTGGTGTCTCTAGAAGGTTGATGCATACATAATATTTTCTTGAGTTGGTGCTCAACTAAGGATATTGGTGTCTCTAGTAGGTTGGTGCCTAAAAGATTTGAAATAGTAGGATGGTGCCTATAGACATTTATAAAGATAATATTTTTGTGGTTTTCTCTCGCAAGGGTTTCCAAGTTAAAATCTGTGTACCGTGATTTGAGTTTACATGCATTTATTATTTTAAAGTTAATTAATTATTGATGAATGCTCAACTAAAGTAAAAATTATCTTATATTGATTCATGCCCCCCGCTCAATATAGGCATAAATTCAACAAGTCTAATAAATACCAAAGTTCTACAAATACAATCACCACACAAGATCCAAAGAACAATATAGAAAATCCCACTTTATTATATGAAACCCCTTAAGGTAAAACAACATTGTACAATATATCCTTTTAAGGAAGGGATCCAATCATGATCACTTGCCTCTTCAAGGGGAAAACCTCCTAATCATCTACCACTCCAAATAAAATACTTTTCAACATGCCCATTACATTTCTCATACCTCCTTATATAATACTACTTACCACTTAATAACATTCTAGAGGAAGAACCTTCTAGAAGCATAACCTTCTAGTAAGCCCTCTTACATTTATTATGTTCACACTAGGCCTTATTTAATAATAGTGACCTCCATGCATAACAATACCTCTCTATTATTATTCCCCTTGGGTACCTCCCTAAGTACCACATATTACTCCCCTAGATACACTACATTCCATCCCCCTTATGAAAGTGTTGTCCTCAACGCTTGTTATGAGGAAGTACAACCATATACCAAGGTGCCACAGATAAGTTTGGACCATAATGCTGAAGTAGGCTAGAGAAACAACATCCCATGTAGAAGTGTTAGCCACCATGTTGAAGTAGTCCAAGTGCCACTGTAAACATGGGTTCCATGTCCAAGTGCTCATGTGAACTCCACGTTGAAGATATCAGAACTCAATAGCCAACTGAAAATGATGCCCCAGAGATCGAAATTGGTCATGTGGATCCAAATATGTTGAACCAAGCAAAACATCATCCACTAGTACTAGAGAATAGGAAAACTGAAGAAGAATATGCATAGAAGGCTCTTGTCTACTCTTCAGGATGTGCTCTACATGAGGTAGAATAGAGTCATCAAGTAGAATATAGAAGTGGTTTTCATCCCAGAAATGAAAAATATCCATAAAAAAAAATCATCACATTAAGCCTCCCAAGAATATGTTTCTTGATGATATTCACCCATGATGGCCTACATAATAGATTTCCCTTGCATTGTAATTGTGATCTCGTGAACATTTTGAATCTCCTGTCTCATTGATTTGAGGTCCATGAGGATTTGAAAGGGAATGTAATTTGTAAGAATAATCTATAATATACTGATAGAAATCTCGAAAATCCTCTATCCAATGGCACTGATATGGTAGCAATTTGAGCACCCTATCAAAAGTTACGAGCTCTACAATCTCATCGACGTCACAAAAATACCCTAAAAATAGATAATTTTATATCAACAATATCTTCACTTCCATAGTTCTGATATGCAATAGGAACTCAAATATGCATTTTTTTTTTAGTGAAATAGGCACCAATTGCTATAGAAACCAAAAATATTATGTGGTTATCCACAGAAAACCCTGAAAATATGTTGATTTTAAATCAACAATATCTTGGCCTCCCAAACTCTGATTAAAATGTTTTTTTTTTAAGTGATTGTTTTTCTAAGAGGAATTTAATCTAAAAAGTTTTGCCCCTCTTTTTCACTTGAAACAATATACAAAAAGAAGAAAAATTTATTCCTTTAGTTTTCTGAAGAAAGTGACATGATACCAAATTGTTATGTACAACAATAAATCTGAAAATATAATCTCAACAAACCCTTAACCAAAAAAATAACAAAAAAAATGAACAGAAGAGAAATTTAGAGAAAAACCTTGAGGTAGGGTAACACCATATATTATTCCTTACGGAAGGAATGTTGGAAGATTGGTTGTTGTAATTGATGTCAACCCTAATCATGGGTATTGGACCACGAGAATGATGAAGGTATTTGGACATGAAGGAAAATGCACATGCAGATACAACACCCATGGATGGATAGTATGCATCATGTTGTTTCTGGTGGTATGTGGCACATCACGTGGATCCTCATGGTTGAGGATAAATGAATTTTTGAAGATGACAAAGTGAATTGAAGAGGGAAGTACATGTAGGCCCTGAAGATAATTAAAGAAAAGAATTACAAAATAAGAAAGTGTCAGGTCAGCCCTAATGTTAAAAGGAAGTGACATAAATGGTATAAATAAACATCATTATACATTAATTTGATACAAGTCAAATTTCAGAGGAAATAAGAAGTAAATAAGGTCGGATTTCAAGGGAGGATGAAGTCTTTTGGTGATGTGTTCTAAGGTATGTTATTTTCAGGGCATCTTACCATTTTTGCTATAAAAAAATTTCTAGAACGATTTAGATGGTGAAATTGTTATGGTATTGAGAAGACATATCAAGGTACCTCTGGTAAAAATTTCAACTCTTGATTAACTATAATTATGGAGATACACTCTGTGGAAGATAGGGTTTGTGACCAGTCTTGAAGCTAGTCAATAAACAGGTGTTCCGGGTAAAAGAGTCATAACTTGTTCATCGAGAATCCAAATGATGTGGGAAAATTTTCATTGGAATGAATATGGACTGTAGATTCTTGTATGCGAGTTTCAGAATTGGATGTTAAATATTGAACGTGGGGCATTCTGTACAAGTTTGGTCTCTTGAATAGACCACAATTGAATAAAGTCTACCATTCTTTCTATAACTTCTTTTTGGGGAGGATTCAAGGAGTGAAACTTGGAGGAGTTTCAAAGAATAAATTGAGTAATATTATATACAAGATCAGAGTACTCCAATAATTGAATAATTGCAGAAATTGAAGAAGTCTCGGGAAGCATTATTAGGTTCTATGTGATGATTGGTTAATGGTGATGATTTAATGTAAATTTTTATTATCTCTCATATATTCTTGGGTGGAAGGAAGGGGCAAGGATGGAGAGTTCAACTCTCTCTTTATATTGGAGGATTGTATCTTCCTCT
>JZKD02S0191391.1:847390-870319 GCA_000966675.3 Picea glauca | reverse complement strand
TCAATGAGTTGTCATTGATACATGATGAAGATGGATCGATGTGGTTTCATTGGTATATGATGCATTGTTGGAAAAATGTATAGATGACTCATTATTGTCTTATCGTGATTGATAATGTGCACAAATGGATGAACTCCAAAGTGGTCCCCTTATGGTGAAAGCGCTCACGGGAAGAAGATTTGTGGATTGAGTTATCCTAGAAGAATGTTTGGAGGACCCATGCTCTCATTATTATCTTATCATGATTGATAAGGTGCACAAATGGATGAACTCCAAAGTGGTCCCCTTATGGTGAAAGCCCTCACAGGAAGACGCTTTGCGAATTAAGTTATCCTAAAAGAATGGTTAGAGGACCCATTCTTGTATGTGGAATAATGAGATGAAGATCAAGGAAATTTTTGGTGAAACTATCCTAGATGGATAGAGCTTTTCATTCCATTTCTGGTGGTATTTGGAATGTCACATAACTCCTCATGGTTTGAGAGTTATGGCTTTACGAATATGAAGGACCCCCATATGAAGGCTTGAATCCCCCAAGGTAAAATAAGTCAAAGTGACCTAAAATAAGAAATCATTATTTAAATGATAATGTAAAGTGACAAAGTCAAGAAGGATTATTTAAATAATAAAGTGAAGTGACAAAATCAAAGAAGATTATTTAAATGATAAAGTGAGGTGACAAAGTCAAGGAGGAATATTTAAATGATAAAGTAATGGAGAACTTTCTAATTATGGAAAGTGGTTAACCCCAAAAATGAGGAAAATAGGTTAAGTGACCTATAAATGGGTTAAGTGACCTAGAAATAGGTTAATTGACCTAAAAATAGGTTAAGTGACCTAGAAATGGATTAAGTGACCTAGAAGATGGAGAGTATAAACAAGAGGCAAGGATGTCTCATTTCATAAAACACTTGAGAATATTGAATATCTATAGGTGACTGAGGTAACCAAATGATATATAAGCCAAATTTCAGAGGGAAGGTGAAGAAAAGAGGGTCGAAATTCAAGGGAGGGTAAATTCTTTCCATGATGCTTTCTAAGGTATGTTATTTATAGGTCATCTCACCATTTTCGCACTAACTTTTTTTCTATAATGATTCAGATCATGAGATTGATATGAAATTGAGGAAACATATCCAAGTATCTGTGGTAAACAATTCAGCTTGTGGGTCTTTTTATTTTTGGAGATACACTCCATGAAAATAGGGTTTGTGGCTAGTCCTGAAACTAGTCTAAAGCAGGTGTTTCAGGTAAAAATGTCATAACTTCTTCATAACAGATCAAAATTCAGTGAGAAAACTTGTGTTGGTTAGAGTACAGTATATAGTATGTTGTGTAATAGTTTAAAATATATTCAAAAAACATTTTGTGTGGGGCACGCTCTACAAGGTCACTCTTTAGAATAAGCTAGAATTCATCAAGGTATGTCATTTTTGCAATAAATCCTTTTCTGAGAGGTTCCAAGTAGTGAAACCTATAGGAATTTCATAAAACAAATTGAAGAACATTGTGTATTAGTTTCATATCTTTATTCATTACAAGTACAAAGTTATGATTATTTCAAGTTAGGGTTGTTGACTAATCCAAACCTAGTCATGGTTGAGACAAGCAGTTGATGAGTTGGCACATACATGAGGTGTATAGTCGATGATGTTGGTACATATTGATGAGTAATTGTTGATTATTAGTTGACACATGATTGGTATATACTTGGTACATGGTTGTATTCTATTGTTTATGTTACAGGTTGATTACATGTTATTTGGCATAGGTTGGTGCATGGTTGATGCACTTGTTTATGGTACAGATTGATATCTATTGAGGATTTTTGCCTCATCTCAGTTGGTGCTGAGAATGTAATATGAGTCTTGCATGTAGAGCTGGTGCTCTTGTAGAGTTGTACTATATTCAGTTATTGCTGAAAAACCCCCAGATTTAAGTCCATAATAAAAAGAAAAATTGTACATACATCTTGTGTTCCTTGTGTTCCTTTTGGAGATGATTTGTTGATGATATATTGTTGATATATGTTGCTAATATGTATTGATCCGAAATCGGATTCAGAAGCCTGTCAGGGCATGAAAAATGCTCAAAAATGAAAGTGCTCGGAATCCAACGAAACCAACACCATGGTGTCCGACTCGTCTTCCTGATTCTGGTGGTATAATTTTTATGTCAAACGGAGTCCGTATGGAGAAGTTATCGCGTTCTGACTGAAAAGTCAAACAGGGAAAAAAAATGTTGACTGGGCAGGACATGTGGCACGTCCGTACAGTGACACGTGGCAGGTTCCGTACAGTGACATGGCAGATTCCATACAGGACACGTGGTGGCTTCCGTACATGACACGTGGTGGCTCCAGAGCGTGACACGTGTCAGGTTGATTTGGCATATTCGGCGCGCACTTGGACCAATCCTGGAGTGACACATGTCACCACTGGAAGGGTGACACGTGGCACGGATGATGTCAGCAGCCTACGTGTCAGTTGATGATGTGGTGTATGGCAAGGTTGACGTGGCAAGCGACGTGGAAAAATCAATGATGGACACGTGGCATCCTCCGGTTGGTTGACTTAATCGAATTCGATGTTGACACGTGGCACTGTTTACGCGAATGGTTGGGTGCCACGTGGCCCAATCAGCGGCTGCCACGTGGTACCCTAGGTTTAGCCAATGAGGGCTATGTCAAAAAAAAATTATGGCCCGGGGGATTCGAACCCCGAACCTCTCCCCTCCGGCAACGATTTAACATAGTCCATCCAACCATTACGCCATGCTTTATTCCTTGTTATATGTGCATTGCGATATATATTTAAATTGGAAAATTGTTATGATTGGGCCGTGACTGGGTCGGGGCCTAGCCCCAACCCTTGGTCGCGTGTTATGTAATGACCACCGTTTTGAATGGAGAGCGCGGGAGTTTTTGAACGGGCGCGAATGTAATGTTTTGGCCCAAGATTTATTACCATACACCGTTTTCAAATGGTGCGGTTTAACAAAACAGTTTAAGCCACGGTTATGTAAACGGTTAGTTTGGACGGTTTGTAAACGGTTAGCCCACGGTTCAATGTAACTGCTAATGCGACCGGTGCTAGAGTGCTTGGGGTGGCCCGCACTTAGCCCTTTGGGCTAGCGCGTGGCCACATGGCCCATATAACCACCCAAAAAGGTGTGGGCGCCAAGGTTCGGGGGGCTTAATGCCCGTTTATTAACTATTATATGGTTATAAGTGGGTTTTTAACCACTTTTTAACTAAATTTAATGTAATTAATCCATTTTTAAGGGTTATTGGGCATTTTTAGAGCCTAAATTCGTGGAGGAAGTTAGAGATGGACAACTAACTCCCCCACTATTTAACCAAGGCCATTTTGAGGCCAAGGACACAGCTTTTGAGATCAATTTCAGAGCAGAGATGCTAAGGCAAGCCAAGTCAAAGCCAGTTTGAGGCAGGGAGACCGTTGAGGAGGAGATGCTGTCGGACGATTTCTGAGAGCTCGGGACATCTTATTCAGGTGTCGTTTTTTGTGCATGGTTCCATAGATCTGGGTGAACAAGACCAGATCAGTCTTGAGACTATTCGGCAATGTAAAGATGTACTAATAAGCTTTCGAACAGAAATAAAAAGCCTCCCCCAAAAGAGAAAAAGGCCCGGAGACGTAGGCAAAGTTGCCGAACTCCGTTATCAACCTTTGTGCATTATGGTTTGTTGTTTTTCATTATGTTTTCAGATCTGAAAATATGTTAATGGTTGTATAATTCATTCTCTTTTCTTCGTTCTTTTGTTAAGTTTCCCAATGGTCAATTAATGCATGCTAATTAAACTCAACCATAGTCATTCGAAAAATCCTGACGGATCATGTATTCACATATAACTAATTATTAATGAAAGAAATGAGTAATGAGTAAATGTTGAATGCTAACTAATGAGTTTTGTGTAAGAGGGAAGTTTTGGGAAAAAGATCCCCACACTCATTCACCCCCCCTCTAAGTGTGGTAGGTGTGTCCAACAATTGGTTTCAGAGCCGGCCTTCACTAAAAGCCTTAAAAAACTTGAAGGAGATCCATATAAACACAAATGGATGATGAAATACCAATCCTTGATGTGGAAAACTATTCTACTTGGAGAATAGAGATGAGAATACATTTGAAGACAATGGGAGCAACTATTTGGAAGGCAGCCATTGGTGGATCTGTTCCCTTGAAGAACAAGTCAAAGTTTGTAGCTCAAAGAGAAGGAAAGAAGAATGATGCATTGGCTCTCAATACCATTCTTAGTGGACTCTCAAGCCCTATCAAAGAAAGAATGGAACAATGCACTTCTACCAAGGATCTATGGCTAAAGCTAGAGGAGACATATCAAAGCAAGAAGGAGAAGGAAGATATTGAAAACCACTCCATCAAGATTATCAAAGGTAAAGAATATCCAAAAACCCTTGATTGTATTATTTCTAAATGTGATCTTGAAAAAATTTCAAATGAAGACAAAGAATCAAGTGATAATGTTGAAAAAAAGGAAGATCTTGAAGATACTTCAAATAAAGGTAAAGAATCTCCAAAGACTCTTGATTGCAATGATTCAAAATGTGATGATGTTGAATTTTTCTCAAGTGAAGAAGATGATCTAGAAACAGTTTGTGTAAAGTTTGATGGAAATTATCCCATGGAAATAATAGAAGAAGATCTATTATAACTTCAAAAGGAAGTTGAAGAGGGTTTATATAGATATAGCAGTGATCATTATTATATAGACTATAACTATATTTCGAATAACACTAAGAAGTTTCTTAGGAGGAGTCAAAGGCACATATTGAAGTTAAAAGAAATGCTCAAAGAACTAAAAGAAAGTAGTAAGACTCTATTAGAAGAAAAGGAAGAAGAGATCACAAGACTAAATAATGAAAAATAAGATATGAAGGTAGATGATGAGATTAGAAAAAGTTTTGAAACTATTGTCCATCTCAAGACCCAAATTGAAGAAGCGAAAAGGGTAGAGGAACTATTGAAGGATCAAATAAATGAAAAGGGAGAGTCATGTCATAAGTTAGAATTTGAAGTTGTTGACCTTAGAAAGAAGGTAAAGAAGTCAAACAAATTCTTAAATATCTCAAGAATCTTGGATGAGATCTTGGAAAGTCAAAGATCACCATGTGATAAATCAGGACTTGGATACAAAGAAGAAACTACATATGTTGAAGCAAGAACCTCAGAGAAGCATGAGGTAAGTCCATCAAATAAGGAAGACAATGTTGCAAAGCAACCATCTACACAAGGCAAGGAAAATTTCAAAAGAACAAAGAAAGGAAGACATCAAGAAGCTATATTTGGGACACCAAAGCAAAGGTATGAAAGTATTTTTCATGGGCATTGTTATTCATGTAATGGATATGGTCACAAAGATTTTGAATGTAGATCTTATGAAAGGAGATTTAATGGAATATTTTATAACACCATGAGGTGTTGGATATGTGATCAAGTAGGACACATTGATGTTCACTGTAATTCCATGAGATTCTACAGTTGTAGTGGATTTGGCCACAAATCCCAAGAGTGTTGGAACACAAGAAGAAATTCCATGATGATGAATTCAAATAGCATGGCTAGAAGAAGGAATGAAGTTATAAAGGGAGACATATTTGAAAATATGGATGCTCATAGCTCAAGTTCTGAGGAGCAGGGACATCTATAGAAGTGGGTAAAGAAGTTAGAGCAGCCAAAACAGAATGAAAGATTGAAGGGAAGCTCAAATGTGTCATCTATTGAGGCATACACAGGTGAAAGTTGTATTATTCACGTACATATGCAGGCTAACCTTGTATAGGTCACATACATACACGATATGTTATGTAGCAGGCCGCATATATGTGGTGAAGCCTAAGGAAAAGAGCTATGCACAGGGATTGCAGTTTGATGTGATGGTATAACTCTGTGATGCAGGGTCTAACATGGTTTATTGCAGGTTCTCACATTGTTTGTTGGAGGTTTTCATGAGTCTATATTGGATTATGTAAGGTGATGATGTAAAATAAATCTTGGATGCATGGCACTAACCCATGAGTATGGATTGATGCATTTTTTGTTGAAGAAAAATGTTGTTTATGATAGTGAAGTTATGACACTTTAGTTATGTGATATATCTTGATGATGTATTGGAAGCTTACTATTGAAAAGCTTGATGAATGCATTTAGAATATGGATGGGCTACATATTGGGACATGTGGTTGGTGAGTTGGTGAGATGATCATGTTGTACATCATTGATGATCTATATTTTATGCATGATTGGTATGTTTCTAGTACACTGATAGAGGCACCTACTCGCAGTTTGATTGGCACATGTTTTCTAGAGGATTTGGCATATATGTATGGGATTCATTATTTTGTGGTATTGGTGCATGGCGATGTACATGTTTGGTACACTCATGTATGGCATATGCTTGATATTACTTGATTAGCACAACAATTGGTATTTGTTTGTGATACATGATTATGGCACTTGGTTCATGATGGAGACATATCATGAGTGATATGATACATTGTTTGGAATGTTGGTAGATCCACATGGTTGGAATATTGGTAGATGCACATGTTGGCATATTGATAGAGGCATATGATTGATACATTCCATGGATGATATCTTTTGGCACATTGCATGATGTTGATGTACATAGGTGTTGTGCATGATGAGCACACATTTTTGTACAGAATGTGCTTGGTTGATATTTTTCTCATGATTCTTTATTTCATTGTTGGCATATATTTTGTTTCATGATACTTGATATATCATGAGTTTGATGCATGAACAGGTCCAAAGATCGTTATATGGTAGCACATTGTTCATCTCGCAGAGAATATAGGGGAGACATACCCATAGGGGGAGTCATTCTTCTTCCCATGATTATAGGAGGATATATTTATCATATGCATACCTGGAAAAGAGCCTTATATTTGAAGAAAGATCACAAAGGCATAATTCCAAGAGGAGCGATGGTCACAGGGGGAGTATGTTCGACGTATTTTCAACATTACATCATAGTGATATCCCTTGTTCAAAAGGGGAGATATTATTCAAAGGAAGATCAAAGGCACTTAGACAGGGGGAGAAACCCCAAGGAAATTTCAAGTAGGAGGAGCAGCCCCAAGAGGAAAATGGCCTTTTCTATTGATGTCAAAGGGGGAGAGATAGTCACATTGATGTGATTGATGATTATTGATTGGGAGAGATAGTCACATTGACTATTGATGTAGAGAATGCCTTATCTACATGTTGACATCAATAATTGGTAATTGGTGTTGACATCAATATTGGTATTGCCATCAATGCCAAAGGGGGAGATTGTTGGATCATGTTGTCAATGATGACAATGGTTTGATTGATTGATGTCATTGACTGATATCAAGTGATTTATTGATGGATTATTGATGTAATGTAATATGTATTGTCCTTGATGACAATGCATAGATAAAGATGGATCAATGAGTTGTCATTGATACATGATGAAGATGGATCGATGTGGTTTCATTGGTATATGATGCATTGTTGGAAAAATGTATAGATGAATAATTATTGGATTATCATGATTGATAAGGTGCAAAAATGGATGAACTCCAAAGTGGTCCCCTTATGGTGAAATCCCTCATGGGAAGATGCTTTGAAGATTGATTTATCCTAGAAGAATGGTTGGATGACCCATGCTCTCATTATTGTCTTGTCATGATTGATAAGGTGCACAAATGGATGAACTCCAAAGTGGTCCCCTTATGGTGAAAGCCCTCACAAGAAGATGTTTTGCGGATTGAGTTATCCTAGAAGAATGGTTGGAGGATCCATTCTTGTATGTGGAATAATGAGATGACGATCAAGGAAATTGTTGGTGAAACTATCCTATATGGATATTGCTTGTCATGCCATTTTCGGTGGTATGTGGAATATCACATGAATCCTCATGGTTTGAGAGTTATGGCCTTATGAAGATGAAGGACCCCCATATAAAGGCTTGAATCCCCCAAGTTCAAAGAAGTCAAAGTGACCTAAAAGAAGAAATCAGTGTTTAAATGATAAAGTAAAGTGACAAAGTCAAGAAGGATTATTTAAATAATAAAGTGAAGTGACAAAATCAAAGAATATTATTTAAATGATAAAGTAACATGACAAAGTCAAGGAGGAATATTTAAATGATAAAATAATGGAGAACTTTCTAATTATGGAAAGTGGTTAACCCTAAAAATGAGGAAAATAGGTTAAGTGACCTAGAAATAGGTTAAGTGACTTAGAAATGGGTTAAGTGACCTAGAAGATGGAGAGTATAAATAAGAGGCAAGGATCTCTCATTTCATAATACACTTGAGCATATTGAAGATCTATAGGTGAATGAGGTAACCAAAGGATATCTAAGCCCAATTTCACAGGGAGGGTGAAGAAAAGAGGGCTGGAATTCAAGGGAGGATAAATTCTTTTCATGATGCTTTCTAAGGTATGTTATTTACAGGTCATCTCACCATTTTCGAAATAAATTTTTTTCTATAATGATTCAGACCATGATATTGATATGAAATTGAGGAAACATATCCAAGTATCTATGGTAAAACATTCAGCTTGTGGTTCGTTGTATTTTTGGAGATACACTCCATGGAAAATAGGGTTTGTGGCTAGTCCTGAAACTAGTCTAAAACAGGTGTTTCGGGTAAAAACGTCATAACTTCTTCATAACAGATCCAAATTAAGTGAGACAAATTTTGTTGGTTATAGTACAATATTTAGTATTCTTTTAACAGTTTCAGATCTATTCAACAAATATTCCATTTGGGGCACACTCCACAAGGTCTCTCTCTAGAATAATCAAGAATTCAGAAAGGTATGCCATTTTTGCTATAACTCCTTTTCTGAGAGGTTCCAAGTAGTGAGACCTAGAGGAATTGCATAAAACAAACTGAAGAACATTGTGTGTCAGCTTCATATCTTTATTCATTACAACTACAAAGTTATGATTATTTCAAGTTAGGGTTGTTGACTAATCCAAAACTAGTGATGGTTGAGACAAGCAGTTGATGAGTTGGCACATACACGAGGTGTATAGTTGATGATTTTGGTACATATTGATGAGTATTTGAAACATGATTGGTATATACTTTGTACATGGTTGGATGCACTTGTTTTTGGTACAAGTTGATTACATGTTGTTTGGCATAGGTTGGTGCATGGTTGATGCACTTGTTTATGGTACAGATTGATATTTGTTGAGGATTGTTGCCTCATCTCAGTTGGTGTTGAGAATGTAAGTTGAGTCTTTCATGTATATCTGGTGCTCTTGTAGAGTTGTACTCTATTCAGTTGTTGTTGAAAAACCGTTGGATTGAAGTCCATAATAAAAAGAAAAATTGTACATACATCTTGTGTTCCTTGTGCTCCTTATGTTCCTTATGGAGATGATTTGTTGATGATATATTATTGATATGTATTCACATCTAACTGATTATTAATGATAGCAATGATTAATGAGTAAATTTTGAATTCTAACTAATGAGTTTTGTGTAAGAGGGAAGTTTTGGGAAAAAGATTCTGATGCAAGAGCATCGTACAAAGCCGAAGCACGTGCCTAGCCAAAGGAACAGTTGGACGTGCAGATGGAAAAAGAGCACGTTTTTTATGAAAACATTTTGAATTTTGAAACTAAAGCATTAATGCAATAAGCTAGGAGGAGCATACTTTCATTTATGTCTTGGAGATATGAACAGATCTGGAGAAATTACTCTCACCTGCCTGATGTAATAGGCATTTAAGTTTGTAAATGTATAGTAGGTAAATATGAATGTTAGATTAGACAGTTTAGAAGTGTAGGAGGGAAAACAGATATAGACACCCTCACCCTTGTATCATTGTAACATTATCATCATTGAGAGTTGTAGCAGAGAGCTTTAGAGAAGAACCCATGTACAGGAATACTTGAGTTAATATATGAAGCTTTGACTCAACTTTCATGGTGTTATGATGCTTACTGTTTACATTTGTTGAATGGTATGTTTACAGTTGATTTGTTTATCTGTTATGCATTTGTTTCAATGCTGAATTGTGTGTATGATTTCATGTTGAATGAATGAAGTCTGAGAGAGGAGAAGAATGAGTTTCAATTGTTTCTCTTTCTGAGAATTCTTGCAAGGAGTGCAGTGAACATCCTCAAGGTGTGTGTTGACGAGGGTCTGAGTTTCATCTCAGAAAGCTCAGGAGAGATATCATTGTTCTCATACCAACTGAAGTGCAGGTAAAGCACAGAGTCGTGCAAGGTGTGTGCAGGCCAATTGAAGCCTTGGATTTTATAAATCTAGGAGGAAGGTTGAAGGACCACTGTTGCAAAGAGTGCACAGGATTGGAGACTCAAATAACCAGAGATTATTTGAAGGTTTTCCGCAAGGAGTGCGAGCAGGGTTCTTTTGATTGGAAACTTGAGTTTGCAAGTGAAAGCTCAGCAGCGATAACACCTTTGAACACTTCAAAGGGAGATGGAGATTGAAATCAACTCGTAGAAGTTAAGTTCAGGAGGGAGAAGCCGAGTCGTTTGGAAAGAAGTCCTTGAGGAGTGCATCTGGTGGTCAGAATTATCTATGGAGAACTCGCGAAGTCGCGAGGACCATAGGATCCAGAGGAGCTGCAAGGTGGTTAGGGGTTAGACGAATCCACCACCCTGACATCAAGAATCAACGTGGACCATTGATCGTGGTTTGACTGAGCCGTCAAATCATTTCAGGAATTCGGGACCCGTAAGTTCAGAGTGCAGGTAAAAACCCTTGGTCACTCAAACTCCTAGTTTGCGAAAGGGATAATCAAGTGTGAGATTTCGGTATTTTGGGGTTCGGCATATCGGAAATCTCGATGACAAGGAACCGGGACCTTAGCATTGAAAATCCCGAAGTCGTGAAATGTGACGTGCCTTTGGTGTGAAACATCGGCATTTCAGCATATTGGGGTTCGGCATTTCAAAAATCCTGATGACAAGGAGTCGGGGTGCTTTGCATTGAAAACCTCGAAGTCGCGAAACATGAAGTGTCATCGGAGTGGCATTTTGACATTTCGGTTTTCCGGGGTCCGGGAAGTAGAGGAGACAATTCATTTTTGGAACCGAGAGTTTCAAATTCTCGATACGTGAAATACCAAAAAAGGGTCGCTATTTCGGAATTCAGGAATTAGAGTGGCAAGTGAGTTGGGATCAAGAATCGTGAACTCCTAGTATGCGGAGTCCCGAAAGGCCATCAATTTCCCATTCCATAAGATGTTGAGCCCATTTTAGCATTCCATAATTTCAGAATTTGGGGAATCATAAGGCAAGAGGAACGATTGTTGGGTCATTCGCTCAAGTCCCGAAAAGCCGAATTTAGTAGCAACAGGTGGTGTGCGTTGGAGCGATCAACCCTCGTTAACAATTCGCATTTTGGTATTTGTCAAGAGTTGTGGGATATATCGGGACTCTCCAACTCCCAAAACCCGAAGTTCATTGAGGCTCAATTAAAGGGTTTGATTAACCCTTGGCGTGGTTTTAGTGAAGATCATGTGCGGATCTCGGCCCGAGGGCAGGGGGTGTTCATCAGAGTGGTATCAGAGCCTAGAACAATTTCTTTTCTTTCTGTAGCAAAGAGAAGGGAGAAAATTTTACAGCCATGCCACCGAGAAGAAGAGAGAGGAAAATACCTGATCTAGCAAAGGAAAGGGAAATTTCGAGAAGAACAAACAGGCAAATACATGATCCAACAAGGGAAAAAGAGATGTGTGAATTACGTTCCAGGCTTGATGCTATGGAGACAACACAGAGGTGCACAGTCAACGTTGGGGATATCAGTGAGGCTGAAAGTGAAAATGAAGCTGGAAATGAAGAAGTTGCAGTTAGAGATGCTACTGAAGAACGCCTATTCAGGGATGTTGCAAGGATAGGTGTCAGAGAAAAAATGGAGATTCTCATGTATGAGGGAAACTTGGATGTTGAAGAATTTCTAGACTGGATTAGAGCTTTAGACAAATACTTCGACTATGAGGATTTTGAGGAAGATAATAAAGTCAAACATGTCGTCACTAGACTTAAAGGGCATGCATCACTTTGGTGGGATGAACTGCAGGCTGACAGACGCTGCAAAGGCAAGCAGAAAATCAAAAGATGGAATAGGATGGTTGCAAATATGAAAGCCAAATTTATACCCAAGGATTATCAAATTACTTTGTTTGGGAGGATGCATAATTTGAGACAGAAGTTGATGTCAGTGAAAGAATACACTGAATAATTCTACAGGATAAACATCAGAGAAGGTCATCGGGAAAGTGATGATGAAAAAGTTGCCAAGTACATGAATGGTCTGCAATATGACATTCAAGATGAGATGAGCATGATGATGATTCGAAATGTGGAAGATGTTTATCATATGGCTCTGAAAGCAGAAGAGAAGCTAAGCAGGAAGCAAGGTCAAAGAGGTCGAGGTAGAAGTCAAGCCAGAGGAAAAACAATTTCCCAAGACAGGATTCAAAGACCTAAAGAAGAGGGAAAGAAACCTCAAACTCAACCTAAGAGAGGAGGAAGCTCACAGGGAAGGCAGTATGCTGATAGAAATACTTTTCCTCGAGCCAGAGGAAGAGGAAGAGGTAGAGGAGGTGAAGTAAAATGCTTCGTCAGTGGAAAAATCGGACATAAATCCTATGAGTGTCTAAATAAGAAGAAAGATGGTGGTGAAACTCACATTTCCAAAGATCAAGGATGGAATGTTGAGGCAGAAAATGCTAAGGTTGGAAGATCCTTAATGATGAGGAAAGTTCTCTTGAAACCAGAGAAGGAACTAGAGAACCCAGCCCAAAGAAACAGTCTGTTTTGGACTGCTTGCAAAACTAATGATAGGGTATGCAAGGTCATAGTGGACAGCGGTAGCACAGACAATCTCGTATCTACAGAGATGGTAGAAAATATAGAGTTGGAGACTGTTTTACATCCAAGCCCATACAGAGTTTCGTGGCTACAAAAAGGACATCAGGTAAATGTCACTAAACAATGTTTAGTTGAATTTAAAATAGGGGGGATATAAAGATGAAATATTATGTGATTTCATTCCCACGGATGTTTGTCATTTATTGTTGGGTAGACCATGGCAATATGAAAAAAACGTAGTTCATGATGGGAGAAAGAACACGTACACCTTGGAGAAAAATGGTAGGACTCACATGTTGTTGCTAATTAAAGATAAAGAGGTGAAAATAGAGACAAGCAACATTGTACTTCTCATGAGTGGGAAGGAACTTCTTGATGATTTTAAGAAGAAGGAAGACACGCAATTTATTGTGGTTAGGAAGCCCAAAATTGTTTTGACCAGTACAAGGATAGATGATTTACCAGAAGAAATCCAGGAGTTGTTGGGAGAGTTTGTTGATATAGTAGTGGATGAACTACCTTGTTCGTTGCAACCTATCAAGAGTATAAGACATCATATTGATCTTATACGTGGAGCCAGTTTGTTGAACAAAGCAACATATTGATTGATGCCACGGGAAAATGAAGAAGTTAAGAGACAGGTCAAGGCCTTAATGGACAAGGGATTGATTAGAGAAAGCTTGAGTCCATGCATTGTTCCGACAGTGCTCAGCCCAAAGAAAGATGGAGGCTAGACAATGTGTACAGACTCAAGAGCGATCAATAAGATTACCATCAGATATAGATTTCCATTGCCAAGGATGGACGACTTGATGGATTGCTTGAGTGGAGAAAAGTTTTTTTCAAAGATTGATTTGAAAAGCGAGTATCATCAAATTCGAATGCGAGAAGGTGATGAATGGAAGACATCATTCAAGATGAATGAGGGGCTATATGAATGTCTTGTCATGCCATTTGGCTTAATGAATGTGCCCAGTACTTTCATGAGGTTGATGAACAAATTCCTGAAGGATTTCATTGGGAAATTCATCATTGTATATCATGACAATATATTAATTTTCAGCAAGACAGAAGAAGAACACTTAAAGCATTTAGTTGCAGTAATGAGGAGATTACAGTAAGAAAAATTGTTGATCCATATGAAGAAATCATCATTTATGAGGACAGAGCTCATTTATTTGGGTTTTTTTTATCTTTGTAAATGAACTGAAAATGGATCTGGAAAAGATAAAGGCGATTAAAAATTGGTCATCGCCGAAGAGAGTGTTTGAAGTTTGAAGCTTCCATGGTTTGGCTAGATTCTATAGGAAATTCATCTGAAACTTTAGTGGAATTAGTGCACCGATGATGGATACGGTGAAGAAACAACACAAATATTTTCACTGGATGGAGGTAGTAGAGAAGAGTTTCAATCTACTAAAGAAGAAGATCACTGAGCAACCAATTCTGGTTTTTCCAGATTTTAGCAAGACATTCCAGGTCAGGTGTGACTCGAGTGGATTTGCAATTGGAGCGATCTTGAGCCAAGATGATAGGTTGGTCACATATTTCAATGAAAACCTGAATGAAGTGAAGATCAAGTACTCCACGTATGACAAAGAATTCTATGCAGTCATAAAAGTGCTGAAGAAATGGAGACATTATTTGGTTCCCAAGGAGTTTCTTCTGTACAGCGATAATCACACTTTACAATTCGTGACTCAACAGGAGAAGTTGAACCAAAATCATGCTAAATGGGTTGAATTCATGCAAAATTTTACTTTTGTGATTAAGCATATTTCTGGAACTGCTAACAATGTTGTTGATGCTTTGAGCAGGAAATGTTTGCTTATACAGGAATTCAAAGTCAAGACTTTTGGTTTTTGGTTTTGATAACCTCAAATAAATGTACAGGGATGACCCAGATTTTAAAGAGGCATATGAAGCATCTGAGAATCCAATTCTTAAGGACATAAGTCAATGGGTTGAATACATGATTCAGGATGGATTATTGTTCAAGGGAAATCAGCTATGTATTCCAAAATGCTCCATGAGGGAGAACCTGCTGAAGGAAAAACACAGTGGTGGATTGGCCAGACATTTCGGTCATGACAAGATGTTCTCAAAGTTGAATGGTTCATATTTTTGGCCAGGGATAAGGATAGATGTTAATAAACTTGTGGACAAGTGCAGAATTTGTCAACACACGAAAGGAAAAAGGAAAAACACAGGGTTATACAAACCATTACCCATACCTGAAAGGTCGTGGGACACAGTGAGCATGGATTTCATATTGGGACTGCCAAGGATACAGAGAGGATATGATTCGATCTTTGTGGTATTCGACATATTTTCCAAGATGGCACATTTCATACCATGCCAGAAAACCAATGACGCAACTCATATTGCGAACCTGTTTTTCAAGGAAGTCGTCAGACTTCACGGCTTGCCAAAGAGTATCATTTCTGATAGAGATACCAAGTTCATAGGGAACTTCTGGAGGACCTTATGGAAGAATTTGGGGACAATTTTGTCTTTTAATTCATCATATCATCCTCAGACGGATGGACAGACAGAAGTTGTGAACAGGAGCTTGGGAGATTTGTTAAGAAGCTTAGTGATTGAACATCATAGTCAATGGGATCACATTTTGCCACAGGCAGAATTCACTTGCAATGATTCACTCACTAGAAGCATAGGGAAGAGTCCATTCCAGATTGTATATGGAATGCATCCAAGAGGATTTTTTGAATTGAAAGATGCAGAACAAGTTGAATTCAGGAGTGCTAGTGCAGAGGAATTTGCAGAAGGAATGAAAGAACTTCACAGCTGAATTAAGGAGTGATTGCAGAGTTCAAGTCAAGAATACAAGAGAAGAGCAGATCAACATAGGCGAGAACTTCAATTTGAAGTTGGTGATCTAATTCTAGCGCATCTGAGGAAGGAAAAGTTCCCAAGGGGAACGTATAATAAGCTGAAGATGAAAAAGATTGGACTGTGCAAGATCATAAGGAAATTTGGGGCAAACGCATATGATATTGAATTACCTGATGGGGTCGGAGTCTCATCGATATTCAATGTTGTGGATTTGTACCCTTACAGAGCTGAAGAATCAGGAGTAGAGGAGGAACAAAAATAAATCCGATGGACCAAACAAATGCCTATAGATGAAAAGCCATAGGTGGAAAGGATAATTGACAAGAGGATTAGCAGAAAGACCAGGAGAAAGGAGTATTTTGAATACTTGATCAAATGGAAGGGACATCCATTTGAAGATGCCAGTTGGGAGGATGAAGAAGAAATTCAAAAGCATGGACAGACCATGCAAGAGCTCATGAACAGGAGTTCATGAAAATTTTCAAGCGAGGGAGTATGATGCAGGAGCATCGTACAAAGCCGAAGCACGCGCCTAGCCAAAGGAATAGCTGGACACGTAGATGGAAAAAGAGCACATTTTTTATGAAAACATTTTGAATTTTGAAAATGAATCATTAATGTAATAAGCTAGGAGGAGCGTACTTTTATTTATGTCTTGGAGATATGAACAGATCTGGAGAAATTACTCTCACCTACTAGATGTAATAGGAATTTAAGTCTGTAAATGTATAGTAAGTAAATATGAATGTTAGATTAGACAGTTTAGAAGTGTAACTAGAAACCTAAAGGGTAACTAGAAAACCAATGAAAAGAAGAAGAAAAAGGGTAAAAGGGGGGGAGGGAATAATAATAACACAAATAAACCAAAAAACAATGCTATTGGGGCTAAGAAGGAAAATAAGAAAGTAAAATTTATTTGTAAGTTTTGCAAGGATAGTCATTTGATGTACCAATTCCCCAAAGTTGAAGAGACCCAACATTTGTTAGTGAAGAAACAACTTGTTGTGTTAACCAATCCATTTCCACAAGGAAAACATATGACCTTAGGCACTTTAGGTACTTCAAAAAATACATAAGGGAGAAACCAGGGGGATCCCTTACATGATTCTAATTCGTCGAAAATTTATATGATGGGATTGTATGTTTATGTGTCGACCAGGGCTCATAATTATGTAAACATTGAGTCTACTTTGAAAGTAAAAGAATCCCTTGAACCACAGGGTCCTCTTTGTTAAAATATTTGATGTGCTCATTTTTCCATAGACAATATCACTATTGTCACCCAACATTAGGAACGCAGCCACCCCCGAGCACCATAACCTTTTCTATATAGAATGATTATGGAAGCAGCACTAGAACCAATAGATAACCAAGAGAGCTCATATTTCTCCAAAGATAGCTCACCAAACAGAAATTGTCAAATCCATAGAACAAGAACAATACTCACCTACAGCAATTGCAATTTCAGTTTAAGTTTTACTTACCAATAATACTACCAAGAAATATCACCAAGAACACAACCAAGAGATACTAGAGGATAGGGTGCACATATTAGGCTAGATGGTGCTAGAGAGAGAGACCAAAAACCATCCTAGAAGATCCACCTTCCATACTTGCAGCTATAGCTCCAAACTTGTGCTAGACTTGACTAAGAGATTGTGTGTACAAATGAGCTAGATCATCTCTTATTTATAGTGGTTCTTGTCACTTGTCTGGGCCGACTTGTCCTTTTAGAATATAATACTTTAATATTAATTCTTTTACTCAGCCAAATTGTCTTCTAAGGTTTCTACACATATGTTTAGGGTTTCTCTTGCTTCCGGAATATTCTATTCTAGCCAAAGGTTACATGTGGATGTTAATACCTCCCACAACTACCATAATATCAACACTCCTACCTAGCTAGGGAGGTATTAACAAGTATCATCATCATAGCCACACATGTTATCTCATGATCACATAGATCAACTTATGAGAAACATCACCACTATCAATATCATCTAATAGAATCAATTGCATCATCTCTCAAGGCCATACTCCATATGTGTAATTGAGCATGATGTTGAATAAGTCACTCACTCAACAGAATGATACAAGGACCATTCTTCTAATCCGAACATCAATTTCATCATCTCAACAAAGTGATACAAGGACCATTATTCTAATCCTAACATATGTCCTAGAAGATTGATTGTCCCAATAGATGGTGAATGTCCTTAATGGCTCCAAGAACCATCCTCTCCATTGCATCATCTCTAAGTTGTATGATCATATCTAAGTTGTACTAGCATGATGCTCTGCATCATATCTAAGTTTTACTAACATGATCATATCTAGCATGATGTGGAGTACCATTTAAATCATCTCTAAGTCGTACTAGCACGGTGTCAATGAGCCATCTCTAAGTTGTACCACATGATGTAAATCAATGCCTCTGCATCATATCACTATCGATCTAGTTGGAAATCACCTCCAACACTATTGGTTGGCACACCAACCTAGGAAACACCTTCAACACTACTAATAATATCCATGGAAATCTAGTAGTAGTACAAGTTACTAAAATTCCATCCAATAGATCACAAAAGTGTCAACCCATAGTAGTACACAACTATTGTCTAGTAGTACAAAACCACTCCTAGTAGCACACAAATACTAACTAGTGACATTTGAATTTGGAAAATATACATACTAGCCAGAATCTTGTAGACATGTTAACAAAGGGAGTAACCAAGGAGAAACTGAGTTCCTTCTCAGTTTTAGTTGGTCTTGAAGCATGAAGGTGAAGATGAGAAATTTTCCAGGTCCAAGGTGGAGTATAGTCCAACAGGTACAACAACAGTGGAGATGTTGTGATTAGTCTCCAAGTGGGAGATTGTTGGTTGTGGAGCCTGATTATTTTCCTAATCTATAGGTATTTGTTTTCAATCATGTTTATAGCCCATGAATACTATACACCCCTCCATGTGGGGGGGGTTTAGGTCATTTGTATTGTAGTTGAGAATTGTATTGTATATATTCTGAGAGAGGAGACTATAAGATAAATAAGAGTAAGTTACAGGGAGTGTGTTGTAGATTGTATCCCTTCATTTTGTTGGATAATAAAAAGGAAGGACCTGGAAATTTCTTTGGTGGACGTAGCCCACACCAGGTGAACCATGTATATTTGTGTCTCTATTGTATTATGTATCTTTTTTGTTTTATTTCCGCATTTGTATTATTTTACTTCTCTATTATTTGTTTTCTTCTAACACAATTAAATCATATCAGTTGATATCATCCTACATCAACAATGTCATCAATTGCATCACCTCTAAGTTGTACTAGCATGATGATAATGTATCATATATAAGTTGTATTGGCATGATCTGGAGTATCATATACATCATATGAAAGTTGTACTAGCATGAACATAACTATCATGATGCAGGTGCATCATATCTAAGTTGTATGTCATATCTAAGTTGTACTCACATGTGCCTCTCTGTGTCACCTCTAATTTGTATGATCATCTCTAAGTTGTACTAGCATGAGAATATCTAGCATGATGTGAATGAATCATATCTAAGTTGTATGTCATATATAAGATGTACTAGCATGATCATAACTAGCATGACACGAGCCATCTGCGTCACCTCTAAGTTGTATGGTCATCTCTAAGTTGTACTAGCATGAACATATCTAGCATGATGTCAATACATCATATCTAACTTGTACATCCACCTATAATTTGTACTAGCATGGCCATATCTATCATGATGTGACTCATAAACATCGTCTCTAAGTTGTACTAGCATTGCACAATACTAATTTTAGGGATGCCCAAAACTACTTGATAGTAGAATATTTGGTCCAAGCACCATGCACTATGTTGGCATTAGAGGTGCTCCAAAGTTTCCATACACAATGAAGCACATTGTTATTTGTGATAGGGGTCATGGATTCTTCTAGTTCTCGGGTGATTATGTTTGACACTTTTGAAATCAAGCCTCACCTTATGTATAACATTTTTTTCTCGATTCAGGTCATGTACTCCACAAAAACTATCTTTAAGATGGTCGTGGATGAGGGTGCTTAAACTTGTGCCATATCCTTTTCACGTTGGAAATTCATTGGTTCACTTGAGCTAGAACTATATTCAACTTTATTAACTACGTTCTATGGACATTCTTTTAGGCATCATGGGATTATTGCCTCCTTCCCAATTCAGTTAGAAGGTAAAATAGTTTCTCTAGAAGAAGAGGTAGTCGACGCTAAATTCGATTACAACCTCCTACTAAGACGTAGTTGGACATATGCAATGACAGTTGTGGTATCCTCAGTTTCCAAGTACTTTGTTTCCCTCATGAACATAAAATCATTACAATCAACCAGATTTCATATACTCAAATTGGTTTGGCTGCGTCAATGGGATCCGATGTTTTTTTCATTAGTAATTATCAGAAGGCTACTAACAACATAGGTGTTGGAATGTGTCCTTCATTAATGGGAACTTTTAACTTCACGACATCAATTGCTTACATTAACTCTATTATGAATTTCTCTAATCAACTAATCTATTCATCTCCCACAACCCAAAGATGTTATTTTCGAATGGCATACTTTGAGGATCCATGGATTTTACCCTCTATGTCCAGTTTGGTTGAAGGGCTTGAGCATACCAGAATGGCCATGCCTCTATCTATAGCAGATTTTTATTAACAAGCCATACAAAGTGCCATTGCAGACATCGATCCTACTCCTTGTATAGAGGATTTTGATGATATTAATGTTCTTGTATGTTTTGTGAACTCTTCCCATTCTCTTGATTGTTTAGATATGATGTGTTGAGACCTCAACACACCCTTTCAAATATCAGACATTTCAATGGGTATGACTTTCTTTTTTAATTTTTATGGTTTTAGTTTTGTAGAGTATCTAGAGATGTAATGTGGGGGGTGAAGGGACCATAGTGATAATAGTGGAGGCCATTCAATGTACTATGGACTAGGTCCACTATATTATTAAATAAGGCCCACTATGGTAGTTATATATATATTGTTTTGAACATAATAAATGTAAGTGGACTTACTAGAAGGTTCAACTTCTAGAAGCTTCCTCCTCTAGAATGTTCTTAGATGGTTGGTAGTACTATATAAATGGGTTCAATCAATGTAATGGGAAGTCAAGAAGAAGTATTTTATTTGGAGCAATAGCTCATTAGGAGGTTTCCCCCTGTTAGAGGAAAGTGAACAAGAGTGGATCCCTTCCTTAATAGGATCTATTGTATTGTGTTTCCCTACCCTAAGGGTTTGATATAATAAAGTGGGGTTTTTCTATATTGATATGTGGATCTATTGTGGTGTTTATGTATTCATATATTCGGTACTTAGCAAGTGGTATCAGAGAGGTATCTAGAGAGGTAGTGGGGGGTGGGAGGGGGCAGAGGGCCCATAGTGATAATAGTGGAGGCCATTCAATGTAAGGTGGACTAGGTCCACTATATTATTAAATAAGGCCCACTATGGTAGTTAGATATATTAGTATAAACATAATAAATGTAAGAGGACTTACTAGAAAGTTCCTCCTCTAGAATGTTCTTAGGTGGCTAGTAGCACTATATAAAGGGGTTCAAGTAATGTAATGAGATGTGAAGAAGAAGTATTGTATTTGGAGCATGTACCTCATTAGGATATTTCCCCATCAAAGGGGCAAGTGAAAAGGAGAATATCTTCCATAATATGATCCATTGTATGGTGTTTCCCTAACCTAAGGGTTTCAGAATAATAAAGTGATATTTTTCTATATTGTCTCTAAATATTTGTGGTTTTTTTGTATTCAAGTCTTTGATACTTAACAAGTTTATCTTGCATGTGGTTTGGTTTTTGTCTTATTCTCTAATCCTTTCTTCATTGTTTGTGTTTATATATTTGAAAATTTTCCCCAGGAAACAACACGCATACAACTTTCTCAGCTAAGTGAAAAGAGGGTATAGACTTAAGAAATTGTGTAAAAATCCAAAAAAAATGTATAAAATGTTTGATTGTCCTTATCCTAATAGGCACTTGGTCGGCACTGATAGCATATTAGGGGTTGATAAAATATTTGAAGAGATTGGAAAATATCGAACCTTCTCGCCAACCATCGATGAGGTTCAGTTATTGGCATCGACCGGAATCCCTTGCAAAGAAATGGAGAAGTTATTAATATTCATTGTCGTTGATTGAATCGTAGGATGAGAAATGACTCTTAGCCATATGATGCAAACTCTCGATGAATATGGATCGTCGATGATTACTACATGAACCTATTAATTTCAGTAACTCGATAAGCCATGTTATCATTTGAATCACTAGTTTCATACTGCCATGTCATCTGCCACAGAGGCTTCTGTACCGGACATGTAGGATGCCACCTCATCTGATATGTCATCAACCATGTCACAAATTATGTTTTTTCACTTTCCATGTCATCTTCCAAGTCACCTGACATGTCATCTTATGCATCAAAAAATTCATAATCATTGTACCGGCCTCTCTTGCAGTCATCAGTGATCGAGGGGTTTTTGGTTGCATGTTATGGTAAATGCGAATTTTATTCTTTCCAATGTCAAGGAGCTCATCGTCCATATATAGATTTCATTGAAATTGTTAATTATCCTAGGGAAACTATTTTCAAATGATGTATGGGATCATACAAATCTTCGTCGAAGACTGATTTACCACAAGCTTGTTGACAAAATTTTCAATTAATTTCTAATTAACTTAGTAAGAAAATGAAGATTTGTACATGTAATTATCAGTATTGGATTCGTATGGAACTTGTGAACTCTCATGCATAATCTATTCAATAGTACTGGTGTTTTACTAAGGCATTGTAGCAGTTTAATTTCACAAAATATTCAAGATACTTAGTTAAGTCACCGAACTATGCTATGGCCAAAGTTGCAGAAAAGTAAATACTGTCAAGAAATTGATATCATGCATGCATAAGTTAAAGTCACTCTAACAGAAATTAAAACACACTTGCAAGAATTGAAATCACTCTTGCATAAATTGAAATCACGCTTGCAGAAATGGAAATCACACTTTGTTAAGAACCAAACATCAATATAGCATAGAAAAACCTCAAGAAAAGTACTCAATGCCTTGAAAAAGAGATAATATCAGATAATAAGCCTCTTCGAGGGGGCAACCTCCTTT
>JZKD02S0191391.1:823424-847380 GCA_000966675.3 Picea glauca | reverse complement strand
CATTACTAATCTAAATTACAACTAATGGCCTAAAGCCGACATAAATAAAATAGCATTACTAATCTAATATGCCCCAATTAAGGGGTAATGAGCCAATATTAGGGCTTAACACACTTAGTGTTAGAGAGTTCAGGGTGACCCTGGGGGTCATTGATACCACAAGTTACCTCTTTTTATTCCTCATCCTCTTTACTAATATCTTGTTTTGTTGGAACTCCTCTGATTTCTTGCTCAGTATTTTTTTGAGTGGAATGATCTACTAGCATGAAGTGTGTATCTTGAATTGCTAATTATTTTGTCTCCTTGAATTCATATTTTTGTTATGAGTTGGTAAAGGGTTACCCTATAGCAAGAGGACTTGTTGTTGGGTAACCTGATTTCTCAGGTTCCCTGTGTTCCTTAATCTCTTCTCTGAGCACTTTCAAGTTTATTCTAAGCTTCCAATTTTTCATTTTTAATGTTTTGTTCTCTCTTACCAAAGTTGCATAAATTGGTAGAGAGTGAGGGATTCTTACCCATATGGGAGTAATTTAAGTAGAATCCTATGGTGATGAATGTTGCAAGCCTTGGTCTAGTGCATCAACAAGACCATCTTCATAGAATTTGCTCGGTGGGACCTCTTCTGCTTGTTCTTTTCATTGTGTGAACTATGTGAATGGGTGGATTGTTCCCCTTGAGATCCTCCTACTAGTTCTTGTGTAGTAGTAGGGGCTTCCAGTTTTATTTCTCTCTCTTCCTCTATATTAGAATCCTTTTCTTCATCAAGAGTGCCTCTTGTTGTTTCACTAAGAGGCACATTTTATTGTTTTTTTCCCTCAATTATGCTTACTTTTGTGCCGATAAGAACTTCCAACTGCCCCTTATCCTTTGTACTGCCAAAGTATTATGGATTTTCATGGAGTGTCGTCGAGATGAGGGATTTGTTGTTCCTACAAAATCAATGTCCCACTTTTCAAAAGGTTCTAACACCATCTGTAGTTGTAGTAGAATTTTATCTGCTTGTACAGGTCTACCCATGTGTTGACAATTGTCGCACCTCTTGACATATTCTTTGGCATCTGTGAAAAGTGTGGGCCAATAATACCCATATTGGAGTATCTTGTACCCAATCCTCTTATCTACAAAGTGGCCCCTGCAAGGCCCATCATGATAGGATTTTGGTGTCTCATAGATTTCATCCTCCCGCATGCATCTTTTGCTAATACGATCAGGCCCAATGTAGAAGAGGAAACCATCAATCCATGAGAATATTTCACTTTTCCTAACTATACTTTTTCATTCTTTGGGGGTCAAGTGATGTGGAAGCTTGCATGCATCCAACAAGTTAGCAATATCTGCAAACCAAGGTGAGTTAGTAGATATTTCAAATAGGTGTTCATATAGAAAGGAATCTTCTATTGGAGGTTCATTTTCATTGGATATTATTCTAGAAAGAAAGTTGACGACTACATTATATTTCCCCGGTTTATCAAGGATGGTATACTGATTTCCTATAATAAAAGAAACCATCTAGTGACCCTACCATTTGTGATCAGTTTTTTCATTAAATATTTAATGGTAGCGTGATCAGTATGCAAAACTACGGGTCATCCAATAATGTAGTGCCTAAACTTATTTATTTTGTTAATAATAGCAAGAAACTCTTTCTCAGTTACTGTATAGTTTAATTTTGCAAGTGTGAGATTATTACTTACATAGTAAATTTCACAAGGGTCCTTTCCTTCTAGTTGTCCAAGAACTACTCTGACAACAGTGTTTGACGTGTCCATGAAAATATGGAATGGGAGGGACCAATCAGGCCCTATTAGGACAGTGGCTTCAGATACTTTGATTTTCAATTCATTAACCGCATGTTGGCATGTCTCTATCCATACAAATTCAGTGTCTTTATTATTCAAATCATATAGTGGATGAGCAATACATGAAACGTTTTCAATAAATCTATGATAACAACCAACATATCCAAGGAAACTTCGTACCTACTTTTGTGAAGTTGGAGTTGGGAAATTTAATATTACCTTCACCTTTTCTGGATCGAATTGAATACATTTGGATAAGATGTGATTTTTGAGTACAATGCCATCAGTTTACATCATAAAACAGTTTTCATTACTAAGGGAAACATTGGATTCTTTGGACCTAATTAATGCCTTTTCCAAATTAGATAATGCCTCGTCAAATTCATCCCTATATGTTGTGAAATAATCCATATATATCTCCACAAAATCATGAACTATATTAGAGAATATACCTATAACAACTAGTTGAAAGGTGACAGGACCATTGCATAGCCCAAATGGTAGATCAGGGTAAGTGAATTTTCTCCAAGGACAGGTGAACGTTGTTTTCTCTTGATCTTCATGGGAAATTTGGATCTTTCATGTTAACGTGTATAGGACCTGGT
Source organism: Picea glauca (assembly GCA_000966675.3). Taxonomy (NCBI): domain Eukaryota; kingdom Viridiplantae; phylum Streptophyta; class Pinopsida; order Pinales; family Pinaceae; genus Picea; species Picea glauca. Next base: position 844,976 of record JZKD02S0191391.1, on the reverse strand, counting down.
CGATAAATGCTAATGGGAAGTGGTATTTATGTGTTTCTTTGTTTAATTATCTATAGTATACATAGATCCTCCATTTTCCATTTTTCTTTGGCACTGTGACAAGAGGAGAGCCCCACTAGCTATCATAAATCGAATAGATGAAATTGGTTGTAAGTAATTTGTGTATCTCTTCTTTCACTATGTCCTTCATTATCGGGTTCATCCAGTGTTAGGGTTTGCAAATGCATGTGGATACTTCCTTGATATACATATTACGTGTACAAAGGTCAGGATGGATTCCCTTCATGTCAAAGTAATCTCAGGCGAAGGCATCATTGTGCTTTCGCAACACTTGGACTAGTCGCTCTTTTTGTTGTTCTGTTAGTCCTTGCTTGATTTTCAAGGTTTTCCCTCGGCTAATTTCTATGGTTTCTATAAGGGATCCTTGCTATTTTTGTGTTGGAAATTTGGCTGTCATTGAGGTCAACCCTTAGAGCGTTCGAGATACCCCAGAGTTGTGATCGATATTGATGGTGATTTAGTTTCCATTGATGTCAACAAGAGTGTTTGATGTCAACAATATGTGATGGGTGCATTTGATGAATTCTTGAGGAAGTCTACACAAATACCAGGAGTTTTGTTCATGATACCCGAAGTTATTTGAGGAATAAGGACATGAAGGACATTATAAATGAAAGTAACACACTCATATATCGATATTCCTCATCATTTTTTTTCGGCGATAGGTGGTACACCACGTGGTTACTCATGGTTAGGGAGATATGCCCTCATGAAGTTGTAAGCCCTGAAGAATGGTTAAGAAGCCCCTAATTCATTACAAGTCATTAATGAAAGGGTAAATTTGTTGCAACAAGAAAGTTCAAGAGGCCCTAAAAATAATGAGAGAGGTTACTAAGATAAAGTATAAATACACCTCAATAAGTATCTCATAAGTACATTCACACACACATTCATTGAATATCTATCTTATGAGAATATTTTGGTCTATTGGAAAATTTGAGTTCATGTCTGAGGCAGCAGAGAAAGTGTGAAGGAAGAGAAAAAGTTTTGGAGCTACAAAGAGATAGGGTTTTTTTGTAACCCTAATTAAACAGTCCCTTGCAGGTCAGCTTGAGGGTGTCACGCAAGGCCCCATGTGACAGGTAGTATTTGTCCCTCAAGGACAAGACAGAAGTAAAGGAAGATGCTAGTGTCAGGTTGTTGAGGTCTGAGGTAAAGCTACAGGCATGTGTATCATGATCAGAGGCACCAAGTCGGTTACAGATGTAAAGGTATGTTATTCTATGTGTTATGAGGTTGATTCTTGGTGATATTGAGGAACATGCTTAAAGGATATATTTTTTATTTTTGGTATATTCCTTGACGCACATATTGGATGTATGGTACATGTTGGTTGAGTTATATTTGTTGAGGCACATTTCCAATGCATGGTTGGTATATTGTTGAGATATTGACACATGTTTTATACTTGAGGCACATGGTTTGAGGAACATTTTGGTTATATGTTGATGATGTGATGGTCATACCTTTGGTATCTTATTGAGGCATTGGTATATGTATGAGGCACATCTTTGGTGCATGGTGTGAGGCATATTATTGGTACATGTCTTGTTGATATTGTTACATGGTATGATATAAGTGTTGATGTACATGGTTGATACATAGTATGGTATAGAATTGGTACTTGGTATGTTGTTGATGTACATGTTTGATGGTTAAGGTACATGATATAGGTGTTGGTGCATGGTTGATGCACTTGTTGTGGTACATTTTGTGGTACACGGTTGATGCTTGGTATGGTATAGGTTGATAGTTTGGTACATGGTTGAGACACATATCTTGTGATGGTATGTTGGTGATTTTGGTACATGCTTGGTAAATGAATGTGTTGGTGATGTTGGAAATCTAGTTGAGAGGTGTCCTTGGTATATGATCCATGTGAGAGCATGGTTGAGTATCAGTGCCAGTGATAGGTTGGACATATTGACCAGTGATAGGTTGATGTGACAAGTTGGATACAATGATAGGTTGATATGACAGTGGCAATGATTGTGGTAGTGACATTTTGGTCTAAATTTATATTTTAGGGCAGAAGGATGGGGCAAGGAAAGGGGGTTTTAGCCTCCTTTTGGTTGGTTCTAGAGAACTCAGGGAGTTGGAGCTTCCTTCAGGTTGGAGACTAAGAATTAGGGGGTTTTATCCTCCTTTTGGTTGGTTCCAGAGAACACAAGGTGTTGGAGCTTCCTTCAGGTTGGAGTTTGAGAATCACGGGGTTGTAGCCTCCTTCTGGTTGGAGCCAGAGAATTCAGGGAGTTGTATATTCCTTAAGGTTGGAGCCTATAAATATGAGGTCATAATATAATCTTCTTCTACAGTGTTGAGTGCAACTGACTTCTGTTTCCTGCTAGCCCATGATATCATAGCAGATCCCAAACTGAAACATACACCAGAAGTACTAGTTATGTCATCTACACTCACTTCCCAATTTGAATCAGTAAATCCATGCAATTGTACATCACTGTTTGAGGTATATCTCAAACCATATTTTAGCATCCCACAAAGATATCTCAAAATATTCTTTGCAACTATCCAATGCTCATGTCTAGGTTCCACCTGGAACTAGCTCATCGTGTTCACAGCAAATAAAATGTATGATCGGGTATTCACCAAATACATTAATGATCCAATCAACTTCTGCTACAGGGATGAGTCTACTGGATCATAATAAGAGTCTCTCAACTTCCTCATATATGTCACCATGGGAGTTGCCACGGCAAGATTTCACCACACTTTTGTTATACTTCTAGTCCCAAATAATAATGCATGAGACCAAGATCCTTCATATTGAATTCAAAGGATAACTCCCTCTTACACTAAATAATGAGAGGATTTGCACCAAGCTCTTAGAGCTTGATTGAGTCCATATAAGGCCTTCTTCATATATGGGTTTCTTTTGGGTGTACCCCAAAACCTTGAGGTTTCTATATGTATACTCAATTACTCCATTCAACATGGCGGTCTTTACATCATTCTGATGTAAACTCCAACCCATGGATGTTGCAAGAGATGTGATGGCTCTAATAGAGGTGTATCTAGCAAATGGAGAAAATGTCTCATCATAGTCTTCTCCCTCTTGCCTTATATTTATCGATACTCCCATCTACTGCATGTTATATCTTGTAAACGCATTTACAGTTTTTTCTTCAAGTCTAGGTATGATTTCCCATACACCATTTTTCATTATGGATTAAAATTATTCCATCATAGCTTCCTTTAGAATTGGTACTTGGTGAGATCACCTATCTCACAACTCGATCTAGTCATATGCTCCATTTTTTCAACTGTCACTCTAGCTCCTTATCAGAGCTATCGCATGTGACCTGCTCAAAACAAGAACAACAAGAGAAAAAGTATTTCAAATAAAATTTTCATCAGAACATATCTATGGTAACAAGGATCATAAATTACCAAGGTGACCTACCTATGAACAAGAAATGTCTCCTAGAGGAGATGTTAGTTTATTTTGAAAACAAGTACAATAATAATCTATATCAATAGTACTTATATACAGCCAAGTATTCCTAGAAGTAATAGAAACCTTCAAACATTTTTGTCCCAACTATAGTATTTACTTGTACCATATCAACTATCAAACTTGAATTGTGCAAATTGAAACTTAATAATTTGATCAATTGGACTTAGAACCTGGAGTCTCAACTACTTGTTCCTCTGAATGTATTGAATCCAAGATCACTACTTGGACAAGGTCTCTTATACATTCCCTGCAAAATACACTCATGCTTTACTAGATGATAAAACATTAAAAGCATATACAAGTGCATACCTTTGAAATTTGTAGCATTGTTCAGCTTGTCTTCTAATCTGAAACTAGGAATCATCTTGTCAAGAAGAGGATAGAAACTGAATAAAAAAGGTTTAATGATTAGAACAAGATAGAAACTTTGAAATTTCAACTTTTACCACAAAATCAATTTTGACCAAAAGTCAATCTTTGACTTTGAATATTCAACCTTTGACTTTGACTTTAACCAATCAACCTTTGACTTTGACTTTGACCAAAAACTCAAACTTGACGTTTTTTCTTGCTGAGAGTACCAATAGGTGTGTTAGGATAAGGTGCACTAGAATATCCATAAATTAGGTACAACACTTCACTTAAGGTGCCCAAAGAGTTGGATTAGAGTTTGTTGCAACTGCACAATCAGAAATTCTAGTTGCAGCTGCAAATGGTGCCACAACAAGCCTAACAAAGAAATTCCATGCTACCTTCCAGTGGTTAGACTTTCTTTAACATGGTGTGGGCCCATAACCTGTTAAAATATTCGATGTGCTCATTTTTCCATAGACAATATCACTATTTTCACCCAACCATAGGAATGCAACCATCCTTAAGCACCATAACCTTTTCTAGATAGAATGATTCTGGAAGAAACACTAGAACAAACAGATAACCAAGAGAGCTCATCTTTCTCGAAATATATCTCACCAAACAGAAAGTTCCAAATCCAAATAAAAATAACAATACTTAGTTGTAGCAGTTGTAGTTGTGGCAGTTGCAGTAGCTACAGTTGTAGTAGGTGCAGTTGCAGTAGTTGCACTTGCACTTGCACTTACCAAGAATACCACCAAGAAATATCACCAAGACCACCACCAAGAGATATTAGAGTATAGGTCGCACATATTAGCCTAGATGGCACTAGAGAGAGAGACCAAGAACCATCCTAGAAGATCCACCTTCTATCCTTGCAGTTGTAGCTCCAAACTTGTGCCAGACTTGACTGAGAGACTGTGTGTACAAATGAGCTAGATCATATCTTATTTATAGTGGTTCTTCTCACTTGTCTAGGCCGACTTGTCCGTTTAGAATCTAATACTTTAATATTAATTATTTTACTAAGTTGACTTGTCTTCTAGAGTTTCTACAAATCTATTTAGGGTTTCTCTTGCTTTTGAAATATTATATTCTAGCCAAAGGTTACACATGGAGGTTAATAACTCCCACATCTACCATAATTTAAACACTCTTCACATGGATAAGCCTATAGGTGACGTAATGCCTCACATACCTAAGGGTTTGTTTAAATAACCATCTCACAATACTAATGCTAGGGATGCCCAAAACTACTTGATAGTAGAAGATTTGGTCCAAGCGCCATGCACTATCTTGGCGTTAGAGATGCTCCAAATTTTCCATACACAATGAAGCACATAGTTGTTTGTGATAGGGTTTGTGTATTCTTCTAGTTCTCAGGTGATTATGTTCGACACTTCTGAAATCAAGCCTAACCTTATGTATAACTTTGTTTTCTTGATTCAGGTCATGTGATCCACAAAAACTAACTTTAGGATGGTCGTGGACGAGGGTGTTTCAACTTGTGTCATATCCTTTACACGTTGGCAAGTCATTGGTTCACTTGAGCTAGATCTATATTCAAATTTATTAACTATGTTCAATGGACCTTCTTTTAGGCAGCATGGGATTATTGCCTCCTTCCCAATTTAGTTAGAAGGTAAAATCATGTATGTAGAAGCAGAGGTAGTCAACACTACATTTGATTACAACCTTCTACTAGGACGTAGCTGGACATATGCAATGACAGTTGTGGTATCCTCAATTTTCCAAGTACTTTGTTTCCCTCATTAACAGAAAATCATTACAATCAACCAAATGTCATATAATCGAATTGATCTGGCTGCATCAATGGGATCCGATGTTTTTTTCATTAGTAATTATCAGAAGGCTACTAACAGCATATTTATTAGAATGTGTCCTTCATTAATGGGAACTTTTAACTTTGTGACATTGATTGCTTACATTAACTCTATTATTGATTTCTCTAATCAACTAATATATTCATCTCCCATGACCCAAAGATGTTATTTTTGAATGACATACTTTGAGGATCCGTGGATTTTACCCTCTATGTCCAATTTGGTTGAAGGGATTGAGCATACCAGAATGGCCATGCCTCTATCTGCAGCATAGATTTCTTACCAAGCCATACAAAATGTCATTCCAGATGTCGATCCTACTCCTTGTATAGAGGAGTTTGATGATATTAATGTGCTTGTATGTGTTGTGAACTCTTCCCATTCTCTCGATTGTTTAGATATGATGTGTTGAGACCTCAACACACCCTTTCAAATATCATACATTTCAATGGGTATGACTTTCTTTTTTAATTTGTCTGTTTTTAGTTTTGTAGTATAGTTAGAGAGGTGATGGGGGGGGATGAAGGGCCCATAGTGATAATAGTGGAGGCCATTCAATGTAAGGTGGACTAGGTCCATTGTATTATTAAATAAGTCCCACTATGGTAGTTATATATATTAGTATAAACATAAAGAATGTAAGAGAACTTACTAGAAGGTTCCTCCTCTAGAATGTTCTTAGGTGGTTGGTAGCACTATATAAAGGGATTCAAGCAATGTAATGGGATGTGAAGAAGAAATATTGTACTTGGAGCGTGTAACTCATTAGGAGGTTTCCACCTCAAAGAGGCAAGTGAACAGGAGAAGATCCCTTCCATAATATGATCCATTGTGTGGTGTTTCTCTACCCTAAGGGTTTCAAAATAATAAAGTGATATTTTTCTATATTGTCTCTAAATATTTGTGGTGTTTTTGTATTCAATTCTTTGATACTTAACAAGTTTATCTTGCATGTGGTTTGGTTTTTGTCTTATTCTCTAATCCTTTCTTGGTTTTTTGTGTTTAGATATTTGAAAATTTTCCCCAGGAAACAACACGCATACAACTTTCTAGACTAAGTGAAAAGAGGGTATATACTTAAAAAATTGTGTAAACATCCAAAAAAAATGTATAAACGTTTTGATTGTCCTTATCCTGATAGGCACTTGGTCAGAACCGATATCATATTGGGGGTCGATAAAATATTTGAAGAAATTAGGAAAATATTGAAACTTCTCATGGACCATCGATGAGGTTCAGTTATTGGCATCAACCAGATTCCACCTCATCTGCTATGTTGTCAACCACGTCATAATTACGTTTTTTCACTTGCCATGTCACTTGACATGTCACCTTGTGCATCAAAAAATGCATAATCATTGTACAGGCCTCTCTTGCAGTCATCAATGATCGAGGGGTTTTGGTTGCATGTTATGGTAAATGGGCATTTATTCTTTCCGATGTTAATGATCTCATCGACCATCAATAGATTTCATTGACATTGTTAATTATCCTAGGGAAACTCTTTTCAAACGATGTATGGGATCATACAAATCTTCGTCGATCACTGATTTACCATGATCTTGTTGACAAAATTTTCAATTAAAATATTCAAGATACTTGGTTAACTCAGCGAACTATGCTATGGTCAAAGTTGCAGAAAAGTAAATACTGTCAAGAAATTGAAATCACGCATGCAGAAGTTAAAGTCACTCTTGCGGAAATTAAAACACACTTGCAAGAATTGAAATAACTCTTACAGAAATTGAAATCATTCTTGCAGGAATGAAATCACACTTGCAAAAATTAAAATCACACTTGTAGAAATTGAAATTAGACTTGCAAAAATTAAAATCACACTTGCGAGAATTGAAATCACAATTGCAGAATTGAAACTATGTTATGATATATTGGTGACTTGCTTAAGTATAATGAATGTAATTGTACTGATGCAACAATTATGTGTTTTTTCTTTCAATATTAATCCAATAACATCAATCCAAATTTACAAAGACTAAACCTAGAAGAAATAAGAAAATAAACAAAATAAAGTGCAGTTGCAAGTGGAGTTGCAACAATGGAGCTGCAGCATGAAAATAAATCCAACAACCAATTTGCAGCAATGTGAGTTGCAGAAACTAAACTCTCTTATAATTGAAACTAAAGAGACATTATTTGCAACAATGGAAATCACAGAATAATTGTAACTTTACAAGAATTTGAATTACAAGTTAAGACTAGAAAACCAAACCACTCATGAATCGTAGCGTTGTTTTATGCATCTAGAATTGCAGTAAAATGGAAGATAGAATGACTATGAAATCAAATGGACTATATTACACCTTTGGAATGGCATGGAATCAGAAAATGTCTACAAAATGTGAAGAAAATGGAGATACAAAAATTTAAATAAAACAATGATAAATTAAACTGAACATAATTAAAATGCTACTCTTTAATCATATTGTTATAGGAAGAACCTAACTAAGGAGGGGGGCCTACCCCCTTAGGCGAGGTACTAGATTTATAAACCAAAATCACATGATCATGAACACATCAATGCATAAATGAAAGAAGAAACATAAATTATATTTCAGAAGTATGAAAAGATACAATAATAGAATGCAATTGCTTGAATATTTTCCTCCCTTAGCTCTGGGGGAGCTGAGGTTTTTATATAATATGGATATTATCTAAAATTGTACAAGTGACAGATGGACATCCATGAGAATTTGATTGTTGATCCGGTTATATATATTCCGTCACACTTTATTGGAAATTGACTCAATAGGTGAATTGATTTCTCCTTTAGTCTCCCACTTGCCTCATGTCGCCTTTCTTTGCGAACATTGCTTCCCAACTGCCAGTTGTAGCATTGATTGTTGTGTCGATGATATTTATTTGGAGTCACAGCAACAAAAAGTGTGCTCGGAGTTGCAACAGTTTGTATGGAGTTGCAGCAACAATGAATGCACCTTAAGTTGCAACAGTTTGGTTTGCGCCTAAAACTGTATCACTTGGAGTTGCAATAGAGAGGTGTTGCGGGCACTTTGAGGTGTTTCAGCTACTATATTTTCCTTTGTATCAATATTAGTAACTGAAAGTGACAAGCTCCTTTTAATAATTATGAAAAAAATAGCATAATAATGGAATACGGGGAAGGATTCATACCTTATTGATAAGTAGGGTGAACTAGATAAAGGAAGGATAAAAAAGGGAAGTGATTGATAGAAATTGGTAAGAAAAAAGGTATAGACAGGTGTTGAAAGTATGCCACTTTAGGCACCCGTCGTATCCCCCATACAAAAAATGTTTCATTTCCTCATGCAACCATGATCACTCAGTGTTAGAGAGTTCAGGGTGACCCTAGGGGTCACTGATACCATAGGTTACCTCTTTTTATTCCTCCTCCTCTTTACTGATATCTTGTTTTGTTGGAACTCCTCTAATTTCTCGCTCAGTCTTTGTCTAAGTGGAATGATCTACTAGTATGAAGTGTGTAGCTTGAACTGCTACTTATTTTGTCTCCTTGAATTCATCTTTTTGTTGTGAGCTAGTAAAGGGCTCCCCTATAGTAAGAGGACTTGTTGCAGGGTAACCTAATTTCTTAGGTTCCCTATGTTCCTTAAGCTCTTCTCTGAGCATTTTCAAGTTGAATCTAAGCTTCCAATTTTTCATTTTTAATGATTTTTTCTCTCTTACCAAAGATGCATAAATTGGTAGAGAGTGAGGGATGCTTACCCATATGCGAGTAATTGAAGTAGAATCATGCGGCGATGAACATTGCAGTCCTTTGTCTAGTGCATCAACAAGACCATCTTCATAGAATTTTCTCGGTGGGACCTCTTTTTCTTGTTGTTTTTCATTGTGTGAACTATGTGAATGGGTGGATCATTCCCCTGGAGATCCTCCTACTAGTTCTTGTGTAGCAGTAGGGACTTCCAGTTTTATGTCTCACTTTTCCTCTGTAGTAGAAGCATTTTCTTCATCAAGAGTGCCTCTTGTTGTTTCAGTAGGAGGCATTGTTTATTATTTGTTTCCCTCGATTATGCTTACTTATGTGTCGATGAGAACTTCTAACTACCCCTTATCCTCTGTACTGCCAGATTGTTATGGATTTTCCATCTATGGCTCATGAGTCTTAGGCGATTATGTTGGAGGAGTGATGTCTATTGGCTTTGAAGAAATAGGAAAGGTTTCCTCCTATTCTTCTTTTGTTTTTGTTGGGTCCTCTGTCTCATTTGTATCTTTTTTGGTAGAATATATCCCCACTGGTTCTTGTGGTTTAGTGTGGGATTTTATCTCTAATTATTATTCATATAAATATGCATTAAGGAGAGTGATGAGGCCTTCACCAAGAGTGCCTTGGTTTGGTTCTTGGGTGTCATCTAAGGCCTCATCGGCTTCCAAATAAATGTCTCCCTATGGTTCTTGTGTGTCAAGGGAGGGTTTTGCTTTCTTTATTTGTTGGTGCTCCTCATGGACCTGTTCCTTGGGCTCAACAGACCTTCTCTTCTTATGTCGAGTTGTAGCCTCATATTTTTTTTGTCCTTTCTTTGGTATGGGAGGTGGCCTCTTATTAAACCCTTAAAGTATATTTGTGGGAGGTTTATTGGCCATTATTTCCACATCTTTGTCGCAGCCTACTTACACCGGAGTTGCAGCATGACGGGATTTTTCCTTGTTTTTTCTCTTGTGTTTCTTTTGTGGAGTTGTAACAACTATTCCTACTATTTCAGCAGCCTTGTAGTATGGCATAGATGATGCAGTCATGGTATCTTGTGGAGATGGAAGTGTAGGAATTTCCTACTTGACTTCATGAAGGGAAACAACTTCAGTTTCATTGAGGAGAATGGGTGGCTACACAATGTTGTTCCAGGTGTGGCTCTCTTTTTGTGGTGCATGATCGACCAGTAATTTGATAAGGCCATGATGTGATATGGCCTCCCTAGGGTTATTTAACCTTTGGACAAGTGTTTCCATTGTCTGCAACAATTTGAATAGAAAATACGACATGTTGATCGACCAATTGTGGCATAGATGGTCAATCAGGAGAATGTGATGAACATAAATAGTGCCATAGTGGCCTTCACAAGTGAAGTAACACTGAAAGAACATTATTGCATCTTCCCATGGATGAGGTAATGACCGTTGGTCGAATCTTGTTCCTTTCTTTACTAAATCTTACCCTAGTTCGAGGATATGCCTCGTAAGTTTTGGATACGAAGTCCTTGGACTATACCATCTTTCCCCTATGCAAGGTAGCCTAGTGAATTTTTCCACATTTTCCTCTGTGACCTCCACATGTGTACCTATGACTGTGGAGTGCTCGATTGTGTAACTCAAAGAGAATTCTAGTGTGATTTCATCATTGTATTCCTATAATCGTAACACATACTCCATCCAACTAGCGCGTACCAAAATTTCTCTGATGTCGTCAAAAAACTCAAGCAACATTGGTTCAGTCGACTCTCTACAAATTAATTATCCTCCCATGGATCTTGTCCTCTATTATCTCTAAGTGTTTCTGTTTGCAGAGATGTGAAAAATATGGGGTGGTGAGTTCATAATTGTAGCAATAAGGGTGGTGGGTATGGGAATTGTGATTATGGAAATGATGATTTGATGTGGCGGTTATGGAGGGATGATATATACACATGTCATTAAATTGTACTTATTGCAAATTTTGATAGGAACGTGTACCTGTCATGTCTTACCTTGAGTGGTTGTACGAGTTAGATGTATATGGAGTTGCAAAGGTGGAGTATTCACATCAATGGTCCTAACCAAAATTGTAGCATCGTCATTTTCAATCTCATTTTTCAGAATTGTAGGAATGACGATGCTTAAAAATGTGAGTTGTATGTGGAGTCCCAACAACGGGAGTTGCGGCGATGAAGCTGCAACATTGGCAATGTGTCTCCATGGTGTGGATAAGAATTACAACATCTGTGATGTAGGAAAAATGTGTGGGTGAAAAGTGAAAAAATGGAGTGAAGTTGTGAGTGGATTTACAATGATGTGAGTCGCAGCAATGAATCTACAACAATGAAAAATGATAGGAATAAATTTTATTAGAGGGAGGGAGTCACATCACCAAGAGTTGCAGCGACGAGGTTGTAGCACGGATGATGCACCAATGGTAAGGATATGAATCGCAATATCAATGGTGTAGGTAAAAGGTGAAAAGTGGAAGATGAAATGAGGTTGTGAGTGGAGTTTCAACGACGTGAGTCGTAGCAATGAAGCTGCAGCAGTGAAAACGGACTGAGATTTGAGTAAAAATAGAAACTTGTGAATTTTGTGGAATGAAGGAAGGTGTTGACCGGCGAAAATGAACGCTCGCCAACTGGAAGAGTGGATCTAGTTTGGGGTTGTCTAAATAACCCAAGCCGTTTGGAATGACCCACCCTGACGGGTTTAGCGGCTCCGTTGGCCGATCTAAGTCCTAGAAAAACAAATGAAAACTACACTAAGAAACTAATTTAAATAAAAACAATAATTAAAACAAACTAATAAACGAATCTAAACTACATATATAATATATTACCTAAATCATACACCTATAATTCTATAAAATTCAATGTTCAATTATCAACAAAATCAGATTCAATTAGAAATATACAATATTTACAAATTACATATTTAGATGAAAACCTGCAAAAATCATTTGTAAACTGTCCTAAGACAGCGAAGCTATTTGTTTTTCTTTTTTTGGTTTTTATAATTTTATGAAAAAGAAATTAAATAAAAATGATCTAAGCTAAGTAACTAAAATAACAACTCTAACTAAGAATCTAAACTATATATATATCTATCTGCACTACTTAAATAACACTAATAAGATAACCTGTAATAACACTTTCCAATTTGTCCTATGTAAAGAATCCAGTTCAGTTGTTCGATGGGAGGAAACCCGCACCAGATTCTCTACAAGCCTCTAGTAAACAATAAGCAGCAGTGCTCTTTTGAATATCAATAACAGAATAAACAAGACATAAAAAATTACAACAATCTTATAATTTACAAATCATCACATTTAGATAAATCTGTGTGCAAGGATCTGTACAAAATGATTAAATTAACGAAGAAGAGAAATCTGTAATTCATTAACTGAAACAAAGTAATTGTTGTACTTTTAAAATAGGAGAGATCAGATATGGATAACACATAAACCAAGTCACATCAACCTGTAAAGAATTATGATAGCTAAAGTAGTCTATAATTAATTGCAAACTGATACGAATAAAACTTGAAACAAAAGTTTGATATATTGAAAGAGAAAGTTGTTACAAGACATCAACTTTCATACAATAGTAACCATAACAATCCAGTCACAATTTTAATGTGACTTCAAAATTAAATTTTTCACGCTTGCAGTCGTGAAAATGAAAACAAAGGTAAGTGTGCAAATGCACAAAATAATAGTGTCGTTTTTATTCAAAGATTGTGACGAAAATCAAGGGTTGCAAAACACTGGCGTAGGCAGCTTATAAGGATAGTATAAAAATTCTAATTGGCTGCCAACAATGGCGACACACTGGTAGAAGCAGTTATCTCTGCCAAAAGAATGAATTCAGATTAGGAGAACAAGAATAATTCCAACAGAAATAACTAGAAAATTGTTTAAACATCATCAATGATCAAATATTCCAGCAGTGTTTAAAGGATGAGAACTGATAACAGTCTTGAGATAAGCGAGCCACGATATTAAGGATAAAATCTCCAATATTGTTGATAGAGCCACTTTTTCCAGCAGACATTCATAGCCCCTATAGGGTTGCCATTATGATATTTTAACATATTTTTTACAAACCTCAACAGAATTTTTTATAAATGTCCTTCATCTGGATCCAGAGATGGTTTATTTGCATAACCGACCTTCCAAGGCAGGGAGACATCTTCAGATTCATTCCCTTAAGGAACAGGGATAGCGTAAGAAGATAATAGATGATCGTGACAGGCTTTACTGACAGATCAAAATCAGTTAACTTCTTTCAAACAACAATTTTTTCAACACAGATGTAAATTTCAGAAGTATACAATTGATGTTTACACAATTTTTCAACAATCATTTCAGTGAAAAAAATTTCTGTTTTCTTCGTATGAATAGTTCAGCATACAGGTATGTGTATTTCCAAAACAAAAATGATAAGTGTAAAGGAAAATCAAAGCCAAAACAGCAAAAGGAAAAGCAAACAAAAGAAAAGTATGTACATAGTATACAAAGGGTTGTTATCAAGCAAAATGTCTTTTCAGAGCTTGGCCATTCACCGGATAGGTGTCAGGTTGCCCCTCTAGATTCTGTAATCGGAAAGAGCTGGGACCCAACTTCTCAGAAATTAAAAACGGTCCAAGCCATAAGTTCTGAAATTTTGTGTTCTCTCCCTTTCCCTCATGTGGTTTATCCCATTTCAAGACGAGATCACCTACTTCGAAGTTCCTATCAGAGGAAGAGTTAGAATCGAACCATCTTTTAACTACTAGTTGATGTTTATCTAACTTATGTTTAGCTTGGGCTCTTACCTCTTCTAGCTTTATTAAGGCATTAATCCGGTTTTCCAAAGGAGGAGAGTCTTCTTTTTTAATTTTCTGTGATAGTTGAAGCGAGGGAAGAAGAATGTGTGGTGGCAGAATTACTTCTCTGCCATAAACGAGAAAGAAGGGAGAATTACCTACAACAATTTTTGGTGTTACCCTATCAGGCCAAATCGCGCTTAATAGTGCACTGTGCCAGTTTTTGTGATTCTCAGATATCGTTCTCTTGATAATTTTAATCAAATTCTTATTTGTTGATTCTGCCAATCCATTGCCCTGGTGGTAATAGCTAGCAGAATACTTCAATTTAATTCCTTTTTCTAAAGTGAACTCGCTCATCTCAAGAGACGAAAAATAAGAAGCGTTGTCGAATACTAAACAATAAGGGATACCAAAACAAGTGATAATATTCAAATTTAGAAAGGCGATTAGCTGACTGGTATTTACAGTTCTTAATGCAGCAGCTTCATACCACCTGGTGAAATAATCTGTGGCTGTTATGATAAACTTATGCTGTTGTGAGGATGGCGGATTGATCGGACCTATGATATCAAGGCCCCACTGCTGAAAAGGAGAGTCTATTGACATGGGCTGCAAAGGAAAGGCTGGTTTCTATAACCACCTTGATGCTTTTTGACAAATAATACATTAGTGACACAAGACATGGGCATCTCTAAAAAATGTGGGCCAGTAATAACCGACTCTCAAAACTTTATGGGTAGTGGTGTCACCACCAAAATAACCACCAGCTTCTCCCGCACGCAACTCTAGTAAGACTTTTTCTGCTTCATCTTTTTCAAGACAGCGCATCAGTACACCATCAAAATTTTGATGAAACAGAATACCATTAACCAAATGAAAGGAGGCAGACTTTAATCTCAACTCTCTTCTTTTAGTGGGATCCAGGTGACAGGGGGCTGACCCATGTTCAAGATAGAATTTTATATCGTCATACCAGGGACTGACAGAGTTTTGTGCACAGTAGATTGTATTTTGATCATCCTGTTCTAGGTTTGACCTAACGTTCTCTTCTTGTTGCCCACTGTTGAATCAGCCACTAACTTGCATAACCATTGGCCTCTCACTATCTGAGCTGGGGTAATTTCTATGTCGTACTCCTGTAAGGAGGTAACCCAATTTGCCCTCTTTTCACCTAGTTCTTTTTGCATTAACAGGTTCCTGACGGCTGGGTACGGGACAATAATCTTTGTTCTAGATTTCAAAAGATAAGACCAGAAGTGATTGACTGCTTTGAAAACAGCATAGGCTTGTTGATCTACTACCGGGTAATTAAGTTCAGCGCCTTTGAAAGCAGAGCTCATAAAGGCAATGGGTACTTCATTGTTTTCGGTGTTCTTTTGAGTTAGGATGGCGGCGTAGGAATGGTCAGAAGCAAAAGTGTAGAGCGTGAAGTCTTGAGAAAAGTCAGGGCTCATGAGAGAAGGAGCGTCTATTATGGATTTTTTTATTGCATTAAAAGCTTGATTTTCTAAGGGTCCCCAGTGATATTGTGCATCTTTCTTAATTAGGTTCTGTAAAGGTCTAACCATTTCAGAGAAGTTGGGGACGAATCTCCTCACAAAGTTTATCTGGCCTAAGAAAGACTGGATAGATTTTTTGGATGTAGGAGGGGGGAGTTTCGAGATGACTTGAGTCTTTTCGGGGTCGATAATCATCCCTTTGATTGACACAATAAATCCTAAGAGTTTACCTTGTTCTACTGCAAAGATGGATTTTTTAGGATTCAAGGAGATGATGTATTTACGACATCGTTGTAGAGCAGCTCTTAAATGAGCCAGATGATCGGTTTTGTTTTTAGAAAATATAGTAACATCATCTAAGTAAACTATGACGGACTGATTGATTAAGCCTCGGAAAGCAATGTCCATTTCTCTCTGGAAAGTGGCACCGACATTAATCAATCCAAAGGGAATTTTTTGATAAGCGTAGGTTCCCCATGGAGTGCAGAAGGTAGTTTTAAGTTGGTTTGGAGGAGACATCAGGACTTGGTTGTACCCTGAGAAACCATCCAATAAGGATAGCCTCTCAGAAACAGATACTCGTTGAAGGATCTGTTCCATGGGTGGGACAGGATAGTTGTCTTTATCAGACGCTCTATTAAGGTTTCGAAAATTGACGCATAGTCGGATTTCCCCACTTTTCTTCTGGATAGGGACAAGGTTAAAAACCCATTGAGTGTGCCTAACAGGGAAAATTATCTTAGCATTCAGGAGTTTATTTAATTCTTTTTTGACGATCGGTTCAAGCTTAGGGTGCATTTTTCTTAATTTTTGTTGAAAGGGTAAGGTTTGGGGTTTCATAGGAATAACGTGTTGTATGATGTTGGGGTCGAAAGTTTTAAGGTCATCATACATCCATGCAAAAACATCTTTAAATTCTTTGAACAATTTAATATATGCATCTTTTTCTTGTTCAGAACATCCTACCCCTAAATTAATGCACTGCGGATTGTCATTAGTTCCTAAGTTTACTTTTTCATGTGATAACGAGGAACTATTAGTTTTACAGTTGACCGATTTTTTGAATTTATCTTGAAGATCATAAAACTTCTCTAATCTAACTACAGATTTAGGGATCAAATTTACCATGTCCAATGAAGATTCAGGAGTTCTCGGATATGGTATTACCGTGAAATCGCGCAAATTGTCGTCGTGAGCACATTCATCGATCATCGCGCCTTGAAAAGTTTCTTCCATATGCAGGAATCTTATAATTTGTTGATCGTCGTCGAAGACTCTCTAGTTCGTGATGTTGTCAGGAACGGATGGCCTGAACAACAGTTCGACGAAGAATGCATCTGGGGACAAGCTTTCTGCAGGAAAGAGTTTAGAAGCTACATTAGCTAAGAGATCTGCTTCATAATTATTCAATCTAGGAATAGAATTTATATTGAAAGAAAAAAATTTATTCATCAAATTCCATACCTCGGATTGGTAGCTTTTAAGATGCGGAGACAGATAGTGGATAGAATCTCTTACCTATCTAACTACGATTTCGGAGTCACAAAAGACGGTCAAATTTTGAATGTTCATATCTAAAGCTTTTCTGAGACCCTGCAATAAAGCCTCATATTCTGCTGTGTTATTAGTACATTCAAATTCTAGCCTACATGCAATCAGGGTTTTATTACCTTAGGGATCAATAATGACACAACCTGCACCAGCTCCTTCTTTGGACTTTGACCCATCAAAATAAAGAGACCAAATTTGATTTTTATCGGGTGTATGAGACCATTGTGTAGAAGTTGTTGGCTGCACATATGCTTCAATCTCGGACTGTTGTTCTGGATTGGTGATAGTTGAAGCCTCGGTCATGAAATTGCCGAAGAAGGTATCCATCCCTTATATCTTGGGTGAATCAGCAGAGGGTGTAAATAGTTCGTTGGGATCATTCAAATCTATGACTGTGAACTTAAGGTAGCGTTCACGATTTACCTTGATTT
This sequence comes from Picea glauca, assembly GCA_000966675.3. Taxonomy (NCBI): domain Eukaryota; kingdom Viridiplantae; phylum Streptophyta; class Pinopsida; order Pinales; family Pinaceae; genus Picea; species Picea glauca. The sequence goes on along the minus strand of JZKD02S0191391.1, from coordinate 827,263 downwards.
TGTTGGGCTTGTCATTCTCTGGAAGCCACAAGTGAGACCAATCTGTCGCGAAATAGACGTGTAGCTGCTCTAACCAGTCCCTACTTAAAAACAGGCCATACACTTCTAGAATATCCACAACAATAATATCAATGAATTGATGAACTTTGGGGTTAGACGATAATCTTATAAGCACATTCCTTAATTCGCCTACAACTTTAACACTGGTTCGATCAACTTGGATGATTTTTAGAGTGGATGGTTCAACCTCAACATCAATATTCTGACATACAGACCATGGCATCACATTGGATGATTCTCCTGAGTCTACCATACAATTGTGCATGTTTCTATTAAATATTTTGAAAGTTAACAAAAATGGAGGTACATTTTGTGAGTACTAAGGGTGGTAGCTTGTGGTTTTTTAATCGCAGTTTCTAAAACTACTTTATCTACATTATTTACATTGATTAAAAATGTTTCTGTGGTTGGGGTTTTCTTGATTGGTCGGAATAGCCACAGTATGGTCAATAGAATGTCGACGTTTCGGATCCAAAACAGGATCCATCTTCAGGACAATGAGCCTGGGTTTAGATAAAGAGAAGATTTGTCTTTAAATAATGGAATTGGCGTGARAAAACAAAGTGTCGGCTARGTTGTTAAAAAAATTCTTTTTTAATTATTTATTATTTATTATGTGTGATTTAATTAGGGTTTTTGTTTTTTGTTAAAATTCCTTTTAATTATTTAATTAGGGTTTTGTTTTTAATTGTTTATTAATTAGGGTTTAGTTTTTAATGTTTTATTAATGTTTTTAATGTTTTTAATTATTTACATTATTTATAGGAAGGCTTCCTTTGTCTTGAGGATCAGTATTATTTTTAGCGGAAGTCTTCTGAGGAACTTTGTTCTAAACAACCTTGTTATTGCTTGAATTACCATTTTTTCCATTCTCTGCAATATTCTGTAACATTTTTTGTAGCAGAAATGGAAATTTTAACAACTCATAAACAGAAATGTTAGCCCTTAACTTTTTAAGATATTCAAATAAATCATAATCTAAGTTGGGGTTTACATGACCTTGTTTAGTCTCAGTTGGTTTAGATTGCTTTGGAGGCAAAGTCGTAGCATTTTCGGAAGAAGGTTTGTTTGTTGTCTTACTCCTAGCATTATAGGGATGTACTGTCTCGAAGTTAGCTTGAAAGATGCTATCCGAGAAGTGTCCAAAAATTTTTGGGGAAGACTCTTCTTCTTGAAATGTCTCTTGTTCAACAACCTCCTCAGGAATCTCAGGAGGCATCAAGTTATCCTGGGCTTCTAGAATTGTTTGAAGGGCGCATTGGAGACTTTCTAGATTAAGGCCTTCAGTATTCGGATTAGGTCGGTTGGTGGGAAAAGGCTTCCTGAACGGGGGTTTGTAAGGCCCTTTGCTTGAAGAAGCTTCTTCGGTCATCCTTTTCAAGTCTATAACTTGATTTGACAGTTTTTGAACGACTTTAACTAAGTTTTCTAAATCCAATCTTTCAGGTTGTGTTTTACTTTAAGTAGGTCTAGGGAGGATTTCGATTTTCTTTTTGGAAGAAGAACTAGTTTATGTTTCATTGCTAGTAGTGTATTTTAGACTAAGTATGTCTTGTTCAATATGGCTAGGCTCCTCGAAGGCTTCTAACAACGTGGATTTCTTAGATCGTTTAACCCAAATGGCTATACTTTGATGCAGTGCTTTAGTATAGTACGCTATGATAAGATTCTCGGTAGGCATCGAATCCATAGGGATTCGGTTCTTAAGTGTTAAGAATCTTTGATTAAAGTCTTTAATTTTCTCTTTTGGGTTCATTTTTAAGATAGAAATCTCCATAACCGGGACTTCCGGTGACTTATCGTCTCCGAACTTTTCCAAAAAACATGACTCGAACTTTTCCCAATATACGATGGTATGGGGTTGCTGGGAAAAGTACCATGTCGATGCATTGCCCTCAAAAGTATAGGGGAACAACCTACAGACTATGTCTTCATGCTCGACATTGCAGAGTCTAATGGCTAACATAAACTTTTTAATGTGATCTTCTGCAATCTGTTTAGAGTCAGGGTCAAACTTGGGAAGCCACTTCTCCGGATGTTTGGGTAAGGGATGTTGATCTCCAGGTATGCCTACCGCATCCTGGTCGAGCCAAGGTCTAGCAATGTTTTTCTAGTTGGCCATTGGTGTAGTCAGTGTGGAAGGCTACGAAGGGGAACTGCCTTCGTCAGAAGAGTCTTCTCCTGAAGAAGAAGGAGATGATGGGGGTGGTGAAGGAGGTATTCCAGATCCTCCTACAGCAGGAGTGAGGATTGGATCTGTAGAGTTCACAGTGAAGTTAGTGCCTCCGAGTTGTTCTCTGATATCAGAGAAATCTAAAGTTTAGTCCAAAGGTCGATTTGGTTGCCTCAAACGGGCTAAGGCACTATGTGTTCTTATGAGAGATTGGCGGACAATCTCTTGTATGTCACCACTTGTAGGATTTGGGGTTGTTGGTTCGACTGTGTTCCGTGGATTGACATTTGATGTGGTTGTTGTTTGAGGGGGAATTTTGTCGTTCGAATGAATTCTTGTCACTATAGGTGAGCGATTAGGTGGTGGAGGAGTCTTGTGACCGCCTCATGCCATTAATGAATTTCAGGCCCTCCTTCTAGCGCCATTTGTTGACGGGAGAAAATGAACGCTCACCAACTGGAAGAGTGGATCCAGTTCGGGGTTGTCTAAATAACCCAAGCCATTTGGAATGACCCACCCTGACGGGTTTAGCGGCTTCATTGGCTGATCTAAGTCCTAGAAAAACAAATGAAAACTACACTAAGAAACTAATCTAAATAAAAACAATAATTAAAACAAACTAATAAACAAATCTAAACTACATATATAATAGATTACCTAAATCATACAACTATAATTCTATAAAATTCAATGTTCAATTATCAACAGAATCAGATTCAATTACAAATATACAATATTTACAAATTACAGATTTAGATGAACCTGCAAAAATCATTTGTAAACTGTCCTAAGACAGCGAAGCTATTTGTTTTTTTTTTTTTGGTTTTTATAATTTTATGAAAAAAGAAATTAAATAAAAATTATCAAAGATAAGTAACTAAAACAACAACTCTAACTAAGAATATAAACTATATATATATCTATCTACACTACTTAAATAACACTAATAAGATAACATGTAATAACGCTTTCCAATTTGTCCTGTGTAAAGAATCCAGTTCAGTTGTTCGATGGGAGGAAACCCACACCAGATTCTCGGAAGGCCTCTAGTAAACAGTAAGCAGCAGTTCTCTTTTGAATATCAATAACAGAACAAACAAGACATAAAAAATTACAACAATCTTATAATTTACAAATCATCACATTTAGATAAATCTGTGTGCAAGGATTTGTACAAAATGATTCAATTAACGAAGAAGAGAAATCTGTAATTCATTAACTGAAACAAAGTAATTGTTGTACTTTTAAAATAGGAGAGATCAGATATGGATAACACATAAACCAAGTCACATCAACCTGCAAAGAATTACGATAGCTAAAGTAGTATATAATTAATTGCAAACTAATATGAATAAAACTTGAAACAAAAGTTTGATATATTGAAAGCGAAATCTGTTACAAGACATCAACTTTCATCCCAGTCTGTATCATAAATCCATAGTCTGGTTCCCCCAACATTGATGATGATGGTTGATTACAAAAAATGACAATTATTTAAAGACCTCCCACAGGGTAAAACATCCTTGTGGGAATTATCAAAACAGTTTACAAAAATCTGGGGATAATATCCCAAGTCTCTATTTCTGACTCAAGCTAACAACCTAAA
>JZKD02S0191391.1:761983-796146 GCA_000966675.3 Picea glauca | reverse complement strand
AGGACAATACATATTATATTACATCAATCATCAATCAATCAATCCTTTGACATCAATCAATCACTTGACATCAATCAATCAAACCATTGGCATCAATGACAACACGATCCAACAAAACTTAGCAAGAACTTTGAAGAGAGAAACATCCACATCATTAGTAAAGAATGTTGAAAAGAAGCACTCCAGGGTGCCAAAAAGGAAGAATGAAGAGAAGGGTAAGAGTTATGCATAAGTACTCAAAGGAATGAATCATGGTCAACAAGAATCAAAGAAGAATGAGTATAATAGAGATACTTCTTCAACAAGACCTTCCACATTCAAACATCAAATAATCTTCAATAATGATGAAGGGATCAACAGAAGAGAAGATCATGATCAGCCAAGGAAGGAATTTAAAAGGACTACACCACAAAGAATATCATTCACTCCCAGGTATATAAATTTATTTTATGGTCATTATTTTAATTGTACTAACTTTGGACATAAAGTTGTAGATTGCAAGGATTATGGAAAAATGTTCAAGCAAGAAATTTCTATGTGGCCCCACATAACATTAAATGTTACAAATGCCAAAATTGAGGTCATATAGCTAAGAATTTTAGAAGCATGATAGAGACTTCCACGAAAGAAAACATCGATGTCAAATACACAAAAGGTTCGAAAATAAAAGAAAGACAAGAAGAGAAGGTGAATAAAGAATAGGTCCCAAAGATCGTAGGATTTGCAGTAGTGCAAGGAAGAAAAGAACAGCAGGTGAATAAAAAAAAATCCCAAGAGATTATACTTTCAGGAATTGTAGTGCAAGATCATAATGAATCCATAGACAAAAAGGAAGAAGTCAGAGTTCTGAGAGATGATGAATCTACAGACAAAGAAGAAGATTGTTTCGCATTAGAGCGAGTATTTTTTTGAGCCATTCGATTTGGAGGCTCCCATTAAATATGAATATTGAATAGGGGGAGTCTATGAGTAGCCACTACAAATAAGAGAACCATCCTTGGATCAGTTTAAAGTGTTTGCAGAGACAGATTCAAAGCATTCAGATAGAAAAAGTACAAAATAGCAGATTGATTGATTGAGAAGAAGTGTTCCCATGTAAATATCAGAGGAATATCATTGACACACTTTCTAGGAAGGGATATAGTCATTACAGGTTCAAGGATGTATTGCATATTAGTGGACATGTTTGATTTAGTCTGAGAAACATGAATATTTGATGATCATTTACAACAAAGAATCCTTCATGATAATTCAGTGACGGATGGGTCAACATTGTGGACATTTGAGTAGTCGAGTTATGGACAGTTTATGACATATGGACGGAGATGGATTTATGGTAGGTCTAGACTGATATATGACAGAGCATATATACAATTGGAATCAGTAGAATCGGTGGACAAGTGGAATCAGTTGGTCACAAAAAGACAAGCAGTGAAAGGCATAACAGAACAGGGAAAGAGAAACCTTCAACAAAATCTATATCATCGTAGGGACATTGTTGAATAGTATGGTTATTGATGAATAGTATGGTTATTGATGTCTAAATAGTGAACATAAAAGGAAATGAATATTTTAAGTCAAGAAAATTTTAATTCTTTTTATATGTCAGAGAGTTACAAGAGGAAGCATCAATGAACAATAAGTAGCACTGGAAGAGAGGAAAGGAAACATGCACATGAAGTTCCATATTGTTCTACATATTGCATAGAAGTCAAGGGAAGAGAAATAATCACAGAAATAGATTCAGAAAGGAAGATCAATAGCATGCAAACAAGGGGAGACATATCGACAGGGGGAGTTATCCTTTTCCCATGATGTCAAAGGGAGAGAAAGAGAAATATCATAAGAGAAAGAGTCAAGTGCATGAAGACAAAGAATAATTGCTCAAAGAAGGTATATTGTCAAGGGGAGTCACTCTTTGTTATCAAAAGAGAATAGGAATGTGGAAAGAAACATATGGAGTGAAAGGACATATGCTTGTAGATAGGGGAGCAGTCCCAAGGAGAGATAACCTTTTTCCATTGATGTCAAAGCGGGAGAGAGAGAAAAAATGATAAAGAGAAATGGTCATAGGGGGAGCATGAGTATTGGAGTATGAGTGTTGCCATCAATGTTGGTGTTGTCATCAATGCCAAAAGGGGAGATTGTTGGATAGTTGGCTATCATTGATTTCAATCATTAGAGCATTCAATATACCCCAGAGTTGTGATCAATATTTATGGTGAGTTAGTTGTGATTGATTCCAACAAGAGTGGTTGATGTCAACAATATGTGATTGGTGCATTTGATGAAGTCTACACAAATCCCTAGAGGTGTGGTCATGAGACCCGAAGTTGTTTGAGGAATAAGGACATGAAGGACACTATAAATGCAGGTAACACACTCATAGATGGATAGTCCTCCTTGTGCCATTTTTTATGATAGGTGGTACGCCACGTGGTTCCTCACGGTTAGGGAGATATTCCCTCATGAAGTTGGAAGCCCCAAAGAATGGTTAAGAAACCCCTAATTGGTTACAATTTATTAATGAAAGGGTAAAGTTGTTGCAATAAGAAAGTTCAAGAAGCCCTAAAAATAATGAGAGAGGTTACTAAGAAAAAGTATAAATACACCTCAAGAATTCTTTCATAAATAATTTCACACACACATTCATTGAATATCTATCTTATGAGAATATTATGTTCTATTGGCGAATCTGAAGTCGAGTCTGAGGCAGTGGAGAAAGTGTGAAGGAAGAGAGAAAGTTTCAAAGTTGTAGAGAGCTAGGGATTTTTTGTAACCCTAATTTAGCAGGCCCTCACGGATCAGTTTGAGGGTTTCACGTGAGGCACCCCCATGGGATGCATAGTGCTCATCATGCGAGGCCCCACGTGACAGATAGTCTTTGTCCCACGAGGAAAAGACAGAAGTGAAGGAAGATGTTAGCGCCAGGTCATTGAGGTCTTAGGTAAAGCTACATGTCTGTGTATTAGGATTAAAGGCACCAAGTTAGTTACAAATGTAAAGTTATGTTATTCTATGTGTTATGAGGTTGCATCTTGGTGATATTGAGGAACATGCTTAAGGGATATATTTGTGAGTTTTGGTATATTACTTGAGGCACATCTTAGAGGTATGGTACATTCCAGTTGAGGTATATTTGTTGTGGTACATTGTTGGTGCATGCTTGATACATGGTTGGTATATTGTTGAGATATCGGCACATGGTTTATACTTTAAGAATATGGTTTGAGGTACATATTGGTTATATGTTGATGATGTGATGGTCATACCTTTGGTATCTTATTGAGGCATTGGTATATGTATGAGGCACAGATTTGGTGCATGTTGTGAGGCATATTCTTGGTACATGTCTTGGTGATATTGGTACATGGTATGGTATAGGTTTTGATGTACATTGTTGATACATGATATGGTACAGGACTGGTACTTGGTATGGTGTTGATGTGCATGGTTGAAGGTTGATGGTTGAGGTACATGGTATAGGTGTTGGTGCATGCTTGATGTACTTATTGTGGTACAAGTGATTGGTGCATGGTTGATTAACGTGTTGTGGTACAAGTTGTGGTACAAATTTGATGCTTGGTATGGTACAGGTTAATGGTTTGGTACATGCTTTGGTACATGGTTGAGACACATATATTGTGATGGTATGTTGGTGATTTTTGGTACATTCTTGGTAGAGACATGTGTTGGTAATGTTGGACATCTAGTTGAGATATTTCCTTGGTATATGATCCATGTGAGAGGATCTGGTTGAGTATCGGTGACAGTGATAGGTTGATGAGACAGGTTGGGTACAGTGATAGGTTGATGTGACAGTGGCAGTAATTATGGTAGTGATAGTTCAATCTACATTTATATTTCAGGGCGACAGGACGAGGCAAGGAAAGGGGGTTGTATCCTCCTTCTAGTTGGTGCGAGACAACTCAAGAAGTTAGAGCTTCCTTCAGGTTGGATCCTACGATTCAGGGGGATGGATCCTAAGAATCAGGAGGTTGTATACTCCTTCTGGTTGGTGTCGGAGAACATAGGTAGTTGGATCTTCCTTCTGGTTGGAGTCTGAGAATCAGGGGGTTGTATCCTCTTTATGGTTGGAGCTAGAGAATTCATGGAGTTGTAGCTTCCTTCAGGTTGGATCCTGTAAATATGGGGGCATAGCCTCCTTCCAATTGCAACTGCAGAATTGGGAACTTGGTGCTTCCAATGAATGTATTATTTTGATATAAAAGAAAACATTATGTGGTTTTCTCTCATTTGGGTTTCCACATAAATTTTGGCGTATTGTGTATTTGATGTGATGTGATTCTTATGTTTATATGCTTATGATATATTGTTGATTAAGTTGAAGTTTATATATTGTGGTTAAAAGTGATAAAAGTGTTGATACTGATTCCTCCCCCCTCTCAGTATTCCAACATTTTTTTGTACCGATTCATGTTGAGGCTAAGGAAAGCTAAGTTTCTAGTTTCATAATATGCTCAAGAATATGTGTGTTTCCTAAAGAAGAAAAAGAATCTATAAAATAATTGATTTCATCGTCCTTTATTTAATCCCTTATCGCTAGATATTGACCTATGGAGAGGACTTGATGGGCCTCCATTTCTTCATCACTCTCATCTCCATCAACCCAAAGTGGTGTTTCCAAGTATATGTTGGGTTTTGCAGGAGGGTAGAGGGTTAGTTTTTTTATGGATTTCCCAAGGGATATGGTCATATTGCCTAACCTACAACCAATGTAGGCATCAACAATGGCTATCCATGGCCTTCCCAGAATAAGAGAATACCCACCAAGAGAGGTTTTGGGTTGTAGGACCATGAAGTCAATAGAATATTCTCATGAGTCCACAGGGATCACTACATCTTCTAAAATACACTTTGTTTTAATGGTCGATATGTCGGCTAATGGAAGTACAGTGGGAGTTTCCATGGTTATTTTCTCTATTCTTTATGTAATGGATGTATGTAATGTGTTTACAATATTCCTATCATTGATACGTATAAAAAAAAATTATAAGAAGTATCCAACAACCATAATGTAAAGTGTTTGACAAAATTACACAAAGAGAGACAATATTTTGGACAACAAACATATCATTACAGTTTATCATAGTTGGGGATGCTATAGTGGTATCAGAGTTGGTGATGTTTCTAGACTATGACTTCTAGAGGCATTGATGCCAAGGAAAACTAGAGGACGAGGGGACAACCCATCCCAAGATCGGAGTCAATAAAAGAGGAAGAGGTAGAAGGAATTATGGGGGATCATACTTGTTATCCCCTAGCCTAGAGATAACTAAGGATATTGTGTCTCGAGGCCCATAGGTCCTAGACATAGAGTACTGAGACCCATATTGACTTGAGCTTGGCCCTAAAGCGCCCATGTTTCATCTTTAGTGCCTCCACCTTGTCATCGGCAGTAGCATCCATTCCATCGATCTAGTCCTTCAGCAGTAGTGGATCTTGCTCCATGAGGTAATGAGTCTGGGTATCATGGTATGTGTCACTCTGGTTCTCAAAACATTTGAATATGTGCATTTAATTATTTTTTCTTCTGACATGTTCTTGGACTTTATGCCTTTCCACTTGTCCACGCCTGGGGGGAATGACAGGATTCCCTATCAAGTTGGTTCTCTTAGGATTTTAATTTCCATTGGGTGGGTTTATGAAAGCATCATCCATTCCCACCATACTTATCAATTTTCATCATTTTCCCTCTCATCTATCCCCCACACTAGTTCAAGCATTGGGTTTGCAAAGCTAGAAAAGGGTTGTACCTTGCCTTGTGGGAAGAAGGGGATAAAGGCCCAAAGGGAAAAACTAGCTGGAAAAAGATAAAATCCAAAAGAACAACACCTCTAGATGCTTCGCCTAGGGATCTCCGAGATATCAATAAAAGGATTCTCAACAAGAAATAGAGAGACCAATAAAATAATAAATTCAAGACCTGGTTGGAGGAAAGGGGGTCTCGTCATGATCCATCCTATTAGGTCCATGGGCATGTAGCATTATGACACTACCACTCAGCTGGTCACCACACCAGGGCAGTGTCCCCTAACTAGTTGTTTGAAAGAAAAAGAAATAAGATAAAAGGCATTGAATGGGCTTGGAAACATTTTCATCCATGACAAGGTCCATCTCACCCTCTTAAGAGGCACCCACAAGTAAGCAATACATTCCCCTGTCATCCCTTCACCCATTGCTCAAACATCCCTACACCACCTCATCCATTTACATGGCCTGGATTTATCTTCACCTGGAAGCATCCCACATCCAATGAGAATTATCCCAGTAGGACCTCCTGACACCCTCTCCAAACCTGGCTTGCAGAATAGCATAACATCTTTGAGCACTAGTCTAGGAAAGGGGGTTTTTATGCACATGTTTAGATAACTTGATCATTACACGTGATTGACAATGCTATGATCCCTGTGACTTATGAGCCCATGGAGGGCGTACTTGTTATTGTTGCAGGGCCAGACCTGATGGAACGGTACACTTGGGGAGATGATTAGTTTGGACCTCCATAGGGATAAAATCCCACCAGATGGATGTTGAGACCCCAGCCAAGGGCAGACACATGTCATAGGCTTGCACCGAAGAGAGAGGAGGATGTTCCACCAGAGACATCCTGGTGGGCCTGGACCTAGGGGGGTCTTTCCCTCCCACTATGATGTTGCCCTTGGAAGGCCCATGACATCACCTCTGTGACCCTTGACATCACCCAACATTTGATGGACACTTTGGAGGAAGTTATGTGTCAAGTGGAACGTGTCGATTGATCAAGAGGCCTTGGGAAACCTAGCGTTTTGATCCTAGAAGCCAAAGTTTCACTAGAGAGACCTAACATCACCCTAAAGGGGCATGACGTCACCTTTTTTGCTTGATTTAGGGTTTAAATTGTCATTTTGATGTAAAAACAAGATATTACATGTAAACTGCCATGTCGGCCTTTTTGACATAATTTGTAAATTAAAGTTCATTGTCACTGTATAAATAAGGGAAACATCTCTCTTATTTTTCATCATCTTTCACTCACACTTAAGTAAGGTCTGAAATTTGCACCCTAATTAGGGTTTCTTGGCTGAAATTCCGTGCGCACTTCTTGAAGGAGACTATTTTTGGTGTGTTTTAGCATTTTTCTTGGTGGAAGTCTTCAAATAGGCCTATTGCTAGATGATTCTTGGTGAATGTAAGTAAATTTTCTGCAATTATTCTTCATTGAATGGTTATGGTTGTATTATCTTTCATTTATTCTAATATTATGAAATTTCTATCTTAAAACCCTAGGAGGCTAAAGCACATGTTATTGTTCTTTCATTAATAACTTTCACCTACTAGATTATGCTAGAAACCCTATTTTCTTGAACCTTTTTCTAAGGGCCTTGCCATTGCAACACCCTAGCATCTTTTTCTTCATCTAGTCGTCATCTACTTCATCCTTGAGCTAAAGAAGCAGGAAAAATGCTACGGCCTAGGGTTACCTACTTCCTAGTGGCCATTTTCCCCCTAGGGTTTAGTAATTGAAGCCTTGGCCTACCAACACTTCAATCATTGACCTTCTTGTCTTTAGCTCTCTTATTATCAATTTGTTCCTTCAAGGTTTTCGTTGCTAAAAGAGACTTTGTTTACCCTAAAAATCACTGATCTAATCCTTACAATTGAGTGATTAATGAAAACTACTCTCAAAACTTATACCTTAAACTCTTCCTAGCCCTAGAATAAAATAATCTACTAACCTACTTGTTATTGTTACAAAAGTAAGATAAATCCATCTATTGCAGCATTAAAAGTACCTAAAAACAATTGTAAAGTTGATCTATACACTTCCTAATTAGCTTCTAACAAATGCTAGTACTTTGTTATTGATGAGTGGTTATTTTGTGGCATTGTGAAGCTCTTTCAAGGCATTTATTAGGAAGATATCACCTTATAAACATTGTTGTTATAAAATTATGTTTGCTTCATCATATATCAGTTATTGCTTTTATTAATAAGTCCATGGTTTTATTAAGTACTAATAGCAAGTTGTACTTGCAAAAGATATCGTTTTCTTGTTCCTTTGTTCTGGGCAGGTACATCTAAACACTTCATTACTTCATTAGTTGAAACCTTGGAACTTTCTGATCAGTGTGACTTGTGAGAGGGGATACTTTTATAGACACTTTAACATTTGCCTTCTCAAACCCTCAGGTCACCGGGGACGTCTCCCCTAGGCCAACAACCCTTTTCCTTCATTTAACCTTTCCCTTTGGAATAAGTACAAATTGTGCGATAACATTTTGGCGTCGTTTTGGGGGAACACCGAGTCAATTCTCCTCAAAGATGACACTTCTCTGTAAGCCTTTCCTCAAAAATCCTTTACCTTCCAAAGCTTACCTAGAAAATCCATTGAGGGTGATCCCCTCATCCCTTCGATAGTTTTAAGAAAACTATCTGGTGACTCCACAAACCTCAAGGAGGTACACCAACCCTCCCCAATCCTTTATAAGAAATCCTCCCCGAAGCACTCCTGTAGTAAAATCATTGTTTGGAGGCAATCTTCCCTTAAATACAATGTCTAGCAAAGGAACTCAGACCGTCAATCCAAAACAAGCCAATAACCAAAGACAATGGTCATCCAAGCTTTTCAAACCGTTAAACATGACAGCTATACCGGGCTACCCTAGGAAAATGCCCCCTAAGTATGAAAAATGGTTGCCCAAATTCACCGAAAATTATGTGGTCAGTGCCGAGGATCACATGAGAAATTTTTGGGCCTTCTTCCAGCTTCATCCTATCATTGATGATGTTGAAGACCTAGCTATGAAATTGTTCTCTGCTACCCTCCATGATGGTGCTAGACGCTCGTACAATAGTCTCCCTAATGCTAGTATTAAAACCATGGATAGGTTAGAGGAAATATTCCTCAAATGATGTAGTGTCAATGAAGACCCCAATATGATGTTGATAAGGCTGAATAACCTTGTAAAACAAGAGAATGAAACCATTAGAGAGTTCCATGACAAGTTCGAAACCTTGATGTAAAAGATCACAGTGAGCCATCATCCTTTTGACAGTTTCCATATTTTCCTTTATACCAAAGCCTTTGTTGGTCAGCCAGGGTATCTCCTCAGAGATAAAAACCCTCAAACAATCCAAGAATCCCAAGTGATAGCTACAAGGATTGAGGACAACCTTTCATCATCTAGAGTCGAGCCTTTCTTAGCCCCAAGAGTCAGAATGGACACTAAGCCTAAGATAGTCCACAATGTTGAACCTACCTCAGACATTAGTGTTAGCTTGGAAAAGTTACAACTAACTGTAGATGGCATGGTAAAAACCCAAGAGCTAATGATGAATAGTATTGTAAACCTAGAAAATGCTCGACAACAAGCCCTTAGGGTTCCTTACAAAGGGAAGTTCCAAAAGGGGAACCAAGTTCTCAGACCAAACAATGATCAAGAGGTTCCAAATACTTTATCCCCCACAAACATAGTAGAAGAAAACCCTTGGTGCATGCAATGCAATGAGTCACACTGGGAGCATGAGTGTCCTTTCAACAATGGAAATCATGACCAAGTGAACATAGTGGACCATACCATTGAGGATCCTCAATATTTCCTTAATGTTACACTTGAGGAACATCAAGAAGGCATAAAGGAAGCAACCAGAAAGGCTAGGATGGAGTTGATAAATAACCTTGACCAAGAATCAAGAGAAACATTGAAGAAACAAGAATCCCAAGTGAACACTAGACAAAAGAGAATGAACCAACCTCTCTCTATTGGTCTTGTAGCATCACAAACAAGACCTCCACCCATGAACATACTCCTTCCTAAGAATCCTCCCAAGATCGACAAAGTGGACTTAAATTTTGACTTTGAAGGGGCATTAGAAAAAATGCATGTGACCATCCCCTTGAGAGAAGTCATCAAGATCCCATCTGTCAAAGAAAGGTTTGAAAAAAAATTCAAATGATCAGATGGACCAATGGACCCTCCTATTATGTTACAAGCCGATCACCTTAGGGTTCATTATGATGGACATCCACCTTTCTTCATGACCTTATTGATCAATAATAAATTCCTTAACAATTGTATGCTAGATTCAGGGGCAGGTGCTAACATGATGTCTTTGAAGGTCATGGAACAATTCGGCCTAAAAGTCACACGACCTTACAAGAATGAGTGTGGATTTGAGACCAGAGCCATACCCATGCATGGGATAGTTGAGAACGTAGAAGTATACCTTGCAAGATACCCCGAGAGAGTGATATACATGGACATTGTAGTGGTGGATGTCCCAGATGTGTGGGGAATGTTATTTTCCAGGAAGTTTGTGGCAATGCTAGGAGGCACCCTAGATATGGATCTCACTTATATCAATCTGCCTATGAACAACGGAACAATAATCCTCCTCCCAAATGTGCCAATGACCAAAATCCATGTGCAAGAAATTAGTAACGATATTGAAACTAACGAAACACATGAATCGGTGAAAGATATTCTTACTTCATTTTCCCCTGATGACATGCCTTTTGCTACAGAAGAATACTTTGATCAGATATAATGGTCGAAGAAGGAGGAATATCAGAAAATCTTGAACAAATATAAAGAAAAATAAGTTGGGGATGTCAAATTATTAAAGAAAAGAGAAGATGACATATTGATCCGACCGTCCGAACAAGAAGTTTTCACATTAGAGTCCCACCCTACTCCCTCAAGACAGTACATTAGGGTTATAGAAGGAACAACCAAGTTCAAGACCAAGGATTACAAAGAGGGAGATACAGTCTAGATGTGGGATACAAAGAAGGGAGAGCCTACTAATGTCAAGTGAAGTGCACAATTTTGGCTTGGACCCTTCAGAGTTGGACTAAAGTCAGTCAATGATGCCTACTATTTGTCTACATTGGAAGGCAGAAGGCACCATTACCAGTTAGTGGACACCTCCTCAAACCCCATCAGGGGGAAGAGACTTGAATTCAAAGGTAAGTATAGGTAAGTAGGTAGGAATTTGCATTCATTGTATATACCATCTTCATTTTATGTTAGAGTAGTTGTATTTACATTTGTATATATGCTTGCTTATTTTCATTTTATGTATCATATATGAGCCAAGGGTGATACCACCACCCCAAATTATTACAAATGATTTTTTTTGTAGAGATCAAGCAGGTCACAGTTCATTCTAGATATGTTGAGGTTCTCATGCACTCTACAGTGAGCACATGTCTCGAAGTTGGAGCCAGATGTTATCCCCTAGCCTAGGGATAACTAAGAAGATTATGTCTCAAGGCCCACAAGTCCCAAAAATGGAGTACAGAGAGCCATATTGATTTGATCCTAGCCTTGGAGGGCCCATGTTTCATCTTCAGTGCCTCCATCTTGTCAGCAGCAGCAACATCCATCCCATCGGCTTGGTCCTTCAGTAGCATTGGGTCTTTCTCAATGAGGTGATGAGTCTGGGTATCATGGTATGTGTCACTATGATTCTCAAAACATTTGAATATGTGCATTTAATTATTTTTGCTTCTGACATGTGCTTGGACTTTATTCCTTTTCACTTGTCCACACCTAGGGGGAATGACAGGATTCTCTAGCAAGTTGGTTCTCTTAGGATTTGAATTGTCATTGGTTGGTTTTATGAAATCCCATCGTCCATTCCCACCATACTTATCACTTTTCATCATTTTCCCTCTTATCCATCCCCCACACTGGTTCGGGCATTGGGTTTTCCAAGATAGCAAAGGGTTGTACCTTGTCTTGTGGGAAGAAGGGGCTAAAGGCCCAGAGGGTAAAAGTAGATGGCAAAAGATTAAAGCCAAAAGAAAAAAACCTGCATATGCTTCGCCCAGGGATCCTCGGGAAAGCAATAAAGGATTCTTAGCAAGAAACAGAGGCACCCATAAAATAATAAAATCAAGACTTGGTTGGAGGATAGGGGGTCTCATCACAAGCCAACCTATTAGGTCCATGGGAATGTAGCGGTATGACACTACCACTTAGTTGGTCACTATGCCAGAGTAATGGTTCTTGGTGGAATTCCCAAGAGAAAGGAAGTCTCATCACGAGCCAGCCCTCGCATCTCCGTGAAATTCTTGTGGGTAACATTTTCACCACTGGTCACCATGCCAGGGCAGTGTCCCCTAACTAGTCTCTTGAAATAAAAAGAAATAAGATAAAAGGCATTGAATGGGCTTGGAAACATTTACATCCATGACAAGGTGCATCTCACCCTCTTCAGAGGCACCCACAGGTAATCCATACACTCCCTTGTCATCACTGCACCCATTGCTCAAACATCCCTACACCATCTCATCCATTTACATGGCCTAGATTTTTCTTCACCTGGAAACATCCCACGTCGAATGAGAATTAGCCTAGTAGGACCTCCTGAAACCCTATCCAAACCTGGCTTGTAGAATAGCATAATGTCTTTGAGCACTTGTCTAGGAAAGGGGGATTTTATGCACATGTTTAGATAATTTGATTATTAGACGTGATTGACATTTCTATGATTCCTATGACTTATGAACCCATGGAGGGAGTACTTGTTGTTGTTGCAGGGCCACACTTGATGGACAGGTACACATGGGGAGATGATTAGTTCGGACCTACATAGGGATAAAATCCCACCAGATGGATGTTGAGACCCCAGCCAGGGGCAGACACATGTCAGAGGCTTGCACCAGAGAGAGAGGAGGAGGTTCCACCAGAGACATCTTGGCAAGCCTGGACCTAGGCAAGTCTTGCCCTCCCACTATGATGTTGGCCTTGGAAGTCCAATGACGTCACCTTTGTGACCCTTGACATCACCAAGCGTTTGATGGACACTTTGGAGGCAGTTGTGTGCCAAGTGGCACGTGTGGCTTGATCCAGAGGCCTTGGGAGGCCTAACATGTTGATCCTAGAGGCCAAGGTTTCACCAAAGAAGCCTAATGTCACCCTAAAGGGGCATGATGTCAACTTGTCTGCTTGATTTAGGGTTTAAATTGTCATTTTTATGTAAAAACTGGATATTACATGTAAACTCACCATGTCAGCCTTTTTGACCTAATTTGTAAATTAAAATTCATTGTCATTATATAAATAAGGGAAAAATCTCTCTTATTTTTCATCATATTTAACTCACACTTAAGTGAGGTCTGAAATTTGTGCCCTAATTGGGGTTTCTTAGCTGAAATTTGGTGCGCACTTCTTGAAGGAGGCTATTTTTGGTGTGTTTTAGCATTTTTCTTGGTGGAAGTCTTCAACTAGGCTTATTGCTAGATGATTCTTGGTGAATGTAAGTAAATTTTCTGCAATTCTTCTTCATTGAATGGTTATGGTTGTATTTATATTGCATTTATTTTAAGATTATGAAATTGCTATCTTAAAACCCTATGAGGCTAAAACACATGTTATTGTTCTTGCCTTAATAACTTTCACCTACTAGATTATGCTAGAAAACCTATTTTCTTGAATATTTTTGCTAAGGGCCTTGCCATTGAAACACCCTAGCATCTTTTTCTTCATCTAGCCGCCATCTACTTCATTATTGAGCTAAAGAAGGAGGAAAATTGCTAGGGCCTAGGGTTACCTACTTCCTAGTGGCCATTTTCCCCCTAGGGTTTAGTGATTGAAGCCTTGGCCTATCAACACTTCAATCATTGACCTTCTTGTCTTTAGCTCTCTTATTATCAATTTGTTCCTTCAACGTTGTCACTGCTAAAAGAGACTCCATTTACCCTAAAAAGAACTTATCTAAGACTTACAATTGAGTGATTGATGAAAACTACTCTCAAAACTTATGCCTTAAGCTCTCTACTAACTCTTCCTAACCCTAGAATAAACTAATCTACTAACCTACTTGTTGTTGTTACAAAAGTAAGCTACAGCCATCTATTGCAGCATTAAAACAACCTAAAAACAATTGTAAAGTTGATTTATACACTGCCTAATTAGCTTCTAACAAATGCTAGTACTTTGTTATTGATGAGTGATTGTTTTGGGGCATTATGAAGCTCTTTCAAGGCATTTATTGTGAAGCTATCACCTTATAAACATTGTTGTTATAAAATTTTGTTTGCTTCATCATATATCAGCTATTGCTATTATTAATAAGTCCATGGTTTTATGAAGTACTAGCAGCAAGTTGTACTTGCAAAAGATAATGTTTTCTTGTTTCTTTGTTTTGGACAGGTACATCTAAACACTTCATTACTTCATTGGTTGAAACCTTGGGACTTTCTAATTAGTGTGACTTGTGAGAGGGGATACTTTTATAGACACTTTAACCTTTGCCTTCTCAAACCCCCATGTCACCGGGGACATCTCCTCTGGGCCATCAACCCTAAATAGAAAGAGGTATCCTATTGAGGTGACAGTGATAGGATAACCTCATGTTACGCCAATTTTCCTTCCCTTGACCTTTTCCTTTGGAATAAGTACAAATTGTGCAATAACATTTTGGCACCATTGTCAGGGAAAACTGAGTCAATTCTCCTTAAAGACAACACTTCTCAGTAAGCCTTTCCTTAAAAAACCTTTACTTTCAAAAGCTTATCTGGCGACTCCACTTAGGGTGATCCCCTCATCCCTTCGATAGTTTTAAGAAAACTATCTGGAAAATCCACAAACCCCAGGGAGGTACACCAACCCTCCCCAATCCTTGAGAATAAAGCCTCCTCGAAACTCTCCTATAGTAAAATCATTTTTTGGAGGCAATCTTCCATTAAACACAATGTCTAGCACAGGAACTCAGACCGTCAATCCAAACCAAGCCAATAACCAAAGACAATGGTCATCTAATATTTTCAAACCGTTAGAGATGACATCTATACTGGGATGCCCTAGGAAAATGCCCCCCAAGTATTAAAAATGGTTGACCAAATTGACTAGAAATGTTGTGGTCGGTGCCGAGGATCACATGAGCAATTTTTGGGCCTTCTTCCAGCATCATCATATCAGTGATGATGTTGAAGACCTATCTATGAAATTGTTCTCTGATACCCTCCATGATGGCGCTAGACGTTGATACAATTGTCTCCCTGATGCTAGTATTAAAACCATGTATAGGTTAGAGGAAATATTCCTCAAACGATGGATTGTCAAGGAAGACCCCAACATGTTGTTGATAAGGCTGAATAACCTTGTGAAACAAGAGAATGAAACCATTAGAGAGTTCCATGACAAGTTCGAAACCTTGCTTCAAAATATCATAGTGAGCCATCATCCTTCTGAAAGTTTCCTTCTTTTCCTTTATACCAAAGCCTTTGCAAGTCAGTTAAGGTATCTCCTCAGAGATAAAAACCCTCAAACAATCCAAGAAGCCCAAGAGCTAGCTAAAAGGATTGAGGACAATCTTTCATCATCTAGAGTTGAGCCTTTCTCATTCCCAAGAGTTAGAATGGACGCTAAGCCTAAGATAGTCCATAATGTTGAACCTACCTCAGACATTAGTGCTAGCTTGGAAAAGTTACAACTCACTGTAGATGGCATGGTAAAAACCCAAGAGATAATGATGAATAGGATTGTCAACGTAGAAAGGACTCAGCAACAAGCCCCTAGGGTTCCTTACAAAGGGCAGTTCCAAAAGGGGAACCAAGTTTTCAAACCAAAGAATGATCAAGAGGTTCCAAATATTGTATCCCCCGCAAACATAGTAGAAGAAAACCCTTGGTGCATGCAATGTAGTGAGTCAAACGAGGAGCATGAATGTCCTTTCAACAATGGAAATCATGACCAAGTGAACATAGTGGACCATACCATTGAGGATCCTCTATATTTCATTAATGTTACACTTGAGGAACATCAAGAAGGAATAAAGGAAGCAACCAGAAAGGCTAGGATGGAGGTGATAAGTAACCTTGACCAAGAATCAAGAGAAAAATTGAAGAAACAAGAATTCCAAGTGTACACTAGACAAAAGAGAATGAACCAACCTCTCTCTACTAGTCCTGTAGCATCACAAACAAGACCTCCACCCATGAACATACTCCTTCCTAAGAATCCTCCCAAGACCGACAAAGTGGACTTAAATTTTGACTTTGAAGGGGCATTAGAAAAAATGCATGTGACCATCCCCTTGACAGAAGCCATCAAGATCCCATCTGTCAAAGAAAGGTTTGAAAAAAAAATCAAAGGATTAGATGGACCAATGGACCCTCCTATTATGTTACAAGTCGATCACTTTAGTGTTCAGTATGATGGACATCCACCTTTATTCATGACCTTATTGATCAATAATAAATGCCTTAACATTGTATGCTAGATTTAGGGGTAAGTGCCAACATGATGTCCTTTAAGGTCATGGAACAATTGAGCCTAAAAGTCACACGGCCTTACAGGAATGTGTGTGGATTTTAGTCCAGATCCATACCCATGCATGGGGTGGTTGAGAACGTAGAAGTATACCTTGCAAGATACCCCGAGAGACCGATCTACATGGACATTGTAGTGGTGGATGTCCCAGATGTGTGGGGAATGCTATTGTCCATGAAGTTTGTTGCGATGTTGGGAGGCACCCTAGAGATGGATCTCACTTATATTAATGTGAATATGAACGACAGAACAATAATCCACCTCCCAAATGTGCCAATGACCAAAATCCATGTGCAAGAAATTGGTAATGATATTGAAACTAACGAAACACATGAACCGATCAAAGAGAGTCTTCCTTCATTTTCCCCTGATGACATGCCTTTTGCTACATAAGAAGACTTTGATCATATGCAATGGTTGAAGGAGGAATATCAACAATTCTTGAACAAATATAAATACAAAGAAGTTGGGGATGTCTAATTATTAAAGAAAGGAGAATATGACATATTGATCCAACCGTCACAACAAGAAGTTTTCACAGCGGATTCCCACCCTCCTCCCTCAAGACAGTACATGAGGGTTGGACAAAGAACAACCAATTTCAATACCAAGGATTACAAAGAGGGAGATACAGTCTAGATGTGGGATACAAAGAAGGGAGAGCCTACTAATGTCAAGGAAAGTGCACAATTTTGGCTTGGACCCTTCAGAGTTGGAAGAAAGTCGATCAATGATGCCTACTATCTTTCTATATTGGAAGGAAGAAGTCGCCCATTACCAGTTAGTGGACACCTCCTCAAACCCCATCACAGGGCAGAGACTTGATGTCACACGTAAGTACAGGTAAGTAGGTAGGCATTTGTATTCATTGTATATACCATCTGCATTCCATGTTAGAGTAGTTGTATTTCCATTTGTATATATGCTTGCTTATTTTCATTTTTTGTATCATATATGAGCCAGGGGTGATATCACCACCCCAAATGATTACTAATGATTTTTTTTGTTGAGATCAAGCAGCAAGTCATGCCAGAGATGTTGAGGTTCTCATCCGCTCTACGGTGAGCACGTGTCCCCGAGTTCGAGCCAAACGTTATCTCCTAGCCTAGGGATAACTAAGGAGATTATGTCTCGAGGCCCACAGGTCCTAGACATGGAGTACCGAGAGCCATATGGAATTGAGCCTTGCCCTGGAGGGCCCATGTTTCATCTTCAATGTCTCCACCTTGTCAGAGGCAGCAACATTCATCCCATCGACATGGTCCTTCAACAGTAGTGGGTCTTGCTCAAGGTAATGAGTCTAGGTATCATGGTATGTATCACTCTGATTCTAAAAACATTTGAATATGTGCATTTAATTCTTTTTGCTTCTGAGATGTTCTTGGACTTTCCAAGAACATCTCAGAAGCAAAAGAATTAAATGCAGGCCAACGTTTCACCAAAGAGGCCTAACATCACCCTAAAGGGGCATGACATCACCTTTTCTGCTTGATTTAGGGTTTAAATTGTCAGTTTTATGTAAAAACTGGATATTACATGTAAATTGGCCATGTCAACCTTTTTGACCTAATTTGTAAATTAAAGGTCATTGTCACTGTATAAATAACGGAAAAACCTCTCTTATTTTTCATCATCTTTCACTCACACTTAATTGAGGTCTGAAATTTGCGCCCTAATTAGGGTTTCATGGCTGAAATTTGATGCGCACTTCTTGAAGGAGGTTATTTTTTGTGTGTTCTAGAATTTTTCTTGGTGGAAGTCTTCAACTAGGCGTATTGCTAGATGATTCTTGGTGAATGTAAGTAAATTTTCTGCAATTCTTCTTCATTGAATGGTTATTGTTGTATTTATCTTGCATTTATTCTAAGATTATGAAATTGCTATCTTAAAACCATAGGAGGCTAAAGCACATGTTATCGTTCTTGCCTTAATAACTTTCACCTACTAGATTATGCTAGAAACCCTATCTTCTTGAATCTTTTTGCTAAGGGCGTTGCCATTGCAACACTCTAGCATATTTTGCTTCATCTAGTCGTCATCTACTTCACCCTTGAGATAAAAAAGGAGGAAAACCACTAGGGCCTAGGGTTACCTACTTCCTAGTGGCCATTTCCCCCCTAGGGTTTAGTGATTGACGCCTTGGCCTACCAACACTTCAATCATTGACCTTCTTGTCTTTATCTCTCTTACTATCAATTTGTCCCTTCAAGGTTGTCGCTGCTAAAAGAGACTCCATTTACCCTCAAAAGCATTGATCTAAGCCTTACAATTGAGTGATTGATGAAAACTACTCTCAAAACTTATACCTTAAGCTCTCTACTAACTTTTCCTAACCCTAGAACAAACTAATCTACTAACCTACTTGTTGTTGTTACAAAAGTAAGATACATCCATCTATTGTGGGATTAAAAGAACCTAAAAAAAATTGTAAAGTTGATTTATACACTGCCTAATTGTCTTCTAACAAATGCTAGTACTTTTCTATTGATAAGTGATTATTTTGGGGCATTGTGAAGCTCTTTCAAGGCATTTATTGTGAAGCTATCACCTTGTGAACATTTTTGTTATAAAATTTGGTTTTCTTCATCATATATCATCTATTTCTTTTATCAATAAGTCCATGTTTTTATGAAGTACTAACAAATAGTTATACTTGCAAAAGATATCGTTTTCTTGTTGCTTTGTTCTGGGCAGGTGCATCTAAACACTTCATTACTTTATTGGTTGAAACCTTGGGACTTTCTTATCAGTGTGACTTGTGAGAAGGGATACTTTTATAGACACTTTAACATTTTCCTTCTCAAATCCCCAGGTCACTGGGGACGTCTCCCCTAGGCCATCAACCCTAACTAGAAAGAGGTATCCTATTGAGGTGACAATGATAGGATAACTTCCTGTTACACCAATTTTCCTTCCCTTAACCTTTTCCTTTGGAATAAGTACAAATTGTGTGATAACAATACTGAGGATAGAACCTTAGATTTGTTAGAAACCATAGCCAATGGGAAACAACAAATGGCTAGATCACATGATCTATTAACACAAATCATGGCATAGTTCATCCAGGTAAATCCAAACCATGGAAGGGCCAATGGAAATCGTGCAGAAGCCAGCCACAGAGGAGGTAGGGTTCATGCAGAGGGTAGCAATACCCACATTCCAGTGTAGAGTATCCTACAAATAGGTACCAAAAAGGTACCTAGACCACTATTTCCACCATTCCTTGAGGAGCATCCCACAAGAACACAGGAGCAGCAGGAGTCGGATGACGAGGTCAACACCTACCTTAGGGATTATCAGTTGCTAGAAGAAAGGGCTCGGGCATCCATGTCTTACAATGACTACTGCAACCTCGAAATGAGGAACAAGCTTAGGAGAGGCGAGAGTCAGAAGAATTTTGATCTTCTATGGAAATTGGGCTAGATGACTATCTCATCTTTCAATGGCTCTGACAGGTGCACAGCCCGAGCATGGGTGCATAAGTTGGGCACCTATTTCCAGCCTAATCTGATGATAGAAGATTAGGCCATTAAATTTTCGACCCTCCACTTAGATGGAGAAGTTCATGAGTGGTGGTACCATGGGCTAATAACTCTAGGGCACTCCAGCATCACATCATACGAGGATTTCACCTAGAGGTTGATGGACAGGTTCGATAAAAAGGATCCTAAGATCCACTTCAGGGAGCTAGCACAATTGAGGCAAACAAGTACACGAGAGACATACATTGCAGACTTCCAAAGGATCGCATTTATGCTAACTGATATTTCGGAGCAAAGGTTGGTTATGTTGTTCACAGAGGGATTAACCGAACCCTTGAGAGGTTGGGTGAAGGATTTCATGCCAAACACGCTACAATAAGATAACATGAAGACCCAAGATATGGTAGGCACAGCCCCCAAGAAGACACTGACAAAAACCTTTATTCCACAGAAAGGTCAGGTGTCAAAGCCTCCCCAGAAGCTATGGACAGGGAAGGATAGGATGGATGAGGAGACTCAGAGAGAGTTGAGGAGGAAGAATCTTTGTTATGGCTGCAAAGAGCCATGAGAATCTGGTCATCAATGTATGGACAAAGGGAAGGTCCATTACATTGAGGTAGTTTATGAGGAGGAGGATGACAATGATGATGAGATAGCACACTTACATGACAGTGGAAAAAGTAGTGGTGAGCCACCACACCTTGACACTACAGACCAGGTGCCATTGCAGGAGAGCACCAAGGGAGTCACCATTGTCACACTTTCAAGAGTCCCCAATTATTACACCTTCATGATCATAAGCATTTTGCAAGGGCAGAGAGTTACAACACTGATTGATGGTGGGGCCACCCACTACTTCATTGATGTTGCACTTGTCACCAGGAGACACATCCCTGCAGAGGACTTTAAGGGATTCAACGTGGTAGTAGTAGATGGTTACAACATGACATGTACTTAGAGGATCAGAGAATTAGACGTGACATTGGGAAACTATACATTGACTGATGACTTTTATGTCGTGGATTTGACAAATACCCATGTGGTGTTAGGGGTTCAATGGTTGTTCTCGTTGGGAGACATCCATATGAACTATCAAGACATGAGGATGGAGTTCAGGGACAAAGGTAGTCAATGAGTTATCGTGAGAAGTATGTCGATAGGTGCTCCCAGGATCATGTTTAACCAACGCATGGAGACCATTTTTAGACACAGGGGCGTGGCTTGCACAAAAAAGTGCTTGATCACCATGGAGAAGCCATCACAGGATTGCCAGCAATATCATGTGGACATACAAGCGTTGATTGAAAATCATGACAAGGTATTCATACCACTACCAGTAGGGAGGCCACCTGACAAGGGATTTGAGCATGTCATTGAACTAGAGGATGGGGAAAAACATGTGATCACCACACGGTACCGACACCCGAAGAAGTTTAAGAACGAGATAGAGATGGCCATAAAGGAGTTGTTGGAGATGGGACACATCCGGCCTAGCTCTAGTCCCTTCACTTCTTCAGTAGTACTAGTAAAGAAGAAGGATGGCACGATGAGGATGTGCATCGACTACAAGGCATTAAACAAAAATCCCATCAAGAACTGCTACCCAATACCCTGAATTTATGAGATGATAGATGAACTACATGGGGCGATGTACTTCTCGAAGATTGATCTTTGATCAAGGTACCATCATATCAGGGTCAGAGAAGAGGACATCCATAAGACAACCTTCAGATGTAACTATAGGCACTACGAGTTTACAGTCATGCCCTTTGGGCTAACTACAACACCCACTACCTTCCAGTCATCTATGAACCATATCTTCAACAAGCAGTTGAGGATGTTCATACTGGTGTTCTTTGGCGATCTTTTTATCTACAACGGGATTTGGAAGGAACATCTGAAGCATGTGGACGAGATTCTCAGCATTATGGATGAGCAATCTTTTTTTTCCAAGGAGGCAAAGTGCGAGTTTGGGTTGACAGAGATCCTCTATCTAGGGCACGTGATTGGTGTAGAGGGAGTAGGGGTGCACCAGCAGAAGATCTAGACTGTCTTAGATTGGCCCACCCCCAGATCACTCACAGAGTTGTGAGGATTCTTCGAGATATGCAGTTATTACAAGCACTTTGTGAAAGGATTTTCACAGTTGGGTGCACCATTGACAAACCTCACCAAGAAGGGAGTGTTCTGATGGTCAGAGGACGCACAAACAACATTCGACAGAATGAAGAAGGTGATGAGCACTTGCCCAATATTAGCGCTCCCAGATTTCACACAGTCTTTTGTCCTGGAGTGTGACAAATCTGATGAGGAGATAAGAGCAATGTTGATGTAGAACCAACACCCAATAACTTTCGAGAGCAGAAAGTTGAGGGAGCCAGAGAAGCTCTACCTGATCTATGATAAGGAGATGTTGGTCATCATGCATGCATTAGCCAAGTTCAGACAGTACCTGGTGGGAGGACGCTTTGTGGTTAAGACTGACCACAACAACTGGAATATTTTTTGGAGCAGCATGATCTAAACGAGAGGCAGCAAAAGTGGGTGAGCAAGGTGCATGCATATGATTTTGACATTGAGTATGTAAAGGGAAACAAGAACATAGTTTAACACCCTATCCAAGAGACTTGCAGCCTTCTCCATGACATAGATCTCAATGAACTAGAAGTCCATTCTCTTGGTGTACTCCAAGAATACCTTCGCCTGTGCGTTGGAGGGTATTATTCAGGATAATAGGTGCAAAGTAGTGGATGACACCATCTACTACAAAGACATGATCTATTTTGTCCATGAGTCATCACTCAAGGATAAGATCTTGAGGGAGGTACATGACGCACCACTAGCAGGGCACCCGGGGTATCTGAATACCTACAGGCAAGTGAGGGAGAGATTCTCTTGGAAGGGTCTCAAGGAGGACGTGTTTCAATATGTTAGAGAGTGCATGACTTGTTAGCAGAAAAAGTCAAAGCTTACACATCCTGCAGGGTTGCTTCAACCATTGTCAATTCCCAAGTAGAAATGGGAAAGCATTTCCATGGATTTCATTGCAGGGTTGTCGAAGGTACAGGGCAAGGGTTGTATCTACGTGGTGGTGGACAGGTTGACCAAATATGCACTTCTTTGTCATTCCGTCAGAGTACAAAGCATCTCAGGTGGCGAACATATTCTTCAGGGAGGTGTTCAAACCTCATGGGCTTCTGAGGTACATAGTCAGTGACCGTGACAACAAGTTTCTCAGCACATTTTGGCAGAAGTTGTTCAGGCTATCAAGCACATAGTTGACATAGGGGATCTGAACGAGAGGCAGCAAAAGTGGGTGAGCAAGGTGCATGCATATGATTTTGACATTGAGTATGTAAAGGGAAAGAAGAACATAGTTGTTGACGCCCTATCCAAGAGACCTGCAGCCTTCTCCATGACATAGATCTCAATGAACTAGAAGTTTGTTCTCTTGGTGTACTCCAAGAATACCTTCACATGTGCATTGATGGAGGGTATTATTCAGGATAATAGGTACAGAGTAGTGGATGACATCATCTACTACAAAGACATGATGTATCTTGTCCATGAGTCCTCACTCAAGGATAAGATCTTGAGGGCCGTACATGACGCACCACTCGCAGGGCACCCGGGGTATTTGAATACCTATAGGCAAGTGAGGGAGAGATTCTCTTGGAAGGGTCTCAAGGAGGATATGTTTCAATATGTTAGAGAGTGCATGACTTGTCAGCAGAACAAGTCAAAGCTTACACATTCTGCAAGGTTACTTCATCCATTGTCAATTCCAGAGCAAAAATGGGAAAGCATTTCCATGGATTTCATTGCAGGGTTGTAAAAGGTACATGGCAGGGGTTGTATCTACGTGGAGGTGGACAAGTTGACCAAATATGCACTTCTTTGTCATTCCGTCAGAATATAGGGCATCTCAGGTGGAAAACATATTCTTCAGGGAGGTGTTCAAACCTCATGGGCTTCTGAGGTACATAGTCAGTGACCGTGACAACAGGTTTCTCAACACATTTTGGCAAAAGTTGTTCAGGCTATCAAGGACATAGTTGACACATAGTACCAGCTATCATCCTCAAAAAGATGGACAGACCTAGATCGTGAACAATTGGATTGAGGGATACCTACGAAACTATGTCTCAGGACAGCAGAGGGTGTGGATGAAGTGGTTGCATCTTAGGGAGCACTTCTACAATACCACTTATCACATGTCCATTGGGATGAGTCCTTTCAGAGAACTATATGGCTACGACACCCCATCATTTGTAGACTTGGCATTTGGGGAAAGCAAGGTCCCCAAAGCCAAAGATTGGTTGTAGAAGAGTCAAGACATCTTGAGAGTCATGAAGGAGAATGTGCAGGGCACTCAAAATCGAGAGAAGTTATATGAAAACAAGCACAAGTTGGGGATTTAGTCTTTCTCAGGTTGCATCCCTATAGACAGTCTTTGTTGAAGAAGAGTGGCACGGAAAAATTGAAGCCTCGCTTCTATGGACCATACAAGGTGATCAAGAGAGTCATAGAGGTAGCATATGAGTTGGAGTTGCTTGAGGGTAGCATGATCCACGTCTTTCATGTGTCTTGCCTCAAGAAGGTGTTGGGACAATAGGTCACCCCTTCAGCAGATCTTCCTCCACTAGACGAGGAAGGACAAATGGTTCTTACTCTAGAGATGATTATTGATATTAGGGAGAGGAGGTTGAGGAGCATAGTCATTCGAGAGTACCTAGTCATGTGGAGAGGGTTACCTGTCGAGGATGCCACTTGGGAGAGAGCAGATTCTGCAGCATCATGATTTGGAGTTGCTTGGGGACAAGCAATCTCGAGAAGGGAGGATTGTGATATCCCCTTCCTTTTGATCAAAGGAGAAAATGACTCAATAGCGTACACGACTTCTATAGGCTATAGTCAGTGGGAAAAATGGAGTCACGAGGATTTATTGTCATTGGGTTAAAAGATGACAAAATCCTAAAGTGACATTAAATAAAAATAAAATAATTAATTACTTAAACATTAAAAAGTGATTTTTAATGTTTAAGTGAATATTGGAGGGAAAATAAAAAAGGGTTTGATTTGGTCAAAGAGCGAAAGATCTAGAAGGCTCGGAGAAAGAATAAAAAGAGCCCCACTTTATCATTATGTTTTGATCTCTTATTGATGTGCTCTTGGAGCCAATGTTTTTGTTAGGGTTTTGGCAAAACCCTAACGCCATTTGATATTTGGTTTCGGTACTGAGATATCTACCCTAGCTGGACAAATAGGAGGATCCAACCAGGGTCTTCATTGGAGCTTCTTGTGATCCATCTATAGGATATTAGCACAACAAATTGTCTTGGAGGGTTTGTAGAGGTCAATCTGCCTGCATGTTGCATAGTGTTGGACATTTGGAGGGTCGATTCACTTCATAGTAGAACCGTGAGGTTTATTATAGCAGGCTGAGAGTATTGTGTGGTTTAGGGAGGCCACCCCAATCCCCTTTTTCTGCAGATCCGAGTTAGTGAGAGAGTCGTGGAAGTCATTATGCATAACTGAACCCCCTATATTGCAGATCTGAGGGTTTACATAAGACGTGGAGCCATTTAGAGGGTCGATCTGCCCATTTTCCAGCACATAGAGAGCTCCAAGAGGCCTATGGGGTTTGGAGCAGGCACATTGGGATCTTTTGGAAAGGGCCGATCCCCATTCTTTGCAGATCTGGGTGGTTGGAAGGGCTCTTTGCGGTTTGTAGGTCGTCTAGTGAGGTTAAGATAGTCATGGAACAGCTGGCAGCACTACTGGAGGATCAATTGGCATCATTACCAGGTTTCTTGATTTGTTTTATGTTAGTAGATATTGCAGCTGCCTTGCAGCCATTAGATCTGTGTTTAGGATAGTTTGCCGCTGTTGTTACAGCCAACAAAGTTACAGCCAACAAAGATCTTTATATTGTTGTGATTTGGGGTTTTCAAACAATAATAAGATGCCATGGTTATTTTCTCTATTCTCTGTGTATGTAATGTGTTGACAATATTCCTATCCTTGAGACATATGCAAACTGTTTATAAGAAGTGTCCAGCAGCTCTAATGCATAGTGTTACACAAAGAGAGACAATATTTTGGACAACAAACATACCATTACAGTCTATCCTGGTTGGGGATATTACAAAATTCCTCCTAGATCTAACTACTACAACAGGCGAGGAGCAAAATTTGTGGGTAAAAATAATTCAAATTTAAACAACCCACCAAAAAACTGATCTTTGATACTTTTAAAGGCCGGACTGTTGAGCAAAAACAGCTTTGTTATCAAAATTGTATTTTCAAAAATTGAATCCTCATTTTGTATGATAGCTATAATTATAAAGTGAATCTTTTATACCAGTGAATCCAATGGACAAAATACAACCAGCAAACCAAAGCATCTAAAATTAATTTTATGCATTTTTCATTTCAAACACTCCATGGAAGCATGATTCTCCATGATGATCAACTTCTCCCATCTTTAATCACTCTGCACACTCATCACCAGAACACTCGTAATACTGCATGTTTTCTATGCTCTTTCATTTATCAAGCCTGGTTACTTGAAACTAAAGGCCAAGACAAAATTACCAAGAAATCACTCTAGAGATGGGTAAACTTTGCAGTCACAATATGCCCAAAAACATCACAGTAGGTCAGTAAGAAAAACGAGAGGAAGTCCTCTCCTCCTATGCAATGATCTGCTACCATCTCATGAACGCAGCAACAAGAAATATTTTGAACGACAAAATTTTAAATCATCATAGTTTTAACATTTCCTCATCTGAAAAAGTACATTATCAGGGCACCACAGTCCTCTAACAATATTTCCATGTTTTATTCACTTTGGTCTTTTGTATAGAAAAAATAATTTCAAATTTCCAGTCAACATCTGTCACTTGCCAGTTCTAACGGATTCAACAATGTTGACAAGGCTCTCAGACAAAATCATATTAAGAAATCATTGCCACAATCATGACGAAAAAGATTATGTTTAAAATCTAAATGAAACAAAGCCTCGGCCAAAATTCATTAAAATTATATAATAAAAAGTTCAGATAGAAAAGTCTGTATCCTTTTAACAATGAATTCAAATTTATAGAACATGCCCATAAACTTCAAGTGATGTATGAGATGAGGTCATCTTATAAGTTCCACAGATGAAATATTGCACATGGGGCATGCAATTCCCATAAAAACAAAGGCCATTACATTATGTGTGAAGATTCTAGAATGAAAAAGAGTAGAAAAATTGACAAACAATAGCTCCATAAATCCTTCAAGTACCTGCCGACAGGGAACAATACCCAGACACCCTACTCTAACTGCTTTTCTGTATGAGACGAGAATTTTTAATAGTTGCTTATTCAGAAGGGGTTACAAGAGGGGTTGTAACATCCTTAAACCTAAAGATATCATTGGTCCAACTCAGTATGTTAATCCTTCAAAGCATGTACGATAACATTTCTGGATGCTGAGAATCTCACTAGTTAAACATTTTCTGCAAACTCCCAACAAAAATACCCCTCCGGACGGCGATAAACTCTTCGCAAGGGCACTCTTTCCTGCAATTTGAAACAAAATCTCTTCATATTCAATTTTCCTTAAATTGGAAATGACATAAATGAAAACAGTCATGCCCTATACAAAATCATGCTAAATTTTCAGAGCAAAATGAGTATATACCTCAGTCTGATCATGGTCATAACGAATTAAAAACCTGCAACGACACCCCCGTACATCATGGCGCTTTCGTTGAACATCCAAGACATGGGCATCAAAGTAGATTGCCTGCTCCTTTCCTTCCTGATATAATTCCGGAGAGAGGTGAGGCAAATCTTAAAATTTAAAACGTTATAGAGGTCAGTCAAATTTGGTAACACAGAATAACCCTGAAACTAGAGAATAGCAAGGCAAAAGAAACATAGATAATGCAAATAAATGATACCCGAAAACAAAGTATGAGGTCCCCAGGCTTAACAGCCACACAATCTGTTGCCTCACAAGGAAGAGAACGCAGACGGACAGCCTTTCTCACGTTGACCCACTCATCTTCCTCTGCCCCAAAACCAGCAAATCTCACACGGACTTCCTGAAATGCAAAATACCCAGAGGTTATATGCAAACTGGATAAAGGACAAAAGAAAAGAGATAAAGCAACCAACCTGGTAGTTAAATTAATTTCTCTGCCAGTTAAAGCTGGCCCGAAAGTCCACATAGTGGACATGACATTTAACACTACACACTAACATTTATGGGAGTAGTTTCATATATTTTGAAGCCTACATTGGAAATTGGGAAGTTTATTGATGAAAGGTATTTCAAGAATGCTACAATGTCACCAGTTATTTGATTAAATGTTACAAATGGGGCCATTATCTGAAAACATATCATAAACTCACCTGTATCAGTAATAAATCAATGATAAGAAATAACAGTTGAATCCATGTGATTGCTCCTTGGGTGAAACAAATATAACAATAAACGTCTTACCATCCCATTAGTATATGAGAATCAAGTATAAGAAAGTTACTATTCATATCAAATCAAAATTTTACATCAGAACACAAGCTCCTGAAACCTGTTTATAATAATAAGAAACAAATTGTACTATGTAGAAGATTTCATGTAGCACTAAATGGTTCTTATATGCAGGATAAATTCCAATAGTCAACAACCAGATGTTCAAATGTGATGCAAGGCTCATCATTGTTAAAGCATTACATCAAGGACTGTTTCTCGAAAGTCACTTATAAATTTGCTTTTTAAAAGTTTCCTTTTGCAATTCAAGTGCCCACTATTTTTGGGGATATAGTAGAAAAAGAGTAAAAGTCAATTTATTTAAAAGAAAACATTTAAGGCTGCCTCATAACACCATCACTTGTTTGATATGGACTACACAAAAAAAGAAGTTGTGAAAACAGTTTTCAAGATCCCATTGCTTAAAAAAATGGTCCTCTGTAATGTTTGAACTTAAGTTACCTGACACGTCCAAACCCCCCGCCGTGTCGCATATCCTACGTGTCGGACACAATACAATAGGACACGTCTTTAGCACGTGTCCTGTTCACATGACACGTGCCCTCAGCGTGTCCTGAAAATAGGACAGGTGTCCTACACAGAAAAGGACCCAGGCTCATGTTTTCTCATGCAAGTTGCAGTTGTTAGGTGTTTCGGTGTGCAACTAAGGGTTATTTTTCCTTACTAATGTTATTTAAAGAGGTCCCCACCCCCTCCATTTCACCCACCCTAGTAATTAATGGTAAGTAAAAGTGACATTCTCCTTTATCTTTCATTTTCATCCTTTTACTTAAATTTTTAACATTACCATTAACTATTTCAGGATGTTTGAGAGTGGTTCCAACTTCATTGGACTTCATATGGAAAAAGTAGAATTTTAGGTCCTGTTATCCATTGAGTTGCACTAGCTGGACTTACAGTTGAGCCGCCAAAGACTGAGCAATCAATTGCTCAATTTTCAGTGTTTAGAAGTTCAACCGGTCATTTTGACCAACTTTTTTCGCATTTCCATCCCCTATGGGGCATTGTAATAAATGAGATTAGCATGATGAAGTTGTAAAAGACTTGGCCTCCCCAAACTTGATCACGAGTATGATAATTTTAAGGATGGAAATCTATTTTGAAATGTAGAAACCTTGGCGAATCTATTTTGAAACGTAGAAACCTTGGCGAATCTTGCTAGTCCTTGACATGCGAACTATAAATGTTTGGCGATATTTTTGTAAAAATATTCAAATTTCTAAGGATTTTATATATTTTTTATAAAATTTTGGCAATTTTTAAGGTAAAATAATTTTATCCTATGGAATTTGGGCGAATAATTTTTAAAATGTCGAATTTTTTTTTGGGAAGAAGCATGCAAAATTAGCCCATGGGCAAAATTTAGCCCCTAAAAGTTTCCTTGTACTCTAGAGTGTTTTTTTTCACTTGTTAATTATCTCTTGCCTGAGAAATTATTCTTAGACAAGTTATAATTTCTAAGTTTTTTCACTCAAATCACCTCCAAAGTTGGAGCATGGAATTCCAATGTCTAGAGTCTAAATGTTTATATTACCATGCTAGGTCATCTATATTGAGTCATATGGAAATTGCGCTAAGTCCCCCCTAGGTTTTTTAATGTTTTGAGTCAATAAAAAATTTCTCGCAAACGGGTTATTTTAATTGTAAAAGTCAAAAAGTCATAAAAAGTGGCACTAGATGTTGGTGTATGCCATGTTGGTGCTCGTTTTCTAACTCAGAGCACCCCCTAAACCCTTATTCCCCCTTATTGAGGCAAAAAAATTATTTTAATCACTCAAAATTGATTTTTGCTCACAAAAGGTGAAAAAGACAAAAACATCAATAAAAATCAGCAAGCCTAAATAAAAGGAAACATGTCGGGGACATGTTTTGGCTTTGTCTGGAGTTCAGAGCTAAGGTGGCGAGTTCTCTGGAGTGGTAGGCGAGTTAATTGATGAAGTGGACAAGGGTGGAGATCCCAAGGATGGGACTCGCCCTCCCTTGGAATATGCGACGCATTTGTGGAGAGGGGCATCAATCCCAAAGGGAGAGACTCGCCCTCTCTAACTACCATTCACACATGGCGCTTTCTCTTTTTCCACATGTCTTTTGAAGTGGAGATCACTTGACCTCGTGTGGAGATGTGTCAACACAATCTCCCTCTTATTTTCCACTAAACTATGTGCCCTCTCTCACTTAGCCATGAGCACTAGCCTTGGAACTCTCACCCTATTTGCTATATAACAAGGTTTGTTATCCCCTATCCTAGGGATAACTAACGAGATTATGTCTCAAGGCCCACAGGTCCTGGACATGGAGTATCGAGAGCCATATGGCTTGAGCTTGGCCCTAGAGGGCCCATCTTTTCTTCAGCGCCTCCTATCTATCAGTAGCAGCAGCAACATCCATCCTATCGTCCTGGTTCTGAAGTAGCAGTGGGTCTTGCTCCATGAGGTAATGAGTCTAGGTACCATGGTATGTGTCACTCTGATTCTCAAAACATTTGAATATGTGCATTGAATTCTCTTTTTCTTCATGACGTTTGCCTGGAAATTATTCCCTTTAACTTGTCCATACCTGGGGGGAATGACAGAGTGCCCTAGTAAGTTGGTTCCCTTGGGGATGAGTTGCCACTGGGTGGGTTTATGAAAGGTCATCGTCCATTCCCTCCATACCACTTTTCATCGGTATCCCTCTCATCTATCCCCTACATTGGTCCAGGCATTGGGTTTGCCAAGCTAGTAAGGGTTGTACCTTGACTTGTGGGAAGAAGGGGCTAAAGGCCCAGAGGGTAAAAGTAGCTGGCAAAAGTTAAAAGCCAAAATGAAACCTTGAGATGCTTCGGCCAGGGATTCCCAAGAAAGCAATAAAAGGCTTCTCAGCAAGAAAAGGGGACCTGTAAAATGAAATAAAACTCCAAGGCCTAGTTGGTGGATAGAAGGTCTCATAATTAGTCGGTCGATTAGGTCCATGGGCATGTGGCAGTATGACACTACTATTCATCTGGTCACCAAGCCAGGGTAGTGGCTTTTGGTAGCATAGCCAAGAGAAAGGGGGTCTCATCACGAGCCAGCCTTCTCATTTCCGTGAAATGCTTGTGGGTAACGTTGTCACCACTAGTCAGCACGCCAGGACAGTCTCCAACTATTCTCTTGAAAAGAAAAAGCAATAAGACAAAGAGTAAAAGGCATTGAATGTGCTAGGAAACAATTGCATCCATGACAAGGTGCAGCTCACCCTCTACAGAGGCGCCCACATGTAAGACCTACATTTCTCTGTCATCATTGCACCCCTTGCCCAAACATTCCCTACACCATCTCATACATTTACATGACCTAGATTGGTCTTCACCTGGGAAACACCCCACACCTGAGGAGGATTAGCCCAATAGGACATCCTGAGGCCCTCTCCAAACTTGGCTTGTTAAATAGCACAACGTCTTTGAGCATTTGTCTAGGTAAAGGGGGGTTTGATGCACATGTTTGGGTAACTTGATTATTAGAAGTGTTTGACATTGCTATGATCCATGTGACTTATCAGCCTATGAAAGGCATACTTGTTGTTGCAGGACCATGCCCGACGGATAGGTACTTATGGGGAGATGATTAGTTCGGACCTCCATGGGGCTAAAATCCCACCAGATGGATGTTGTGACCCCAGCCAGGGGTAGAGGGATACCAAAGACTTGCACCGGAGAGAAGGGAGGACGTTCCATCAGAGACATTTTGGCAAGCTTGGACCTAGGGAGGTCTTGCCCTCCCACCATGATGTTGGCCCTTGAAGGCCTCTGATGTCATCATCTGGAGCCTTGACGTCATCCAATTGGGGTTTTGGCATGAGGACGGCTTGGTTGGCACGTGTGGCAGCTTCTGAGGCCTAACGTTTCACTTTGGAGGCCTAGAGTTCCAAGAAGGGGCCTAACGTCACCCTAGGAGGGGCATGATGTTATCCCTAAAAGACAAAATTAGGGTTTAAATTGTCATTTTTATGTAAAACTGGATTTTTTATGTAAATTGGCCATTTCAGCCTTTTTTGACCTAAAATGTAATTAAAGGTCACTTGTATTGTATAAATAAGGGAAAAATCTCTTATATTTTTGGATCATGTTTCACTCACACAAGTGTGAGGTCTGAAATTCGACATCTTTAAAGGCTTATTAGTTGAACTAAGTGGTGCACAACTCTTGGAGGAAGCTTATCTTGGTGTATTTTTGCATTTCATGGTGGAAAGTCTTCAACTTGGGTTTGTGGCTAGATTATTCTTGATGAAGTAGAAATATGCAATCTTTCTTTATTTTGAATGGTTATGGTGTATTTACTTCTTCATTTATAAGATTACGAAATTGCTAGTGTGAAACCCTAGGAGAAAAGCAAATGTTATTGTCATTTTCTTAATAACTCTTTACCTATTGGATTTTGATAGAAGACACCTCCCTTGAAGGATATACTAGGGCCCTACCTTAGTAGCACTCTAGTATTATTGCTTCATTAAGCTTTCATATTTTATTTCAAACTTGACCTAAAGAAGAAGGAAATCGCTAGGGCCTAGGGTTACCTACTTCCTAACACCTTTTCTTTTTAGGGTTTTGGATTTTGAGGACTTAGTTTACTATCACCTCATCCATCCTCCCTCTTCCTTTAGCTCACCTATTATCATTTGTGTTTTTCCCTCTAAGAATTGCCGCTGCAATATTGACTCCATTTGCCCTAAATGCACTAGTTCATACCTTGCAAGTGATTGATTGATTGAAACAACTCTTAAACCATCTACTCTAAGACCCATACTAACTATTTCTAACTTTAAATTAGACTAACCTACTAACTACTTTGCTGCTGTTGCAAAAGATTGCTACAGCCATCTATAACAGCAGCAAATTCATCTTAAAAGCAAGTTTTGAAGCTGATTATACATTGCCTTCATTGCTTCTGACAATTACTAGCATTTTGTCAAGTTTATGTCATCATTTTTTGTCATTATTGAAGCTTTATTGAGGCATAATTGTGAAGCTATTGCTATATATACATTGCTGTTATAAATACTTCTGTTGCTTCAGCTTTTATATCAGCTTATGCTTTTTTATCAACGTCTATGGTTTTATGAAGCACTAATATCACATGGTACTTGCAAATAGTATTTTTTTTGTTGCCTTGTTCTGGGCAGGTACACCTAAATATTACTTTGCTTCATCTCATAAAAAACCTTTCGAACTTTGATCAGAGTGACCTGTGAGAGGGGTGGGGCTTTCTTGATACTCTTGCCTTAGCCTTCTCAAACCCCCAGGTCACTGGGGACGTCTCCCGTGGGGTACGACTCCTAAAGAGAAAGAGGTGTCTTGTTTAGGTGATAGTGATAGGACAACCTCCTGTTACGCCAATTTATTGTTCACTTTCCTTTGGCTTTTGGGCAAGTACAAATTGTGCGATAACATTTTGGCGCCGTTGTCGGGGAACACTGAGTCAATTCTCCTCAAAGACGACACTTTTCGGTAAGCCTTTCCTCAAAAGCCTTTATCTTACAAAGCTTACTTGGTGACTCCACTAAGGGTGATTCCTTCTTTCTCTTTGATGATCCCTAGAAGGATTATCTGGCGACTCCACTAATGACAAAGCCAACCATGGCTTCTCAATGGGACCCGGGAAATTTCAAACCCTTAGACATGAGTAAAATCCTGGGATACCCTCGACAAATGCCCCCGAGGTATGAAAAATGGATCCCTAGATTCACTAGTAGTGACGGGGTTAGAGCCGACAATCACATGGATGGTTTTTGGGCTTTCTTTCAACTCCACCCTATCAGTGATGATGCTGAGGATTTGGCAATGAAACTTTTCTCTGCCACTCTTCATGGCAATGCTAGAGAATGGTATGAC
>JZKD02S0191391.1:723437-734784 GCA_000966675.3 Picea glauca | reverse complement strand
AGACCATGCGCCCTCCTCAAATGTAGAATAGCTCCAGTAAATAATGGAAGCAAGCTGCTCCAAGTCTCCCACAGGGAAAGCTAGCGGCCGCCTCCTCAAAACCTCATGCAACTGATCTCATCTCCATAGCTAGAGTCCTCCTCCTCCAACAAGAAAAACCCTCTATGAACGATGCGCCCTCCTTAGACTCCTTTGCCCTCTTTAGGCAAGAATAGGAAACCTAAGAATTAATGGTTGAGATCAATCCAAATCAATGGATGAGATCTCACCAAATAATTCTAACTCATAACCCACTTTTGGGTTAAGTTTCCTAAGTCTACTTATGTCTCCAAAATCACCACAAAGTGATTTAATACTCACTTTTGCCAAAAGTGACCAAAATTCACTTTAACCAAAGTCAAAGTGAAAATAGACAAAAGTACTAGGTACAAAGTGTCTAATCCTTCCCACATGTGCTAAGGAGGACAAAAACACATGGGGAACACCTCTCCAAGGTACAAATCTCAACAATTTTCCCCTACCTTTGTTTGGGCATTGGGTTTGCCACACTAGGAAGGGTTGTACCTTGCCTTGTGGGAAGAAAGGGCTAAAGGCCCAGGGGGTAAAAGTAGCTAGAAAAAGTTAAAAGCCAAAGAAGGAACCTTTGAGATGCTTCGCCCAGGGATTCCCGAGAAAGATCGCACAGTTTGTAGTTAAAGGTAAAAGACGTATGGAAGAAGGGAAAACTGGCGAAACTGAGACTATCCCACCACTATCACCTCAATGGGATAGCTCTTTCTGTTTAGGGAGGTAAGGCTCGAGGGAGACGTCCCTGGTGACCTGGGGTTTTGAGGAGGCAAAGGTTTAAAAGGCTAAGTGATAATTTCCCCCTCACAAGTCACCACCGATCAGAAAGTCACGGCTAACCAGCCAATAAAGATAAGTAATAACCAAAAAGGTTTACCTACCCGAGAAAAAGCAACAAAGAAACTACGCATATGCAAGATCACTTGCTTGGTTAGTACTTCATATAATTATGGACTTCTGATATAAAGAAATTGATAAACAATATTGATGAAGCAAGTCAACGATGTACAATGGCAATGATTATAATATATCACTTCACAATAAATGCTAATGGCAATTAATGTAACAATATCAATATCAAGAAAACAACGCCTTAGCCAATCATTCAATTGCTTTTAAAGATACAATAAATGTTGCAATGGTATAAGTATAGCACAAATAGATGACGGCAGCAGTAGGGTTAGCAAGTATTAGTCTAGGCTAGGGTTAGAAGGGTTAGTAGTTGTTCAATGTATTGGATGTTTGTATGATCAAGGTGCTCAACACTAGAAGTCTTAGATCAGTGTGTTATTAGGGCAAATGGAGTCAAATGGCTGCAAATGTTGAAGGGTCGAAATGATAATGATATGGACAAAGACAAGAGGGTTAAATGTTGAGGTGTTGCTAAAGCAAGGCCTCAACAATGAAACCCTAGGGGAGAAAGGGTCACTAAGGTGTAGAAACCCTAGGCCTTAGTGCTCTCTCCTCCTCCTTTAGCTCAATGGCAAGATAAAAATCGGCTAGCTTGAGTAATAATTATAGGGTTGATGACAAGAGAGTTTGAAGATGAAGTGTTGCTAAGGCAAGGTCTCATCTATCAAACCCTAGGGGAGAACGGCTCACCAAGGTATAGAAACCCTAAGCCTTGGTGCGTTTTCCTCCTTCTTAGCTCAATAACAAGTAAAAAAAAATGGCTAGGCTAGAAGAATATGGATAGAATGTTGCTATGGCAAGGCTCTATCTTACTTCAGTAAATCAAATGGCTCTTAATCCTAGTAGGGACATGAGACAAGGACCTTAACATGTGCTTGTCACCTAGGGTTTTAATTCAGCAAATTATAATAACAAAATGCAAGTAAATAGTACCATGACCATTCAATAAAGTGTTGCAGAAATTCACTTACATAAACCAAGAATTCATGTAGCCAAACCCTAGTTGTAAACCTTCCACCAAGAGAAATGCCAAAAATAGCCAAGAAAAGTCTCCTTCAACAAGTGTGCATCAATTATCAACCAAAAACCCTAAATGAGGGTGCAAATTTCATACCTCACTAATGTGTGAGTGAAAGATGATGAAAAATGAGAGTAAAAACCCTCAATATATACCATACCAATGATCTTAATTAAGTTTTAGGTCACCAAAAAGTTGACAAGGCCAAAATACATAATAATATTATTTTTACAATAAATGTCATAAATTAAACCCTAATCAAGCAAAGGTGAGACGTCATCCCCTTTCTAGGGTGACGTTAGCCCTTTTTAGGGAAGCATAGGCCTCCTGGAGCAAAACATTAGCCTTTCTTGGGCCTCTCCAAGCTGCCACACATGCCACACTACCATAAATGTCGCCCCGAAACGTCCACAATGTTGGATGACGTCATGGGCATGTTGGGTGGCGTTATGGGCCTTCCAAGGCCAACGTTCCAGTGGAGAGGGCACAACCCCCCTGGGTACAGGTCTGCTCAGTTGCCTCTGGTGGAACATCCTCCTCTTCCCTGGTGCAAACCCTTTGTCACCTGCTGGGGTCTCAGCATCCATCTAGTGGGATTTTCGGCCCCATGGAGGTCCAAATTAATCATCTCCCCATGTGTACTTGTCCAATATGGTACGTGTCTGTCGAGTATGATCCTGCACATCAACAGATACGACCTCCATGAGCTCATAAGTCAAAGGGATCATAGCAATGTCAATCACATCCAATCATCAATTTTATTAAACATGTGCATAAAACCCCTTTTACTCAGTCAAATGCTCAAAGACATTATACAAATCTGCAAGCCAATTTTGGAAGAAGTGACAGGGCGTCCTATTGGGCAAGTGCTCACTAGATGTGGAATGATTCCGGGAGAGATCAAATCCAAGTCATGTTAATGGATGAGGTGGACAAGGGGTGCAGTGATAGCAAGGAAATGCATGGCTTACCTATGGGTGCCTCTGTAGAGGGTGAGTTCCACCTGTCCTGCATGCAAATGTTTCCAAGCACATTCATGCCTTTTATTCTTATTCTTTATTGTTTTTTCTTCAAGAAGCTAATCAAGGGACACTGCCCTGGCGTGGTAACCAGTGGTGGCAATGTTACCCACAAGCACTTTCACGGAAATGAGAAGGTTGGCTCATGATGAGACCCCCTTTCTCTTGGCTATGCCACCAAGAGCCACTACCCTAGCGTGGTAACCAACTGCTAGCAGTTTCATACCGCTAGATGCCCATGGACCTAATAGGTTGGCTCGTGGTGAGACCCCCTATCCTCTGATTAGGTCTTGTTTTATTATTTTTATTGTGTCCCTCTTGTTTCTTGCTGAGAAGATTTTTACTACTTACTCGAGGATCCCTGGGCGAAGCATCTCGAGGTTTTATTTTTTAGGCTTTCATCTTTTGCCAGCTGCTTTTACTCTCTGGGCCTTTAGCCCCTTCTTCCCACAAGGCAAGGTGCAACCCTTAAATAATTGGCCAACCCAATGCCCGGACCAGCGTAATGGGATGGATGAGTGGGAGTAAGATGGAAAGTGATAAGTATGACAGGAGCGGACGATGACTTTTCATAAATCTCCC
The DNA here is from genome assembly GCA_000966675.3 of Picea glauca. NCBI lineage: Eukaryota > Viridiplantae > Streptophyta > Pinopsida > Pinales > Pinaceae > Picea > Picea glauca. The sequence continues at coordinate 731,187 of JZKD02S0191391.1, read as the reverse complement.
AGTGGAAACTCAAAACCTATGGGCACAAGCTTACTAGGGAATCCTGTCATCCCCCCCAGACATGGTCAAGTGGATAAGTGTAAGATCCAAGCACCCGTTAAAAACAAAAGGAACTAAATGCACATATTCAAAGGTTTTAAGGATCAAAGTGACACATACCATGATACCCGGACTCATTACCTCATGGAGCAAGATCCACTTTTGCTACAGGACCAGGCCGAGGTGATGGATGTTGTTGTTGCTAACAAGGTGGAGGCGATGAAGAAAAGAAAAGATGGGCCCTCCAGGGCCATGCTCAAGTCGATCTGGCTCTCGGTACTCCATGTCTAGGACCTGTGGGCCTCGAGACATAATCTCCTTAGTTATCCCTAAAGTGGGGGATAACACAGTGAAAAGATTCTTAGTAAGAAAAGGGAACCCGTAAGATAAATAAACACTCAAGGTATTAGTTGGTGGATGGGAGGTCTCATCATGAGCCGACCTATTATGACCATGGGCATGTAGCGGTATGACAGTACCATCTATCTGGTCACCAAACCAGGGTAGTGGCTCTTGGTGGCATAGCCAAGAGAAAGGGGGTCTCATCACGAGCCAGCCTTCTCATCTCCATGAAATGCTTGTGGGTAACGCTGTCACCTCTGGTCACCAAGCCAAGACAATGTCCCTCAGCTCTTCCCTTGAAGCATAAAAGAAAAAGATAAAAAAGAAATAAAACTAAGAATAAAAGGCATTGAATGGGCTAGGAAAGAATGGCATTTATGACAAGGTGCAACTCTTCGTATACAAAGGCACCCGCAAGTAAGATCTACATTTCCATGTTATCATTGCACCCCATTGCCCAAACACTTACCCCAGGCCATCTCACACACACTTACATGACCTAGATTGGTTCTCACCTGGGAAACACCCCAAACTAAAGGAGGATTAGCCCAATAGGACACCCTGAGACCTTCTCCGAACCTGACTTGTTAAACTGCATAACGTCTTTGAGCATTTGTCTGGGTAAAGGGGGGTTTGATGCACATGTTTGGGTAATTTGATTATTATATGTGATTGACATTGCTATGATCCCTGTGACTTATGAACCCCTAGAGGGCGTACTTGTTGTTGTTGCAGGACTTTGCCCAGTGGATAGGTACATATGGGGGAATGATTAGCTCGAACCTCCATGGGGCTGAAAGCCCACAAATGGATGTTGTGACCCCAACCGGGGGTAGAGAGACATCAGAGACTTGCACCAGGAAGAAAGAAGGGTATTGCACCGGAGACACCTCGACGGACCTAGACCCAGGGGGATCTTGCCTTCCTGCCTGGACGTTGACCTTTGGGAGCCCATGATGTCACCTTTGTGACCCTAGACGTCATCCAGAGTCAAGGTTTGCACCTTGAGGTCAGTTGTGAGCTGATTGGCACGTGTGGGCATCATCCAGGGCCTTTGGAGGCCAAACGTCCTGCTTCTGGAGCCCAACGTTTCACCCTAGGGGCTCAACGTCACCCTAGAAGGGCATCACGTCACCCTTGGAGCTGATTTTAGGGTTTAATTACCTTCATTTATGTAAAAACTGGATTTTTGATGTAATTTGGCCACGTCGACCTTTTTATGACCTAATTTTAATTAAAGATCATTGATACTATATAAATAGAGAGAAAATACTCTCATTTTTTCAAGATCACTCATCACACAAGTGTGGTTTGAAATTTGCGCCCTTCTTGGGAGTTATTGGCTGAAATTTTCGGGGCACTTTCTCTTGGAGGCTAAAATTTGCAACTTCGATCATTTCTTGGTGAAGTTACTTGGCATTCTAGGGTTTTATGGCTTGATTATTCTTGGTGAAGTAAGTAAATCTGCAATTCTTCATTTTATTTGAATGGTTTATGGTAAATTTGCTTATTCATGTTAAAGATTATGAAATTGTTTGCTTGACAAACCCTAGGAGTAAAGGACTTAATTTGCTACTTCTTTACTTTTCATTTGCTAGACCTTGCCAAGAAGATTTTGACCTAGGTAAACTTCTAGAGCCCTAAATACTAGCACTTTAGAAGTCATTATCTAGTCAATTGTTGCTTCTAGCATCTTACAAAAATCTAAGGAATGAAGATTTTGCTAGAGCCTAAAATTGCTTACACTCTAGCAAGTTTATCCTTAGGGTTTGGATGTTTGAGGCCTTGAAGAGCCAACACCTCTTCCATCCATCTCTTATCCTTAGGTAAGTATAATCATTGTGTCATTTCTTCCAAGAGAAAACCGTCACCTATAGACTCCATTACCCCATAAAGGCACTAGTCTACTCATCACATTGATTGATTGATCAAACAACCTTTCAAACTATCTTCCTTGAAACATTTACTAACATTTGCTAACCCTAAACTACACTAACTCCTTAGTTAACTTCTTGTTGTTGCAAATCTTTGCTACAGCCATACTAACATACATTGATTGGATACATTTGCCTACATAACTTGCACTTAACTCATTCAAAATTCAATTGTGACAATTGCTAGACAATCTACTAGATAAGTGCTAACATTGTATGGTGTTTTCTTGCACTTTTGACAATTAGTATTTGTGGTTGTTGCAAAAGATTGCTACAGCCATCTAACTGCAGCAAATTCTCTGCAAAAGTGACTTATTATGCTAGCTAGACATTGCCAAACTTGCTTGTGAAAAACTTTTATCATTCTGTTAAGTCAAAGCTATTTCTTCTTGTCATTTTCAAGCACTTTCAAGGCATAATTCTTGTGGCTGTTATAAAATATTAATTTATGTTATAAACTGTTGCATTGCTGCAAATTCATATCAGCTAGTTTACTTTTTGAAGGTTTATGGTCTTAAGAAGTGATAACATCATATCTTTGTACTTGCAAGTTGCTATATTTCCTTGTTGTCTTGTTCTGGGCAGGTACATTTCATTTTACTATTTGTTTCATCCCTTAAAGACCATAAGAACCTTTGACTTGAGTGACCAGTGAGAGGGGAGGACTTTCTTGCATCTTTTGCCTTCGTCATCAGCCCTTTAGGTCACTGGGGACATCTCCCCTGGGGTACTTTGACCTACTCCTAAATAGAAAGGGGTTTCCTGTTAAGGTGATAGTGATAGGTCACCCCCGGTTATGCAAATCTTGCATCCGCTTGCCTTGGGCTTTGGGCAAGTACAAATTGTGCGATAACAATACTCTTTCAATAATGGAATAAAAAGGCTATGGAGGTCCAATTGGTGACTAGGTAGTGTGTGAATGCATGTACACATGAGGTAATGTTGTTTCATTATGTTTGTTGTTACATTCTGGTTTAAATTGGCCTTGTAAAAGTACTATTGCTTATTCGGGTAGGATTACTAAGCTAGATTGATTAGTAATTCTATTGTTTATCTATTTAAGAGATTTTGAATGCACGATTTGTTTTGCTTAACCAATTTTGTATTGGAGTCTCTCTTGTAGGTGGCACCATCTTCTAACCCTTTATTTTGCAAGGATTTGAACTGATTGATGCCCTACTTGGAGATTAGGAGGATCTAGATTGACTCTTTCATTCTTCCAAGGCATTTGAAGATCTTTAGGCAGAAAAGTGATTTCTCTATCATTGTTAAATCTTGCTAGTTAGTAGCTTTTATTTGTTGTTTTATAACAGCAAACTAAAGCCAACTAAACAGAGCCATTTTCTAGTTTCTTTAAGTTGTTTAAAAATCACAAAAAATCCCTTTTTCATACTTAGAATTTTTTAGGAAAGTCAAGGTTAAATTTTGGTTTTCCAAAGACACTCTTAAAAGTGTCTTTTGGGTGAATTTGAGCTAATTCTTTGCTGGTTTTTAGCAGGTTATCGAATAAAGAGGGAGAAACTCTGCCTGTTTGGAGCAATATTGGAGCAGATTTTATCCCGGAATTGATCTATAGAAGACCAATTTTCAAGAAAACATTGTAATACTTGTTGGCCTTGCTTATCCAAGGTCACAGGTACCCAAAAGAGAAAAAGAATTGTAAAAGCAAATAAATAAAATAAGTGAGTCTAAGGAGGCCTCACTCTTTCCTCTATCCCCCTAAGGGGGGAACCGGTGTGGTGGTGTGTTCATTTTCGTGCATGATTATCTTTTCTTGTTTAACTTAAATAGTCTCATAATCTAACAACTAAGTAAAAGGAATCACAATCTCCTAAAGCACTACACATTTTTTCTTAACTTTCATTTCAATCATAGTAATCTTTAATTGTTTAGTTACCTTTCATCTTCAGTTTTGCAATTTACTTTTGGAAAATAAACCCATCCCCTTAGCTCCTTTGTAAAGAGGTTGGTCAGTGTGGACAGTAGTAATTAGATAACATTTTATTTTCCTGTATTTTATTTCAGTATTTATTTGCTAAAATAAACATTTCCCCTCAGCTCTCAATGGATGTTCCTAACCATTCCAATTGTGAGCTTAGCCTCGAACCTTTGGAAGTAAATTCCACACAGAATCGGGTTGGTCATGTTGAAATAATGTAACTACAAAGTGTATTCTTATTATTATTTGATATATTATTCATTGGATCAATCCCCATTGTGGATTGATCATGTCAGCTATTGTAAAAGGACCAAATCCCCTTTTGCGGATTGGTCATAATGTAATTATAATAGGCAGAAAGAAAAGTCGGCCCCAGAATATATTAAAGAGCCCCGAAATATAATAAAGGTGGTTATAACCACCCAGTTTGAGAAGTCGGCCCTGCCAGTGAAGAGACACTTCACACGTGCCAGATTTGTATAAATAAGGAGGCTAGCGCCTCACTTAGATACACCCCTCACTTGCTCATTGAGAGACAAGTTTCGGAATTGCAGTTGGAGAAGAGAGAGAGAGAGTGGTGCATCTTTGGGAAAGGATCTTTTGTATTAGCTTGATTTATCTCTTGGCATTGTATTGGCTATCTATAATAAGGAAGTTTTGTTGGGTTTTCTTCCCCTAGAGGGTTTCCTAGGATAAATGTTGTGTCTCTTGTGATTGTGTATTTCTCAGTGATCTTGTCTTATGTTGTTGTTATCTATTGAAATGCAAAAAACTATAATAATGGCTTAAACATTAACATGGTATCAGAGCCAAGCTTAAGAGAACATCTTTCATAAGAGAAAAGTGAAAAACGTCACTATTGTCGTACATGCAAATTAGGGCTTTTTGTTGGTGAGATATTTCAGCCCTAGAACCATCTAGAAAAGTGTGCCCTCCCTCAAGGATCATTTTGGCACCTTCAGTGCACCTTTTCAGTGGCTAGATCTCCTGGAAAGTGAAACCCTAGTTTTCACAAAGTACCAGAAAACCAGAAGCACTGGTCTAGAAATCCGCAGATCAAGTTTGAGGGGGTAAAAGTTGGATTTTTGAAATTCTGACTGCACCATCTTACTCGCCTCAGCTCAGCGCATTTATCCCCTGGATCAGAATTTCAAAATTTGAAGTTTGAAAAATTAGGGTTTCCTCATAAAACCCTAAGTTGCAGTTGCAGTTGCAGTTGCAGTCTCAGAATCAGTTGCAGTTGCAGTCTCAAAACCAGTTGCAGTTGCAGTATCAGTTGCAGTTGCAGTCGTAGTACCAGTTGCAGTCACCCTTGAAATTCTTAAGTGTTGGTAATGATTACCGCTGCTGCCAGATGGAACCACTACCTGCAAATACTATCAGAGGTATGTACTCACATATGTTTAAATGGTTAAACTTTAAAGAGTATTTGCAGGGGAAGGGATCTCTTGCCACAGATCCAGAAGGATCTCAAGATACAACACATTCAGATGAATGATGCAACCCAGGTGTGATTATTCTGATATGCATACATTTGTTATATTGATCAATGTTGCATGTTGTAGCTATGACCATCATTCTAACCTTTGATCAAAATCTGAGTCAAGGTATAAGATGGATTAAAAGTTGAGATCCTAGAACTTATCCTCTAACCCAACCTTCTGTCAAGATAGCGTATTGTCTTAGTACAGAAGACAGGTTGAAGAAAGCACTCGTCATCTTGAGTGAAGGAGACTCGGAAGAAAAGTAAGCACTCATTCGTAAGGACAAGAATCCAGGTTTGATTAATCAAGTTAATGAGATTCAAAGGAAGAATCCCGTGTGTTAGTTCCAGGTTGCCATGGAGGAATGTTTGATCACAACACTATGAGAGTGTTGACCTCATTTTCATATTGTATTCCTTACCTTTAATCTTTGCTTCAGACAAGTTACAAGTGATAGCTCCAAAGGAGCTACTGTGATGATTGTTCGTGTTATTACTTTATATTATCAAAAGGATATTACTCTTGCTTGTTGTTTTGTTGACCTTGCTCCAGGTCACAGGTAATAACCCTAAGGAAGCTATAGTGAAGGTTGCAAAAGGCAACATGCTAAATGAGAGACCATAAATGAAGCAATCATCACTGGAAAAGAAGAAGGTGGCTTGCATAAGCTAAAGGGTCACTCAGAAGCTGCCATGACCCACGCCATTGAGAATTCATGTGAACTTTGGCATAGAAGATTAGCTCATATTAACTACAAGGCGCTACCATACATATGCAAAGTGGTCACAGGTTTACCAGATCTCAAGGTTGACCATGAAGGCGTATGCAATGGATGTGCACAAGGGAAGAACATCAAGAACCCTTTTCCGAAAATAAACAACAAAGCAGAAGGAGTCCTAGAACTCATTCATTCAGATGTGTGTGGCCCAATGCCATCGTCCTCCATTAGTGGGTATGTATATTATGTATCATTTATTGATGATTATTCTCGTAAGACCTGGTTGTATCTCTTGAAATCCAAAGATGAAGTGTTCAGCAAGTTCAAGGAATTCAAAGCCTTGATAGAGAATCTTTCTGAAAGAAAGATCAAGATACTCAGGTCAGATAATGGAGGAGAATATACCTCAAAAGATTTTGTGAACTTCTGCAAAGATGTTGGGATCAAGAGGGAACTCCCTACTTCCTATAATCCCCAACAAAACGGTGTAGCTGAACAAAAGAACAGAACGATAATGGAAGTTGTGAAGACTATGATCTATGATCAAGATCTTCCTATGTGCTTATGGGTAGAAGCAACAATGGCAGTCGTATATGTGCGAAACCGATTGTCCCATAGTGCACTTGGGTTCAAGACCCCGGAAGAGATGTTCATCAGAAAGAAGCCAGAGGTAAGCCATCTCAAAATATTTGGCTGCCCAGTATTTATACATATACCGAAAGAGAAAAGAAACAAGTTGGAACCCTCAGGAAAGAAGGGAATATTTGTGGGATACTGTGAGGTCTCCAAGGACTTCAGGATCTATATACCAGGTCACTGCCACATTGAGATCAGTAGGGTTGTGACCTTTGATGAAGATGCAACACTCAAGAAATCGAGAAGATGCCAGCTTGAAGAAGTATATGAAGAGGAACCCGTAATCCCCAGAACTGCAGTGAGGGAGGTTCCCAGAGCCGCAGAACCAGTGAGGGAAGTCATAACTTCCCTTGATGAGGAAATTCTAGAAGACCATGATATATCAAAAGTTCAAGAACCTCCTCAGATGACGATCCTCCATAAAAGGAAGCCAGCTTGGGCTAGAGAGCTTATTCAAGATGGAGAGAAATATGGTGTTCCCGAAGGAACCACGAGACATGTGAAGAAACCTAAGCCATTCTCCAGTGATATGGCTTTGATGTGTGATCTCGTAGAAAAGGAGCCTACCTGCTTTGAAGAAGCCATTCAGAAGAAAGAATGGGCAGATGCCATGACAGAAGAATACCAATCCATAATAAAGAACGATGTATGGGAAATA
>JZKD02S0191391.1:707315-723387 GCA_000966675.3 Picea glauca | reverse complement strand
GATCAGAACCATCATAGCCCTTGCAGCTAAGATGAAGTGGAAGTTACACCAGATGGACGTAAAGACAGCTTTCCTAAATGGTGTTATCGAAGAGGAAGTGTATATAGAGAAACCTTAAGGCTTTGAAGTTGAAGACAGGAAGTCTCATGTCTTCAAGTTGAAGAAAGCCTTGTACGGATTGAAGCAAGCTCCTAGAGCTTGGTATGGCCGAATAGACATCTTTCTGACGAGCTTGGGCTTTACCAAGAGTAAAGCAGATTCTAACCTCTACTTCAAGGTTATGAACGATGAGCCAGTGATACTATTGCTATATGTGGATGACTTATTCTTAACTGGAGAAGAAAAGCTCATCACCGAATGTAAGAAGAGACTCGCTTCAGAATTTGAGATGAAAGACCTTGGCCTAATGCATTATTTCTTAGGTCTTGAGGTATGGCAGAGTCCAAAGAGGATCTTCCTTAACCAAGGGAAGTATGCAGTCGAAATCTTGAAGAGATTCGACATGTTAGAGTGCAAGCCCATGAATACACCCATGGAAACGAAGCTAAAGTTGTTGGTCGATACTTCGTCAGAATTGATTGATGCCACGTTGTACAGACAGATTATTGGATCGTTGATGTACCTGACGAACACCAAACTAGACATTTGTTTTGCCGTGAACACCTTGAGTCAGTTTCTGGTAGAACCCAGACATGTTCACCTAGTGGTAGCAAAACATGTGATGAGGTACCTTAAGGGTACAATAGATTGTGGTCTCAGCTATGATGGAGATCATGATTTCACATTGAGTGGATATACTGATGCAAATTGGGCAGGGAGTGTTTCTGACAGGAAAAGCACTTCAGGATGTTGTTTCAATTTGGGATCAGCCATGATCTCGTGGCAGAGTAGGAAGCAATCCAGCATTGGTCTCAGCACAGCGGAAGCAGAATACATTGCTGCATGTCCTGCCAGCTGCGAAGCTATATGGCTTCGAAAGTTATTGATCGGCCTATTTGACCTAGAGATGGAAGCAACCATGATCCTATGTGACAACCATGATGCCTTCAGTTATGCGCCCAAGTGGTTATGCTGCACATGCAAAGGTATTTTGTATGCTAACTGTTGAGCTCACGGATGTATGCTAAAGGTAAAGTATATTATAAATCTTTTATATATAGCTTCTTGCCAATATCATGTGCAAATTAGACTTGGAATCTTCACACATTGGATGCCTTTGATCTCATGATTTGTCCAGCTCCACGAACCTGATATTTCAGCCAATAAATTATCCATCATTTCCAGATTCCATGGCTTACTAATTAGATGTCTCGTGCCTGTGCACCTGTTCCTATTTTTAGACTTTCATGCACTTATAACGAAGGTATGAGATACTGAATAGTAAATTGGGCATATGTTGAAGATTCATGCTGATATAATAGCGTTGGAGCTGATATATAATAGCGCTGGAGCTGGTATATTTAAGTGTTGATATATATCAAGCACTGAGACTATCCACTTGAAGTATTTAAATGCTGAACCTTAGTGTTGTAATCAAGTACTGAGATATATTGGAACCATGCTAGATCTGATATTTCTTCTTAAAATACCCACAATTGCACCTATAATTCTTCATATCGGAAGACCTAAGAATGCTGTCATTTTTTTGTGAATTTGGTCATTAGACGGTTCTACGTCACTACAGGCTTGATTTTGTGGCAAGTTGCTATAGGCCTGATTCCGTAGCAAGCTGATTTTAAAGTATGGGAACCTGGAATACTTGCACTTTATGATCACGGTCATCTTAACCTATTGTGAACACATATATATTTAAGAGGTTCTAAGCTGCTACAGGCCTGATTCTATAGCAGGCGGCTACAAGGATTCTGCAGCAAGCTGATTTGAAAACATGAGAACCCCGCAATTATAGCAGCCATCACAATGAATTAAGTATTTGAACCTTTAAAGGAGAATCATGTAACAACTTGTCCACATTTGAGCTGTCACTTCAAAAGTAAATACAGAACACACTACTTCCCCTAATGTTAATCAGAAATCCAAAGAAATATTAAGAAATGCAATTGGAAAATCACTTCAAGCCTAAATCCCACATATGAGAATGAAAAATGGATAAGACAGGGTTATAGGTAAATGATAAGCGGTTAAAAAGAAGGAAAAGAGGATGTCAAATGATGGTGATTTTATGGCTCATCATCTCCCCCAAACTGAATATGTTGCATGCCCTCATGCAACTCTACTGCTTCGCAACAACCAAGATGTAAGGACGCGCACTGAATGATGCTTACATTTATTCAATGCATACCAATCAAATTTTTGCTCACTGTAATGACTCCCCTTCGAAGCATAGATCAATTTATGAGGTCTCCTTCAAATTTGCACAAGAAAATAGGGTGAGTGGAAACAAGACTATAATGTTGTCTTTGTTGTCAATTAGGTCTGCTTGTTGATCTACATATGCCCAAAGTACTTGTGCTGGTCTAAGCTGCCATGGACCACCCTACAGGAGGCAATCTATATCAACTTGATGGATCCACAACAACTAATAAATGGCCTATTTCTCAGCACAACATGCCAGGAGGTCTGAAACATGAGTGTTCTAAGCTTTGTAGTTGTGGTTGCCAATGAGGAGGCTGGTAACATAATTGATTCTTGAATACTCCATTGGCATTATATGTAGTGCACAAAATTCTATGAATTATGAATTTCACAACCCAACAAACGCCTTTGTAAAATGTACACGAAATTTAAGAAATGATTTGCAATCCTCATACCATATGTAGTTTATCCTCCAATGAGTCTCAACTTGATTTTTGCTTGATGGTTCTTGTGGGGTAGCATGTTCATTTCCTCAGCTTGTCCATATCAGATACTTCTTTCTTTTTCTTTTTTTTTTGCTCATGTTCTTGGCTCTTGTGTGACAGCAACAAGACCTTCTATTATCTACATATTTTGCGTCTTCATCTGTATCTTCGACTTTGGATCCTCAATGTTACTGTCAAATCGTTTTCTTGGATTTTTCATATTCTCTCTCCTGTGATTTGTTAGAGTAGCCAATTCTAACAAAACCACTATTCTTCATATTCAATTGGCTAGACTTAATACGTTGATTAATTCCAAGACATTTTCAAGAGCACTATTAACTCATAAGAACCAATGTGAATAAAGATCCACAAATTTTCATGCTGGAAGAAAACATGCACAAATAAATAAAGGAAATTTTTAAAGCCTTCTTCTTAGCCCAGTGCCAATTTTTTTAGTAGAACTGCCTCCACACCTCTTTGCTAAGACGTGGGGCCCACACAAACCACAACTAAGCGCATCACTGCATCTAATGGAATTTCTCTGAATAGGGTTTCTTGATGTTGGTTCTTGTGTAGCAGCATCGATGCTTGATGTAGCAACACTAATGTCCTTCCTTGAACAGCTTTTGGGCCTCATTTTGGGACATTTAGGGAGGTGTTGGAATGGATTTAAATTGTGGGAGTGGAGTAAGACAATGTCATGATTCAAATGAAGTGGTGAAGGTTTTAGGTTGAACAAGGATAGGGATGGTATGGGCATGATAAATGATGGCTTGGTCCTAGAAGGTAAAAGCGATAATATCTCCACCCCAAACTAAAGACTTTTTCTGTCCTCAGAAAAATAGAAAATGGTAAGGACGTAGTGTAGAAAAGAAAAGAGGCTTAAGTGGTTTTCCAAATACAAATCTAAAGTATTCAATGAATCTGATAAACAAAGAGAAAGAAAAAGCGTACATGCACCTACCTAAGAAGTCCATGAACTTTGCAGCAAGCATATGATTTTCTATAGTAGGTTCTTCACAAGTTCCCATGGAAAAGAGCAACATCTTTAAGAATCAGTGCCAAGGACTATCAGCGAAATATCCTCCTGGTTTTGAGATATCTTCATGAAGCTTTGAGGAAAGACCATTTGTACAACAACTTATTCTGCTACAGGTTCTTGTGGGGCAACAATCTCTTCTTCTTGGAGAATTCCTTCAACTGATTTCTTTACCATCGATTCTTGTGTGGCAACAGTAGAGTTGTTGTCTTCCTTATACACACTTGCAGACGTGAGCTAAGTTCAGCTCACTTAGTGTGTCCTTGGAGGCACAATGCCTAGGTTCACAACCCACGCTGTCACTTTGACCCGAACCTATTCCGTCTAGGCTTACTCCTAGGGAAGCCAAGGGGGGTAGACCCTAGTTACTAGATAAGATTTAGCGTTTAAGTTCTAGGAGTTGATTTTAATTTGTTAAGGTTTTGGGGAAGTCTAACCTATGATGCAAAAGCAACAATGCAAGATGCAAGGTTAGTATGTTAAGCAAGCCCTTTCCCTAAGTCAACTAAAACTAGTGCCTAAGGTTGGGCAATGGGGTCAACTAAAGTTAAACGGTGTTTCGTTACAATAGAATTACAAGTTACTTACCAAAGAATAATTATTCACCATAAGATCAAATACAAGTACTTTACAATGAAGAATGCTAAATACAAAATGATACAACACAACAAGCTAACCACATTATTTCAATGTGCAGGATTTAAAGAAGATCAAGGTATTAGCATCATCAACACGTTAGGCCTGCGCATGCCCCAATAACACTTACTCTATTGGACTGCTCATCAATGGCAACATCAACATTCACAAGTCAAAGGAAAACTTAGAAGATTTAAAAGTTAAGGCGCAAGTATTCCACAATGATATTGATACTCAACACTTAGTTATTTAACCCAGAAGGTATTATTAGATGAAAGATTGGATTACAAGTATTAAGCCCAAGGTTTAATTACTTAGTGAGTTAAGGGTTCTTAAGATTGAAAGTATTTTATTACCCTGATTAGATGTTCACCCAAAACCTCTTCCCCGATTGCCAAATGTCTACTGGATGCTCAAGAAGTAAAGCAACGAGGCCCACCCTAGTTGTCCAAGTCAGCCAAAGAATTGAGTTTTTACGGAAAGGATGCTCCTTCGCGCCGTGACACCATCCCCGGCCTATCACCTTCCATTTCCCTCCTCAATCCCCGTTTTAGATGGTCAAGATGGTGGTCTAACGTACCCTATTAAGTCTATTAAGTTGATATATCAATTGGTTAGACTTTTAGGTGTATTTAGGAGTGTTTTAATGATTTTACGATGCTTTAAAATAGTGATTTATTACCAAGGCCGAAACTCACTTCAGCTTGTTAAGTGTGTTATCTAAGCATAAGAATGAAGCATCTAACACATGTATAGCAACGTAAAAGCAAGCTGAAATAACAATTTAGTTTGTCACTATGATTGCACCATTAACATGAAAAAGTTTGTTAAAGAATACTAAAGCACAAAACCAAGAACAACTTGCCCAAATAAAAAATCAAGATTAACACACTTATCTTATGTTTGTTAAAAGCATCAAGATTAAAGCATTAAGTGTGAAAAGGAAATTGAAGATTTAAGTATGTACCTATACTATCAACTTATCCAACAATTGTCAAATTAGGTGTGTTGGCAAATGGCCTTAACATATTAAAGCATGAAAGGAGAAACCATTTACTAAACTATTAAAGCATCAAGCATTTAGTGTGTTGGATTAAAGCATGTAAATAAGATAGATCTTGAAGTGACTTAAACATGCAAGTAAGTTGATCGTGCCCCAAGGACTTAAACTAAGGATTAAAGTGTGTGAGATCTAGATCTAGAATATTTAGACTTTAAAGCATGAATAGATCAAAAGCACATTAAAACCCTAGCCTCACAATTTGGGGTATTCCTCTCCCAAAGTGTAGGCAATTATTAAACTTAGAAGTAACTTGGAAAGAAAGAGAGAGAAGCAAGAGACGAAGCAAGCAAGGCAACCAACCAACCACTACAAGAAGCTCACTAACCCTATCCTAGCTTAGGAGAGTGATTTAGAGATGAAGAACTCAAATCTAGATCTTACCCAAGCTCACACGTGAGAGGTAGGTCGTACCAATCCTCCTCCCAAGCTTATGAGCTACTAAAATCAGCAAGAAGTGGAGAAAAATATGCTCAAGAAGCTAGAAGAAGTGAAGAGAAAGGTTGAGAATGTTACCCACTTGAAGGGAAGGGTCTTGGAGTGTTGTGTGGACGTTTTGGGGTAGCATAACCCTTTCAACCAAATCTGAACCTGCAAAAACCAGCAAGGTATACTTGCTGGAAATGCTACACACAACAAGCAAAGATGAAGAAAAACTTCTATTTTTTATAGAAAATTTTCACATAGAAAATTTTTATGAAAAAAGTAGATTTAGATGACCACTTTACTATGCTAAGCTAGTTGAAATATGTATAGAAAGGAAAGCAAGAAAGAATGAGAAAAGAAGAGAGAGAAAAGAGGAGCTTATGTGTGCTTTAAGGGAGGACTCTTTCTTAAGGCATTCCCAATAAAACCCTTGAAGCCAAACCTGCAAAAACTTAGCAAGATCTATGCATACCAAGATAATATGGTTGAATGTGCTAATAAGATGAAATACTTGCACCCTATCTAGCAACTCACATATATAGATCTACAAGAATACTCGTTGTTAGATCTACTCAAATAAAATACTTTACCCAAGATCTAGGCTATGCATAAATCAAATCAAACCATACAAGTTTACCTCACATATAGCAAGAACAAAAATACTTGTTGCTCTCCCAATGATCCTCCAAAGTTTCTCCTTCATATTACTTCAAGAAAGGGATCTTGGATAAATACTTGCTCCAAAACCCTAAGAGCCAAAGAATAGAAGAAAGATGGAACAAGAAAGAGAGAGAGAGAGGAAAATCAAGTAGCATAACAATAGCTCAAGATATGGTGAGTTGGGAGTGAGGAGAGGGATCTATTTATACTTGGAGAGGCAAACTCACCCCTCTTGGATCAATGCCAAGAGTCCACACCAAGCACAAGAGGAGATCCCAAGAGTAGGGCGCACCATTTAGGGTTTGAGAGGTAGATCTAGGGTGTGAATGAGTGAGGGAGTGTTGGGATCACACAAAAAGGTAGTGGGGGGCTAGGGGATGCGTGCCAAGTGAGTGGAGAAGGCCCAAATAATTTTTAAAAAATATTTAGAATTTTTCCCTAGTGAGGGGGGGCGTAACTTCCTTAGGAGGGCGCACCACTTGGGGGAGAGGAAAGAAAAGGGGGGTAATGAATGCTAGGAGGGGAGTGGAGGTGAGTTAAAGGGTGACGTGGGGGGTAAGGGAGAGCACACCAAGCAAGGGAAGGGCCCAACACCCAAGGAAAACCCAAGATATAACAATTCACTCACAAGGGGGGCATAACTTCCCTAGGAGGGCGTGAGGGTTTGAGTGAGGTGAGGGGATAAGGGTAATTAAAAGGTTAAATCAAGTTGGGTGGGTAGGTTTAGGCTTAGGAAACCTCTCTCAATCTTTATCCACCTTCACAACATCTTTTTAACTCATTATTGCAATTTTTCCATTTTTGCTATGTTTGGACTTAGTAATTAAAATTGTTGTTTTTGACTGACTAACACTCCAGGTGGACAAACCCATAGCAAAAGTTGTCCAACTGAGCTGAAACTTGGTCCATGGATATAGGGGGTCTCATTCCATTTCTTTTGAGCAGAAATACCCCTATCAAAAGTCCAAGGACCCAGTTTTTACAATTTTTGCTCAAAAATAATTAATTAATTAAATAATTAAACCTCCAAACTTAGGGAAATTTAATTAAAAATTAATTAATTAAAAAAAACTAATCTAGACTCAAGGGAATTCCGCAAAACTTTCTAAGATGTCTTGCATGGTCATTTACATCATTTCCTAACAATAGTTACCAAAAGATAAGCCCATTAGAACGCCCTTCACCACTTTGGAGGAATTATTGCAAGTGTGAGGAAAAAACTCAAGGGAAATCAATAGGGCTGAAAATCCTAATTGATAACCTGTGGATAAAAAGCCCTCGGTGAAAGGAACTCTTCCAATGAACCGATCCCAAGGAAATTGACCTAACTATGACTCATGCAAACCTATTTCCGCAGAATAGCTCATTCAAGAACTCAACATTACATGATAGTACACTTGTTTTCATGTCTTGGTGACATGCCCATTTCATGAAAGTTTGTCATGAAAATCACTCATTTCATGAATGATCCTTCTTTGACCTGCAAAAACTCGCATTTTGCTTGCAACAAAAGGTGAGATTATGGACGAAAATAGATATGATGACTTCTTCCTCCAATAAACATCAAAATGATTGCATATTAAACAAATCTCTTAAAGGATTCATTGAAAAATTTTCATTGTTACCTGTTGAGGAGTGGTGCCCGGCGTAGACTACTTGGTGGTAATTCGATTCTAAATTCTTTGTCTGATGTCTAATCAGAGTGATTTCAAAGCAGAATTAAAGTATATTCATAGGGCTATCTCTAGTACAAACATGTTTGAAAATTGGTTTGAAATGATAAAAATGTTGAGCAACATGTTGTAGTACATCTCTATTCTTTGTTTCCAACCTTGACCAGCAGTCATGGTTTTTTGGCATAACTTTTCGTTTGATGATAGACTGACTTGATTCCAATTAGAGATGAAAGTAGATTCATGTAGAAACAAGTTTTGCAAACTTGAAGAATTGATGGGTCAAATATACCAAAGAATGACCTAGGAAACAGAGTTGTATCATTGTAGGATAGAGAATTAGTAATTAGGGCATAACTTTCTCATATGATATCGAAATTAGATGATTAGGTTGTAACTAGATTCATAGGAGGATACACCCTAGAAACAAGTTTTTAAAAATCTATCCATTTAGTTACCGAAATTTGATTGTCCGAACTCTGTCCTTGGTGAGATTAGTGATCCCAGATGCCACAAGAGTTTGATCTGTTAAGTTTTCATAGCATTAGGTTAAGCATGAAGTTCATTCCATTTTATCAAATAACCATAACCATAAATGTTGCAGCAACCAAGATCACAAGAAGAAACACCATGCACAAGTACACAAGATATATCCTGGGAAACCCTTCTCAAACAAGGGAGAAAAACCCAGCCAAATCCTTTGCTATATTCTTCAAGAGAAATACCTTTCACCACCAAAATGACTTAGCACACAAGAGGGTGCTTAAGCCCTAGAAACCCTAGCGCCCAAGAGAGGTGCACACCCTTGCCAAAGAGAAGTACTTGCTGAAATTACCAAAACATGTGAGGAGGAAATGATTCTACAATGGTGAATCAACTCCTACTTATATTAGACTTTGACTGTTTTAGCAAGGGCGTCTTATCGGCACAACAGGGCCGACCTCTCTAAGTCAAACACACTTTATTATTATATTTATTATTATAATTAATATATTCATTATTAATTATCTTCTTTATATTAATCATATTAACATAGGGCCAACCTGTACCCTTTACATAATAACTAGGGTTACAGGTAGGTCTGACTCTTGAATAATATATAGCAAAGGATCTGATACACCCACTAGTGCTCATCCACTAGGGGCCACATCCATAGGGATGCCATAGACCTGAGTCATTGCATTACACAGATGAGCTAGGTCCTCACACGTGCACTTATGCTCATCCATAGTCACGTCTTGCTCTACAGATCTGCTTTCCCACTGCCACCAACAAGAGGATCATCTGGAGTCTTCTCATCAACTCTGTTGTTGTTCAGAGGAGGCCATCACATCATCTTCGTTCTTGTTCTCATGATGATGTGCCCAGCGCTTTTCGGGATTTCCCTAACTCAACAGATCACTCTTACATCGGATAATCATTTGGAGTTCTTCTCTCTCACGTCATGGAGGAGGCCATATACATTCCTAGCCCCTGTCCCAGGCTGGAACCACGAACCCTTTATTAGAGGCTTTCTCTCAGGTTTGTAAGCAGAGAGTAAGACTTCACATAGCTGCTATATTCCACATCTCACAGGTTTGTAAGTTGGAGGATGTCTCCTATAGCTGCATTCATCAACACTCTCTCTCATCAAGGGAGGCATTCTCCATCAAGCCAAGTCTCAATCCGATGTACTCTGAGTTTTGTTTTTGGCCAACAGTCATCCATACTCCCTCTTAACTCGGAAGGAGTTCTTCACCAAGTAAATGTTTGTAGTTTGCTCAGGTGTAGGAAGGTATTGCAAGTATACAATCTTTCTTCTGTATCATATCTCTGATATGAAGGTATTTCATCTTGTCGTGTTTTGAACCATCAGGGAACACTGGAATCTCAAGGAGCTTTACACACGCCTCTTAGTTATCATCATAGGATCCATCTCATGGTCAAGCAAATCTGTCGAAAGTTTGTGGAGCCACATTGCTTCGCACACTCACTGCTATATATACTTTGTCTCTTGCTGCACTCAAGGCCACAGAGTTTTGTTTCCTACTGTGTCAGGAAACCCTGGAAGACTTCAAGGAAGAACATCAACCGGATGTGTTTTTCCGGTCCACTGTACTTTCTGCTCAATCTGAATCGGCATATTCAGCCAACTCAAGTTCACACTGGAGGCATATCTCGGACCATATCCAACTGTGTCTTAATACATGTTTTGTTGTTGCCTAGTGAATTTGTCTCGGTTGACTCATCACATTCACTGTATGGCATGAGTCAAGTCTGGTGTTAACCGGATACATCAGTGATCCAATCAACTGTGGATGAGTCTCGTCTGAATCATCATCAATCTTCTTCTTTAAATCCATCACGGTGGATTTGCATTCTGTCATACTTCTTTAATATTCCCACGGTATATTTTCCTTGAATCGAGAAAATTTCATTGGTCCTTTGTCATACTTCTTGTCCCAAGAAGTAGTGTATCATACTCAGATCCTTTATGAAAATCAGAAGTCAATGCTTGCTTGTTTTCAACAACTGGGCTTTCTAAGTAAGTCATCAGGATCAGGTTCTTGTCACAAACACTGTATAGGTTTGGATCAGCAACACTCTTGCTGAAATCCAAACTCATCAAGAATCTATCTATCTGATATAGATACCAACTCATGGATGGCGGTACGGATGGAAGTGAATCGGTTCATTGGGTCAAGTGTCTCATCATGGACAACTCCCTATGTTTATGAGAAACCTCTGGCTATAGATCTCATTTTGTATTTCTCGACACTTCCATCAGTTGCATGCTTGATCTTATAGATCTACTTGGAAGTTACCACAGACTTCCCTTTCTGGTCCCTGAATAATATCTTATGCATCATTCTTTTAAGATATACTGGTATTCTTTTGTTATGGCATCTTTCCATACCGATTCTCTTGTTGCTTCTCTGAGACAAGGAGTCTCAGCATCAATGAAGTGGCTCATGACTGAAGGATAGCTCGAAAAATCTCTTTTTGCTTTCTCAGAATGTGCCTTGAGAAGCTTGTATATTTCTCTACCTCTAGCAAAGTGAGTTTAGGTAGGCCTTTTATGCCCTACTGCAATATCTCTAAACATATCTACTGGAGCAACTGGATCAACTGGAATAATGTCTTTCTCCCTCTGAACTGTTGAAGGGGGAGAAGGCATAGTCTTACTGTCAATCTCTATCCGAGATTCTCTGGATCTTTGAAAGATTATCTCTTCTTCAAAGACAACGTTTTTGCTTGTCTCAATCTGTTTCTAATCAGGGATGTCGATCTGGAATGTCTTTGAAGATTCACTATATCCTTTCTAAAGGATTTAGCTTGGACTTCTTCTCTTTGGGTACATGGAAATACACTGGGCACCCAAATAACATGAAGTGTTCAATCTCAGGCTTCACTCTGGTGAAGGCTTCTATTCTGGTGAAGACTCTTGTTCTGAACATATACTACGTCATCCATGCTTTTGCCCATGAAATCATAGAAAGACTCTGATCATGCATTATTGCATTGATTGTCTCAAGGATGGTTCTATTTTTTCTCTTTCTCAAATAGTTTTGACTACCTTTGAGTCAATGTGACTCCCTCTGAGGGATAAGCATCTTCCTTTGTTCTTGACCTGTCTGGAACAAGAAAAAACAAGAGGAACCAAGACAAGAATATCTCCTAAAGGAGAATAATGAGTACATCTCTAGAATCAAAACAATTTAAGGATTGTTAACACAGCGACAACGCCTACTTGTAATATAGCAAACTTTAGAAATATAAGTTTAGAGGAATGACAATTACAACAATCAAACCTGGAGTCTTCCAATGTGTTGTTTTTGTTGAGATTTGGGTACCTTGAAAAGTGGTCCCCATGTGCTTATGAGTCTCTAAGCACAAAGGGGGAAGACTATTACCCTTGTACTTTACTTTATGATTCTAATTTCACTTTGACTTAGGAGATTTAAGTCAAAAGTGAAATATGTCACTTAAGTCATAAAGTGACAATTAATTCACAATGTGGGTAAATTAATAGACATAAAGCAACTAAGGAAAGTGGGTTTCCTTAGTGAAATTTTTGGATGAAATCTAACCCATTGATTAGACTTGGCTAAATCTAATCTAGGCCATTGATCTTTTAGGGTTGGCTCAAGGAGGCTAAAGAGAGGGTAAAGTGAGTTTTGGAGACTCATTCTTCACTTGTGAGTTTTGGAGAAGGGAAGAGGGGCACATTTCTTGAGGAGGAGGGCGCACTTCATGAGGGTTTGAGCAAAACCCTTGAGAGCTTGAGGAGAAGCTTGTGTTTGGTTTGAGCTTGCATGGAGAGTATTTCCATGGAGCCATAGCTTCCATTTCGGTGAGGGAGCATTTTACATGGAGGAGGGGCGCATCTAAGAGAGGTGGCACATTTATTATCCTTCATTTGCTCATCAGAGGAGGACTTGTCACCTTGAGATGAGGTCTGTTGCATTGGGAGAGGAGAGCTTGGGCACTTGTTTCTGTGGAGAGAGACATTCAGTTTATGGCTCAGTTTATTTATGGTGATCATTTCTGCTAGGGCGCACCTGTGGAGAGGACTGGCAACTACCTGGTAGCAGATCTGCTTGGAGGATTCGAGCTCTGACAGTTTCAGTGGAGAGGCAGCACAGGAGAGGACATTCTTGTGGAGGGATTTCTTCATTGGGTTACAGATGAGCTAGAGCGCTTCAGTTCAGTGCAGACAGCAACAAAGGGAGAGGGTGCACCTAAGTTTGGGCACATTTTTCTCTGGTTCTTGTGGCAAGGCTTGTGAGGAGCCTGCTATATATACAAGTTCCATTGTATTTCATTACTTGTTGTATCTCTTGCTTTGATCATCATTATATAGAAATATATCCCAAACTGGTTTTCCCCGGGGGGTTTATCCAGGGTCATGTTGACCAAAAATACCTGTGTACAAAAATGCATTTGTTAGTTTCTTAGATCTACTTATTTTCAGCTGTAAAGATCTTTAGGTGTGTTGTACTTATTTTAGTATGCATGTGCTAACTTCAAGTTACTAAAACTACATGCTAGAGCACCTAAAATTGGAAGTGCAACTGTAACAAATCAGCAAGAAGTTCTTGGACTGTTGGCTGTCCTAAAACAGCAGCAAACATTATCATAACAGTTGAAACTTAGAGTCAATCTGTGGTCAAAGACAGACCCAGTTGACAAGCTTGATAGGACCTGAAAATCTTCATGGTATTAAAGCTGAGGTGGCTGAAATTTTGAGTACTTTGCACAGCATATGTGTTGGCTGTCATATACATCTTCTTTGCAGAATTTTGTGGACAGCCATTGACTCATTCAGTGGTTGTTAGAGGGCAGATTTTTGTAGAGGATAGTTGTGCAGTTTTTGACACTTGTTGACAGCCTCTTTTCACACCTGCGTGGACAGGAGTGAGGCTGTAGAGGACGACCTCTTTTCACACCTACTAACTAGGAGTGAGGTCGTGGATTCGCTTGCCTCTTTTCACACCGACAGGAGTGAGGCAACGTTCCTTTGCATTGGGAGCATCAGAGTGAGCGCAGTTAGCAGACATGTCAGTATCTCAGATGCGTGTGGAGGACAGGCTAGCAATTGGTCGCCTTGGAAGGCAGGGATGGTCTTTGTCTTAGAGGACCTCGAGCTATGGGACATAGTCGAGGCAACTATTCCTCCTATTCCTGTCACTGCACCTGTCTTGGTGGCAAAGTTCAGGAAGAGGAACAACAAGGCAAAGAGGATCATTTGTGATGTTGTGAGAGATCACATTATTCCCCACTTGACTGGGAAGACTTGTGCATACGAGATGTGGGCATCTTTGTGCAAGTTGTACAAGAGCTCTAATGAGAACTGGAAGATGGTTCTTCATGACCGACTCAGGGGCATTCACATGCTCGAGGATGAGACGGTTACTTCATTCCTTGGTAGATACACTCAGATCAGAGACAAGCTGGCAGCCGTCAGAGAGGTTTTGAACGCTAACTCTTTAGTGAGGCAAGCTATGAATAGCTTCACCAAACCGTGGGGTCCATTTGTACGGAGCATTGTTGCCAGGGAGGTCATGCCTACATGGGAGAGGATGTGGGATGATTTTGTCCAGAAGGAGATTAGGCTTGCAGCCGAGGCTTCTAGACAGCAGCAACAGTCAATTTCGGGTGTTGAGGACCTTGCTCTTTGGACAAAGGGCAAGAAGAAGACTGGTCGTAGAGGTCGGGAGGGTCCCAAGTTTGGGGCCCCACCACAAGGAGGAGAGAGCAGCAATAGTAGTGGACAGAGGAGAAACATGAGCACAGTGAGATGCTTTGCTTGTGGAGAGATGGGTCACTATGCAGGACAGTGTCCCAAGAAGAAGAAGAAGCAGCAGGATGTGTCAACAACGACAATAGAGGAGATAGAGTTCAGTGATCAGTTTGCGAGAGAGTGTGCATTCATGACTACTTTATCTGTTATTACACCATCCAACATTAGTCGGGGCATGACGCACAGCAGTGATTCAGAGGGAGATCAGACTCAGTGTCCCTCGACATCTTCAGAGTGGGTGACTGGTCCACCCAGTATAGCTACAGTTTCAGAGCAGTCAAGTAGACAGAGAGTTGGTGCTACAGCTTCAGTGCATCAGAGGTTGATGAGGAGGAGCAGCAAGGCACCACAGAGGCTTGAGCCTCACATAGCTTCTGAGACGGGCAGATCAGGTTCTGGATCCACTTCAGGTGGAGGTGACTTGGCGAGAGGCCAAGTTGGTGACTCTTGGTGAGAGACCAAGAGGGGGAGACTCTTGGTGAGATGCCAAGAGTAGTGACTCTTGGTGAGATGCCAAGAGTAGGTGGAAATCCTTGGTGGGAGACCAAGGTGAAGATCTTCGATGTGATGTCGAGATCTAGGTGATCTTGGATAGATGGAGAGTCAGTGTCATTTATAGATCATGCAGATTGAGCAAATCTGTGACAAAGTCCACTTACAGTGATCAGGGTACAACCATACTCACCGAGCATATGCCAGGAGGCAACCATGTCCACTATAGGGATGATATTGGTGGTGACGAACACTTTCCTCGGTAAGAGGGAGTGTTGAGATTCCGATACCTTGGAAAGTGGTCCCCATGTGCTTATGAGTCTCTAAGCACAAAGGGGGAAGACTATTACCCTTGTACTTTACTTTATGATTCTAATTTCACTTTGACTTGGGAGATTTAAGTCAAAAGTGAAATATGTCACTTTGATCATCATTTTATAGAAATATATCCCAAACTGGTTTTCCCAGGGGGGGGGTTTATCCAGGGTCATGTTGACCAAAAATACCTGTGTACAAAAATGCATGTGTTAGTTTCTTAGATCTGCTTATTTTCGGCTGTAAAGATCTTTAGTGTGTTGTACTTATTTTAGTATGCATGTGCTAACTTCTGGTTACTAAAACTACATGCTAGAGCACCTAAAATTGGAAGTGCAATTGTAACAAATCAGCAAGAAGTTCTTGGACTGTTGGCTGTCCTAAAACAGCAACAAACATTATCATAACAGTTGAAACTTAGAGTCAATCTATGGTCAAAGACAAACCCAGTTGACAAGCTTGATAGGACCTGAAAATCTTCAGTTTTTCCTCCAAGTCTCCTTCACTCAAGATAACAAGTGTTTTCTTCAACCTGTCTTTTGTACTAGGAAAATATTCTATCTTGACAGAAAGTTGGGTTAGAGAACAAACTCTATGATCTCAACTTTAATCCATCTAATATCTTGACTTTAATTTTGACCAAAGGTTAGTATGATGGTCATAGCTTCAATATGCAATCTAGATCAA
>JZKD02S0191391.1:695349-705791 GCA_000966675.3 Picea glauca | reverse complement strand
ACACTTTATTATTATATTTATTATTATAATTAATATTTTCATTATTAATTATCTTCTTTATATTAATCATATTAACATAGGGTCGACCTGTACCCTTTATATAATAACTAGGGTTACAGGTAGGTCTGACTCTTGAATAATATATAGCAAAGGATTTGATACACCCACTAGTGCTCATCCACTAGGGGCCACATCCATAGGGATGCCATAGACCCGAGTCACTGCATTACACAGATGAGCTAGGTCCTCACACGTGCACTTATGCTCATCCATAGTCACGTCTTGCTCTACAGATTTGCTTTCCCACTGCCACCAACAGGAGGATCATCTGGAGTCTTCTCATCAACTCTGTTGTTGTTCAGAGGAGGCCATCACATCATCTTCGTTCTTATTCTCATGATGATGTGCCCAGCGCTTTTCGGGATTTCCCTAACTCAACAGATCGCTCTTACATCGGATAATCATCTAGAGTTCTCTCTCACGTCATGGAAGAGGCCATATACATTCCTAGCCCTTGTCCCAGGCTAGAACCATGAACCCTTTATTAGGGGCTTTCTCTCAGGTTTGTAAGTTGAGAGTAAGACTTCACATAGCTGCTATATTCCACATCTCACAGGTTTGTAAGTTGGAGGATGTCTCCTATAGCTGCATTCATCAACATGATCAACAAGTTGTTTCTTCCAAGTGATGATCTGGGTTTGTCCGAATTTTTATAAGTGTAAAATTTTCAATGTAATGCACCCATATGCCAAAAAATGCAAATTCCCAGCTCCTAAGTTGTGTGATATGACCCTTGCAAGATCCGATGGTTATACCTGAAGCAAGAATAAAATCAAATATCTAATTCAAACGTGGTATAATGATAATGGGATCTTGACATAATCATCATGGGAACACGAAGTGTCACATTATCTATGAGATTGATATAATGAGAGCCTGACATAACCACCGTGGGAGCCACTAAGTGTCTCATTATTTGTGAAACAGCTTCCACATTTTTCTCATGGCATTATTATTCGTGTATAATGATGGTTTAAATAGTTGATCGAGGAACATAACCATCATCAAAACATTGAGTAGTGTGTAGTTGTCAATATGCTAGGATCAAAGGGTCTAGGTGTAGGGCTGAGGTAATCCTTGAATTTTTGTAGGCGTGTTTTTCTCAATGTGATTCTCTTCTCCACCAAAAATTTGTCCTAGATCATAATTTGCAAGATATGATTAATTTGTTGTAAGCCAAATTTTGAATGTGCATGCCTAGGACATCAAGAATTGTAGTTTCAAAGCTATGAGAGGTCTTCCAAGCTTCATGAATTCACAATCAAAAGCATACCTCCTTAAAGTTTAATGAAATGGTCAGAGGTTCTTTGTTATAGCATTGAGTTCAAGTGTGGTATGAGATGATGAGATCCTGACATAACCACCATGCGAATCCAAGAGAATCCATAGATTGTCTCATCATCTAAATTACAAAATTGATATAGTCAGAGTTTTCCACACTTTTCCCAGGAAACTTAGATGTTCTTCAATGCACGGTTTTCGAGGCATCCTTGAAGAATTTTCTGAAGGAGGACAGCTGTACAGAAGAGAAGGTACAGCAGCCTGTTGTGGCACGAATTTCAAGGCGTCGAATTTCAGCAAATCCGTACAGCTGTACGAATTGTGGCACAATTTTCAAGACAGATTTGTGTGGGACAGTTTTGTGCTGTAAGAGGTATTTCTCTTGGCTGGAAAAGTGTTATTGATGCTGTTCTGAACTTTCCTGAAGCAATATAATAATATTTCTCTCTCTCGTTGGGTTTCCCCACATTGGGGTTTTCCCTGGCAATTGCCTAAATTTCTGAGAGTTATGGGTTGTTGTCCATTATGTATTTCCGTTGCATATTTTGCTTAACAATGTCTATTTCTGCTTATAGAAATTTCTGAATGTGGGTATGCATTTCTGAAATTTAAGAAGACAGTTATCTCTAGGTTGCTAAGTGTTTGACGAAATGTGTGAATGAAATATTTCTGATTTTGTCATTAAAAATTCAACAGAAAAAAGAAAAGTACATATACATGCTTAGGGATATGAGAAGAACACACCGGAGAAGACGAGAGGAGAAGTTGAGAGATTGCTTGAGAAAGGAAAGTAGGCATCAAGAAGGGCAGGATTTCCAAGAGAGCTAGGGCACAAATCGCAAGGAGGCATTTTCTGTTTTGATTTGCAGTAGTGTTATTTGCTAGGACAAGTCGTACTGTACAAATCCGTACAGGCCGTACAACAGCATTCTTGAGGCACGAAAACCAAGACAAGCTTGGGCACGGTTTTCAAGGCATCCTTGAAGAATTTTTTGGAGGACAGCCATACAGAAGAGAAGGCACAACAGCTTGTTGTGGCACGAATTTCAAGGTGCCGAATTTTAGCAAATTCGTACAGTTGTACGGACTGTGGCACGGTTTTCAAGACAGATTTGTGTGGGACAGTTTTGTGCTGTAAGAGGTATTTCTCTTGGCTGGAAAAGTGTTATTGATGTTGTTCTGAACTTTCCTGAAGCAATATAATAATATTTCTCTCTCTCGTTGGGTTTCCCCACATTGGGGTTTTCCCTGGCAATTGCCTAAATTTATGTGAGTTATGGGTTGCTGTCCATTGTGTATTTTCGCTGCATATTTTGCTTAACAATGTGTATTTCTGCTTATAGAAATTTTTGAATGTAGGTATGCATTTCTGAAATTTAAGAAGACAATTATCTCTAGGTTGCTAAGTGTTTGACGAAATGTGTGAATGAAATATTTCTGATTTTGTTATTAAAAATTCAACAAGGAAAGCATAAAAAGACGAAGTCACAGTGTTGTAACCCCCAACCTAGCTGGTGGTACCTCTTAGGGTAAGATCTTTGAACTCTCATAACCTTACGCCCTCGTGTGTTCACCTAATGGGGTCACAGATAAAGTGATTCTGTAGCATACCAAAGCAAAGCAAAGAAAACTATCTATTTCACTTTAACTCACATTAAAATATCAGAAATGAAACTATTACTTGGTTAATATGCCAGGACTACATTAACAAATCATATAATTCTCCAATTTACAACTTTGTTAATGATATTCCAAATACTGTTACAGATAAGGAATGCAAGCACAGATTTGACATATAGTATTAATATAAGCAAACATTGATCAAGAAATTAATAATCTGCATAAATCTAAGTCCTAGCACATCCTGCTCATCATTCTGCAGCTTGACACAGGGGGTCGTTATGCAGCATGTGTCCAATCTACAACATGGATTTAACTCAAAAGGAAATTAACATCAACTAACAACTATTTAGAAACTAATAACTAATAGCTATATGCTGAAAATTAAATAGCACAGAGTTGTACTTGTGAGTGGTCCCAAGCTCACAAGCAGGCCTGTGCTCACAACTAATAATTCACCAGTACAAAATTAGATTACTACTCCACACATGAACAACAGTACTATATTAAATCAGCAAAGTAACAAAATTCTGGAACAACAGTCTTTCTCACTATCACCCGTACTAGGCGTCCCTTTCTCTTATGAGAGCACACATATTTATACAATAAATGGGGGTCTTGCGCTCTAAACATGGAGCGACAACCTCCCCCTATTATGTTGCTAAGTGGTTTAACAAACTCTAAAAATAAACTGAATTGTTGTCCTCTGATTGGTTTCCAATATGATCCATCAATCAACCAATGGGAACATAGATGCCTTCAATTATGCGCCCAAGTGGTTATGTTGCACGTGCAAAGGTATTTTGTATGTTGGCTGCTGAGCTCACAGATGTACGCTAAAGGTAAAGCATATTATAAATCTTTTATATATAGCTTCTTGCCAATATCATGTGCAAATTAGACTTGGAATCTTCACACATTGGATGCCTTTGATCTCATGATTTGTCTGCTTCTTCAAATGAAGAAGGCTCAGCATTACTAATGTTGCTCATCAGTGCAACATAGCCTCAATACCTATGAGGCCTCTTACTTTCCCTGAAAGTTCCTTTGGGAGCAAATATCTTTTATGCTTCCTGCACTGTATCTTTAAGCCATCCTGGCTTCCTTTTGGCTAGAGGTTCTTCAAGATTTCTTTCCAACTCTTCAGCAGGTTCTAGGGGCTCATCACTTGGCCCTTCATGAGGTTCCTCCCTCTGATCATCTAACTATTCACTTTCAGAAGAGCGTGAAGCTGGCTAAACTGCTTCTGATTCCTGTTGTAGCTCTCTGGATTTCTTGAATGTGGCTTCCTCATGGAAGGTCACATCCCTGCTTACCTCTATCTGCCTCTGACCTAGTACATAAATCCTGTAAGCCTCAGAGTTCTCGTTGTACCCTACAAAACCCCTTTCTTGCCCGAGGGTTCCATCTTTGTCCTCTTCTCCTTGGGACATGAATATATATAGGACATCCAAATATCCTTAGATGCCCTACTTCAGGTTTGATCCCTAAGAAGACCTCTTCAGGAGTCTTGTTCTTCAAGATAGCATGTGGACACCTGTTCTAAATATACACGGCAGTGGAAGTAGCTTCTGCCCATAAGGAATTTGGCAGATCCTGGTCAAACATTATGGCTTTCGCTACTTCACATATTGTTATGTTTTTCCTCTCAGCAACACCATTTTGCTGAGGGTTATATGGAACAGTCAACCGTCTCTTGATTCCTTCTTCCTTGCAGAAATCCTCAAACAGGAGAGATCCAAACTCTCCTCCATTGTTTGTTCTAAGAGTTCTGATGTGTTTCCCTGTTTGCTTTTCAATAAAGGCTTTATATTCTTTAAACTCATCAAATGTGTCACTTTTTTCTTTAAGGAAATAGATCCAACATTTTCTAGAGAAATCATCAATAAAAATGACATAATACAAGCAGCCACTAAGAGAGGGAGATGACATGGGACCACACACATCAGAATGAACCAGATCTAAGATGCCATGAGCTCTACTGTCACTACTAGGAAATGTTTTCTTTATATTTTTACCAAAAGAAATAGGGGGCATGCCACATACCATATTCTGCAGATCTGGAAGTGCTTTGTAATGAAGATGTCCAAGCCTTTTGTGATACAACTCGTTGGAGCTAGTCGCATCATGAGCTAATGCCTGAAGTAATTGTCCTGTCACAACATACAGTCCTCCTCTGCGAGTACTAATAGGTTCGGTTGTACTCATGTGGCTACCTTTAGCCCACAGAAGTGCCTTCATGTCCTTGAAGATCACCCAATATCCCTTGTCCTCAAGGATTCCAACTGATAATAGATTCTTCCTGAGCCCTTGCACATATAATACTTCATCAACATGAAGCATTGCCCCAAATTCCAATCTGAAGGAGATAGAGCCTACTCCCTATATCTTGTAACATTTGTCATCCCCTAGCTCAATTTATCTGCAAAGGATTTCTTCTTGAAATCTGAAAGGATCTCCTTGTATCTTGTCATGTGCTTTGATGCACCGCTGTCTACTAACCAAGTTTTTGGCTCGGTGATAACTATATTGGATAAAGCAGAGATCAAGTAACATTATTTTCTATTTTCTCTTTCATTAGAAGGGCTTTTCTTATTTCTTTTGGATTCATCATCCTCAACAGTTGAGGCATGATGCTTCCCTTTCCTTGGATTTTTCTTCCTATACCAACAGTCTCTAGCAAAGTGACCCAACTTATTGCAATTAAAGCATTTAATCTTAGATGTATCAATATTATTCAATATTGCCTTTGAACATACCTTTAGTATTTATCTTCTTCTGAGAGCCTTTCTAGAAAGTGTCTCTCGTCTTTCCCTTGAATCTTGATGCTAATGTCGAATGCTCTTCTTTGGATGGCTCGCTCCTGGTAGAAGTGTGACTCTTCTCTTGGAGACAGTCATGCCATAACCTCTCAAACGTGGGTTGAATCTCTCTCCCACTCACACTGGATAAGAAAGTCTCCCATGAAGAAGGAAGACCATCAAATATGGCCTACACTAAGTCATCATCATCCATTGTGACACCTGTGACCAATAGTTGATCTCTGATCTAGGTTATCCTGGAATAGAAAGATGCAACTGATTCATCTTTCTCCATCTTCAAATACTTAAGCTTGTGCTTAAGTGTCCTCTTCTGACTTGGTGCCTTTTTCTCATACAAATTTACCAAGGTATCCATACATTCCATGGCAGTCATTAACAAAGTCATTGTTGGCATTATACTGTCTTTGACTGAGTCAAAGATGATTCACTTGGCCTTTGCTTAATTCTTCCTGAAGGTCGCTCTTCCTATATTAGAGGTGGGTTCCTCCATTATTGATGTCACATACTGCTCAAGATCATGCTCCTGCAAGATATTCATTATCTTGAGCTTCCACACATTGAAGTTGGAAGCTCCTTCAAGCCTATCCTCGGCCCTGACAAAAATGGAGGATGCCATGGACCTCACACTGGAAACTAATCAAGCTCTATTGGATCTATGTGTACCTTGTTCCTACACTTCAACAAGCTCTTTCACACACTTGGCTCTAATACCATGTTAAATTATCGAGCTTGATTTAATATGCGGATTATTTCTTTAGTTTCTTCAATGCTTTAAACAAAATTCGATTTATCAACCAACAAAATGAATACTCGAAAATGATGAACAGAGGTAGAAGAGGTACTAAAATAGAATCTCACACATGCACAAGATTTTACCCTGGAGAAACCCAAAAGGGGAGAAAACTCCAACAAACAATCTTCCTTTAATTTGCAAATAATGTGTAAGATCATGTACAATAATCCACCATGAAAATACCTGACTATAAGACCAGCAAACAACAACTAATTCGTTGTTTTTATAAACTTAATTGTACTAGCAAAAATCCTTTGTTGTACTTTTACACAGTAAACTATATTTCGTTGCCTTTGTTGTTGATATAAACAGCACTTATGCATTGTCATTGCTACTGATATAAACAACACTTATTCATTGTCCTTGTTGCTGATATAAAAAACACTTATTCGTTGTCCTTGCTCACTGTGTATACATCAAACTCGTATGCTTGCTACCCACTCTCAATCACCTGTAGACAGACCCCTTTCCTTCACTCTTGCATTGCATAGCAATTGTATGTAGAGGAGGGGTCGAACTCTGTATATAAAGGTGTTGGAAGGAGAGGAGAGTGGACTTTAATTAGAAATACGATGCATGTCTTTACAACTCAAGTTGTAACTTGACTAAACTCTGCATGTCAACTCGCCTTTGAGACTTGGCTTATGCATGGCATGCCAAGTCAACATGCAACTCGACATGCAATGTAATGTTCCCAAGCCATTATGCCAGGAACATCACGGTTTTGGGTGTCTTTTTAAACTTGTATTGTTTGTGGCATTTCGTCAAACACTTTGCTGATTTACTTGTTTGTATGTGTTTACTTGCAGGTTGACCTCGTGATTTCGGCCTTAGGGTTTATGATGATGAATTTATATAGGTGTTGCAGCAATAAACAAGAAGATACCGTAATGGGACATACCTCAACCATATGCAATATGATAGACAAGCCAAAACACATCAGATTTGATTTTATTCATAAATAGAAGAACCTGATACAATGAAGATGTCGATCTGGAATGCTCAACAAATGGATCCAATAACACAATAGGAGCTGCTACAAAATGTTCCAAGAAGATACTATAAGCCTCCAAAGGTTGACTACCAAATACTAGAAGAGATCTAGGCTGTAAGCAATACCAAACCTCCAACTGGAAGGCCACGCTCTGTTGGAAGACTGAAACCCTCAATAATTCGGCCCAACTGAGGAAGGCCTCCAAATGAGTCCAAACTCGGCCAAATGATAGATCGGGGTGATAGGATCCCCCTCCTGAAGTCTCAGGCCGAGATGCTATGGATAACTCCTCCAAATGTTGAATCCTCCAATGCAGCTACGCCCTCCTGAAACCCTAAATGTGCCCAATAATTCGGCCCTGATGAAGGAGGCCACCAAATGCCCTGAAACTTGCTAGGAAGATAGATCCGGACACGGCAAGTCACTAGGTAAAATCTCAGGGTCAAATCTGAAGTATAACCCCTCCAAAATGAATAGATCTGAATCTCTAAAATGATCTCCTTCTCTCCAATTCGTCCAATGCATCCAATAAATCAACTGGCTCATGAAACTCCTCTTGAATGTACTCGATTTAATGGCCAAGACCCTGCAATGAAAACCCAGGTGCTAGAATCTGTCAAAGCCCTTCCAATAACTTGGAACGAAGCTCCCTAAAAGAATGGTGTGCCCCCCTTGCTGGAAACCCCCAATGGTGCGCCCTCCTTCTCTTCTTGTGCATGTGGCTGGTGTAGAACCCTCCTACATTGAATAGATCCGAACTAGAATGGTGTGGAGGAGTATTGCATCCTCGAGACCAAGCTTAGGACAAGCTAGGTGGAATCTTTCACCACCAAATCGTCCTCTAGGGTTTGTTAAGTCAAAACCCTCAAAACCCCCAAGGTATGGGCTCTCTAGCTAGAAGCCAGATATGAAAATGATAAACATACATGAATCAATGAATAGAGGCCCTTGCCTTTCCTTTATACTTCCTTCTCACCTTGTCCCTCCAAAGTGACTTTCATTTTATTAATATTTAATTAATTAATTAAATCACTTTAATTAATTAATTAACCTTTTTACCTTTGAAAAGCGCCTTATCTCTCCTTGTGGCTTCCCTGGCCATTGAAAGTCACTTCTCACCATCCCATCCTGTAGTGTTGCTCCTCCTGATTCCAATGAGCTATTACATTGAGAGGTTCCTCCAAGTAATGTGCCCAAAATGACCTCTTCAGTGAATTTAATTAACTTATAGCTCAAAATAATCAAAATCATGGAAATCGTCGGAATGCAACGGAACCAAAGCCAACCTATGCGGAATGGATCATAATGATGAAATGGGATGAGCGATGCAAGCCGGACCCCAAAATGCCTCTCAATAATCCTTGTACTCGCTATAACCTCCATCTGGCAACGCTGGTCATCATAACCCCCCTGTAATGTAATGATGTCCCAAAGTGGGGACATTACATGCAACTAGACATGCATGCATGCAAATTTACATGCATGCAACTCGACATGCAACATGCAACATGCGACTCAACTTGCCAACTTGACTTTGACCACCCGAACTAGATATACAACTTGTCTTTTTACAACTTGAGTTTGACAACTCAGACTAAACATGCAATTCGACTTTTACAACTGAGTTAGGCAACTCGAATTACTTTTCATGGTGCATAATGTTACACATGCCAACACACTAGATCAATACATTTACATTATTTGCATAAGGAAGATTGTTTGTTTCTAACTCATAGGAATTGTACATTCAACCTAACTTTTGCTAGATGCCTTGACTTTTGCTCATGGCTCACAAGGCTTGACTAGGCACACAGAGATTGTACATTCCCCCTGATTTTTGCACTAGTCTGTCTATGCTCACAGAGGTTGTACGTTCCCCTTGGCTTTTGCACAAGACTGTCTATGCTCACAGAGGTTGTACGTTCCCCCTGACTTTTGCATTAGACTTTTATCTTGACTTTTGTCTTAGACTCACAAGACTTCTTCCTTTTCCTTGGCTAGACTCACAAGATCATATAGCATCTCGTTCGTCTTGACTTTTGGTTTGACTCACAAAGGTTGTACGTTCCCCCTGGCTTTTGTCAATACCTCATAAGACTGGTTGATTCTCGAAATCTTCTTGGCTAGCCTCAAAGTGGCCCACACGTCCTCTCATTGGAGAATGACTGTCGATGCTGCCAAATTTAACAGAGCACACTCATCCTGCAGGTTTGTTACAACCACTACCTATTCCAGCACAAAAATGGGAGAGTATATCTATGGATTTCATCACAGGTTTGCCCAGGGTGCAGGACGAGGATGGCATCGTTGTAGTTGTGAATCGATTGACAAAATTTGTGCATTTCTTCGCCATATCCATGGAGTATAGCGCATCCAGGCAAGTTTCTCTAGGCTAGGGTTTAAGCTAAGAGGGTGTATGCCCTTATACTTCTCTTAGCAAACCCTTATAAAATCAATGAGATGAAGCAAATAAAATGATGAAGGCTATGGTGGGGGTGTATGCCCTTATACTTCCCACCTAGCTCCTAGCATAACAATACTTGAACTTGAAAAATCATAGCATAAAAGTAGAAAACCATACCAAGATCAAGAGAAATGCCAAGATAATCCACCACAAGAACTAGAAAGCATCATCCAAGGCTAGCGCTAGACTTCCATCAACCATTAACCAATAGATAACCATAAACAAGTGCACAAGAGATGAAAAGAGCCAAGTGTGGCGCAAATTTCAGACCAAGGCTTCTCACAAAAGTGAGAGTTATGATTAAAATGAGATCTTATGATCTCTATTTATACAAAATGTAGCTAACATAGTTTGTCCACAAATTAAGGAGTAAAACACAAGATTAGGGGTCAACAACCCTAATCTTGC
>JZKD02S0191391.1:672075-683849 GCA_000966675.3 Picea glauca | reverse complement strand
AAGTTCTTGTCAAGGTGACAGTGTGGGCAAGAACTTAGACATTGTGTCTCTGAGGGCACACTAAGTGAGCGGGACTTAGCTCACGTCTGCAAGTGTGCATAAGGGCGACAACAAGCCCCATGGAAGCCCAAGCTAGGCTTACTCTCCCAAAATTGTCCACCAACTAGGTCCAGCAAAGACAAATGAACACGCCCTCCAAGGATCTCAAGTGATAACATCATGATAAGTGAATCCAATCAATAAAGAATCCATCCAAGCATGTGCATCAAAGATCACTATATCAAACAATTAACAGCTCAAAGACATTATGCGACTTGTCAAGCTTAAATATGGGAGGGTTGACGAGGTGTCCTATTGGGTAGGTCTTGCCCTAGGTCAAGAAGAGCTTCCAAGAGATCCCTCTCTAAGCCATGTAAAGTGGATGAAGTGGTAGGGGTCAAGACTCAATGGGCATAGGGCTGATGACATACAAGGAGTCGTAGTTTCTCATTCATGGGTGCCTTTGTAGAGGGTGTGTGGTACCTTCGTCCGCAATGCACTTTTTCCAAGCCCATCAATTGCCTTTTATCTTTCTTTCTTTATTTTCTTCCAATAAGGAGAGGTTGAAGGTCACTGCCCTGGTGTGGTGACCAGGTGGTGGCAATGTCACCCACAAACACCTAATGGAAATGAGAAGGTTGGCTCGTGATGAGACCCCATTTCTCTCAGCCATGTAACTGAGAGCCATTACCTTGGTTTGGTGACCAAATGATGGTAATGTCATACCACTAGATATTCATGGACGTGATAGGTCGGCTCGTGATGAGACCTCCTATCCTTCAACTAACCTTTTAAGCATTCTTTATTATATTGTGGGTCCCCTTTATTCAAAGATAAGCATTTCATTGCTTTCTTGGGTGATCCCTGGACGAAGCATCTGGAAGGTTTATACAAGGCTTTTATCTTTTACCCAACATCTGGGCCTTTAGCCCCTTCTTCCCATAGAATGAGGGACAACCCCTTCTTGGGTCAACACATCCTAAAATCCCAAGAGATAAGGAAACGGAGGGGAACAATGATGGAAAGTGGTAAGTATGGTCGGGAACGATACGATGGCTCATTAAGGGAGTTCCCAGTAGCAAACCCATCCCTAAGGAAAACCACTCATTAGGGCACAATGTCAACCACCAAGGTGAAGTAGGGAAAAAGGCATAATGTCCAAGCACATATCATGAACCTAGAGCAATCTAAGATATAACATAATCAAATGGCTTAAATATTGAAATGATTCCCACCATAATACTGACTTGTACTTTATGGAGCAAGGCCCACTGCCTTCCGAAAGCCAATTGGTGCGATGGATGCCATCTGCAAAACTGTGACCATCTGTGGTGGTGAGTGGGTTTTCCATCTGTGCAAAAGGGTACGATTGGTCATTTAGTCTCTCGGCACTCCATATCTACAACCTAAGGGCCTCGAGACATGATCTCCTTAGTTATCCACAAAATGGGGATAACAGGCCCAAATGCAGTCTTTCTCCTAGTAGTCATGTTGATTTGACGAGGAGTGATAAAGGCTCGAGATGCTCTCACATTGCCAACTCCAGGATGGAGTGATCTATTTTTATAGGGCAGGTTTGACTTGTTTACAAGTCTAGTCTAATGTTGAAGATGTAGGCTCTAGAAACCCCTTGTGATGAGGGGCTTCTCGATGAATCTACTCAACATTAGAGCTCTATATTAATTAGACGTGCATGTGAGGAGATGATACATCAACAAGCCTCGTGGACAACTTTTCTAGTGAAGAAGGAATGCCAAGAAGACAAGACAAACCATTGAAGAAACCCCAAAAAGCATTAAAGAAGAAATTGAAGTCGGCCAGTTGTGCTATCTTCGAGGTGCGCTATTTTTTTGTAGTATCTTAGCAGTTCTTCTGTGGTGTACTATCCTTGAGGGATCTTCCTCATACAAGGGTGCAATTATCTTGTGCTGGGTTTCTTCATGTAAATGGTGATAAAACTTGGGTTGATTTCTTCTTAAGAAAAGTAGTTTGGTTTTCTCCCAAGGTTGTTTTCCCAGGGTAAAATCTTGTGTCTACTATGCATGGCTATCTTTCTATGATTCTGTTGTTTCCGCTGCAGTTATTTTTGGTTGAGATTTTCAGTGTGTAATTATTCTATGATAACAGTGGCATAAAATTCTGTTTGAAATCATAAGGAAATAATTATCAGATCTGGAAATTGAAAATTCAACACATTTGATGTCCAAGAATCATTTTCTCTCTTTTGGTTCTCTCTTTGTGTTCTTGGTTTCTTTGTGTGCTCGGTTTTCATAATAAATATTATAAAACAAAACAGCTTCTCTCAAGCACACACTAACAAACAGAATCACTGAACTACTCAACCTAGTGCACCCTCCTCTCCTTTATAGAAATAGGATCAGGAAGGGGGTTACAACTGGCTAATAATAGCCTTAAATGGAGAGCTTCATATCCCAAGGAATCTCACCTAGTGAGGCTCCTGACCTATGCTAAAGATGGCACCTAATCAATGAGCCTTTATGAAAGTAATAATCTGCCACTTGTACAAAGAATCTCTCTTCAGGGAATGCACCTTACTTAGCAGTTGTGACTCCTGTCGTAAATGCGTCAAGAGTAAACGAATCTTTCTCAGAATAGTTTACCTTACATGTAAAAGTGAATCTGTCTTAGGTGTAGGGGAATCTCTTTCTTACAAGTGTTTCAAATAGAAAGTGAAACTCCCTCATGAGTAAAGGAATAATCCCCTAGTTGTGACTCCTGTCGTAAATGCATCAAGAGTAAACAAATCTTTCTCAGAATAGTTTACCTTACATGTAAAGTGAATCTGTCTTAGGTGTAAGGAATTGTCATAGGTGTAGGGGAATCTCTTTCTTACAAGTGCTTCAAATAGAAAGTGAAACTCCCTCATGAGTAAAGGAATAATCCCTTAGTGTAGTGTGTCCTCCATGAGGGCAACAAGTTGGAGCAACAAGAAAAAAACTAACATCTATTTTTTTTCCAAGGTTCACCTCTTGCGTTTACCCAATCTGTATAACCCCTTTATCTTTATCTGTACTTATTTTTGAACCTATGGATTTCCTTTGGCAATCACAAACTACCATTATGACTTTTGCTTTCAATCCCTTTTGACCTATTTTGGTCACATTTGGACTTCAATAAAATTTCTCTTTCTGAGATTATATTTTTTTTTTGCTCATGGGATTAGACTATCTTCAAACTTAAGGTTGCAGGTTTCTGTATGCACTTACATTTTTCCATGATACAATCATCAGGATAACCAAAAAAAGGAAAAAAATCATATTAGATTTCCTCCAATAGCTCCTCCCAGCCCAACATAGGATGGCAAATTTGAGAATGTGTATGAACTCTATAACCTATATTTCCAACAACCGCCAGTAAATGGTGTATAATACTACAAAATGTATGTAGATGCAAGGTTGCTTGTCTAAAGATACCAGCATTTCATGCTACTTACTGGTTCACCCGACTCTAGTATCCTATGTGTAAGGAAAGTAGCAACATCATACCTGCATCAGTAGAATACCAAATATTGTCAGCCAAAAGCTTAGCTTATAGCAAATCTCAAAGATTTCATTCTAGTTCAATATTTGCCAAGAGACAAAGCAACAGAGGTCCAGCCAAAAATAGTGAAATTGTTGATACTTTTACTTTACTATTAACTTAGGGATCAGATTGCATTGGACACTTGAAAAATGTTCATTGTGCATGGGAAAACAGAAAAAGTTTCTACTAATAGTGTACATCATTTTCTTCGGCAAGGATATCTTTAATAGGCCAATTTTGTGTTCACCAATTGCCATCAGGTTAATGATGGTCATCACATAGCACACTATGTCATCAACTCTTGTAGGCTTGACATAAAATGTTGAAACAACAACATACACATAACCTTTAACAAAGATGTTTTATACACAGAGAATAAATGATTCAATTCTCAATCAGACAACTCTTCATAGAATATGACAGAACAGAGAACAATCCTGGCTAAGACTCCATTTAAACTTTAGAGTAATAAAATGCTTAGCAGGAAATGTACAACTTTATCAAGAACGGTGTAATAACAAGAAAACTATGCACATGAATTCCTGCTACATGTATAATACTTTCTAATTGTGTAAAGTGAGAACTTCTGAATTGTCAAGTGTCAAGCAGAGCACAGGGTCAAATATTGTAAGCTGCCATGAATTATGGAAATGCTATGAAACAACCTCATAAGGCCCAAACATAATCAGTATTGTTTTCCATGTTTCTCCTGATTGCTTATAAGATTATTATTATAATGGACTTGGTAGATATGTAGCTTGTAAGGTAACCATTATTTCAGTGGGGCAATTAAAGGGGGCTGTGACATCCAAAATTCAAATGTCTATCCCAAGCCAAGAGGAAGGGAAGAACTTCCAAGATACAAAAACTAATCTTGTATACTACTAGCAGTATCTTGATATAATTACCAAGTACTTAAACCACAATTTCCACTGATCATGATGGGGCTTTTGTATAAGGGTATGAATGCTCAAATCAAATGGCTTATGACCCTCTACACCCTTGGACCAAGTTTCAGCTCAATTGGACAAGTTTTGCTAGGTCAATGTCCATGAGGAGTCCAAGTCAGTCAAAAGTCAACAAATAATTGGCTAAAGTAAAAATGCCAAAAATTGTAAAGGTGACTTAAGTCATGAAAAAGGGGGGGGGGGGATAGTTCCTAATGTTTTTCCTAAGTTAAAAAGTGATAACTCACTTAGAAAGGACCCCCACAAGTCAAGTATTGACAAGCTAGTGAGTTTCCCTAGTGAGAGGAGCGCCCCCCTCTTCATGGACTTTGGGAAAATGAAAAATTAAAGGTTGGAGACGGGCCCCACACCTTGGGCGCCCCCCTTAGAGCTTGGTGAAAGGTTTAAACAAAAGAGGTGGGGTTCCCACCCCCTAAACACCTAAGCTCCCTCTCTATGGTGTGCCCCCTTTGGAGTGGACCCACTTGCAAGAGAGTTGACACATGTAAAGCATGCAAGGGGGGTATCTCCTCTCCTCTCCTCTCCTCTCCTCTCCCTTAAAAGAAGGCCCCCTCTCCTCATTTTTGCATCAAAATTAGTGTAACTCTATGCAGCCCAAATTTCTCCTCACTCTCTCTTGCTCTCTCCCAATTTCCCTATTGTAATCTTGCTGCAATATTGCAGCCAGTCTTTTGGATAATAGAAGTGAAGCTTTGGAGGATCTCTTGGTGTTCTTGTGGTGATCTCTTGGTGTTCTATTGGAGTGTTCTTGATGTTCTTGCTTGATGTTCTCGTTTAGGTAATATTTCTGCAATTTCTGTTCATTTTTGCTCACATTGTTTTACTTGAGGAACCCCAAGCAAAGTATTTCCCTGGGGATAAATTTGTAGTAGTATTGTTATAAGTTTATGTGAGTTGTTTTTCTTTTAGTTTGCAAAGTATTTTGTAGACCATTTTGAAGATCTCACCCTCTTTCTTCATTGTGTAGCAAGGATTTACAAGTCTGCAGGTGGCCAAAAGCTTGGAGGAGTGAACTCCAAAGGCTTCACTTCAATTTCTGATATAATTTCCAGCTCTTTCCTATCTATTTTTTGCACATATTCTTTTCTAAATCTTGCAATCTAATCAAGTTCTAAGTTCAGATTTTTAGCATAAAAAAAATTGTTTTAGATACTAACAAAAACTAACTTGTTTTGAGTGATTTTTAGAATTTTCCAGCACACTTTACTTGTTGTTTTGTGCAGGTTTTCGGCAGTCTAAGGGGAGGTGCTGCCCAATTTTGGCCAGAATGAGTTCAAGAAAGCATCCAAAGGTTGTGGTGCAAAACCCTCTTCCTCTTCTTACTTTCCAAATCATTGTAAGTTGAAGAGAATCTCTTGGGCTTGCATTTTTTACTCATATCATTATTTGTAATTTGTAAAGTATTTTCAAGTTTTTGTTTTGCCCACATCTTGCATTTGAGTGGCTTTGCCACCCTTGCAATACCGTGTTGGCTAGATTAGTTGTTTAATTTATAATTTTTGCTTAAGTAATTGCCCCACTTCTCCCATAAAGAGAAGGTTGAGTGGCTAGGATTTACTTAGTTTATTTTTGCAAGTCTTCCTACCCACCTTGGCCACAAAATCGGTAGGCTTGTCCTCCATCTTGTGCCATAGTTGTGAGGCTTTTGAAATTTGTTTAAGTTTTTCCCACCTTTGTCCATAAGGCAAAGTTGTGTGGCTAGTTTGTTTAATCCTTTCATTTAGAGTTATTTGTCATTGTGCCCACACCTTGCATGTGAGTGGCTTTGCCACCCTTGCAAAATCGTGTTGGTTAGTTTAGATTTATTTTATTGCAAGTAATCAAAATTTTGCCACGTATTCCCTTCCCATGCCACTTGTGGATCTTGGGTGACAAGAAAGGGCAAAGGATTGTGTGACTAGTCTAACTAGGCAATCATTACCATTATTGTTTGGCCACTAAAAAATGGTGACTTGTGGAGGCTAGAAGGGGTTGAAGTTGGGGACAGTTTCACGACACTAAGTGTCCTCCTTGTTGAGCACCCAACACCTTGGATCTGACATGTGGAGCTAGGGGAGAACATTGTTGATCTCTTGTTGAGCACCTAGCATTTCCTCTTGGTTAAGGGATAAGGACTTGGGGTAGTCACATAGCTTAGGTTTGCTACAACTCACATCTAATCCCCCTAAGTTCAAGAGAGATCTAAAATTAACTATAATCAACCTACTCACATTGCACGACATTTACATTTCCTTGCAATTTCCTTTCAAGCAATTTATTTTTTCAAGCACTTTCATTCTTTCTCTTTCAGCAAGTTATTTGTATGTGAATATTTACATTGTCAAAGTATTATTTATTTTTTATTGCAAGCATTCTCTATTTTTGTGAAATTATTGTCTTAAGTGTAAAGTTATTGTTCAATTCATTGTGTAAATTATTCCATTCTTTGTTTTGATTTGTAGAAATATCTTTTACTTGTGCATAATTCAATAAGTTAAATTTGATAATCTTTAGGCACTGGTCTAATTGTTGTTTTGTAAAATAAAGGTTTGTCTATCATTGAAAGAATTGCATCTTGCATTGTTGCTCGTCATTGGGTTGGGTCTCCCTAATCAACAACTTAATTAACTCCTAGAACTTTAATAAACCTTCACATAGTTTAATAGGGTCTACCCCCCTTGGCTTCCCTAGGAGTGAGCCTAGACGAAAGGAGTCTAGATTGAGGTGACAGTGGGTCTATACTCAGGTTTGTTCCTCCAAGGACACACAAAGTGGGTTGGAGACTTTTCCACATTTGTAGGTGTGTATTAGGGCAGCAACAGTTACTATAATATCCGTTTGAACCCACATAAATGCATTTTTGTGTGTTCTTTGGGCATCTTCTAGACTTAATCGTATCCAAGTATGGGATTATGGTTGATCCCTTGAAGGTTGAGGCGATTGTCAACTTGCCTCCTCGTAGCACTATAAGCCAACTCCAAAGTTTGCAAGGGAAGGGAAACTTTTTGCGTAGATTCATTGTCAACTATGCCAAGATAACTAAAGGTTGTATGCACTTATTAAAGAAAAGTGTACCTTTTGTCTAGAACAACTAAGCCCGACGATCATTTAATGCCTTGAAGAAGGCCTTGATGTCAACTTCCTTGTTGATCCCTCCTGATTATGTTTGGATTTCTTGCTCTATCTCGCAACCTTTGAGTCCACCATCACTATGGTGCTTGTCCAAGACGACAGTGCGCAAAAAGAACACATCATATACTATCTTAGCAAAGGACTTGTTGGTCCTGAGCTTCGATATTCTCATGTCGAGAAGTTTTCCTTGGCAGCAGATCATGTTGTCCAACATTTGCAACGTTATATACACCTATGGAAGACCACTATCGTTTTCGATGCCCACCCGATGCAACACATCTTAAGCCATCAGGTCATTGGGGGGCATGTACTCGAAGTGGATAGTTATCTTACAAGAGTTTGACCTATAGTTTGTTTCTTCCAAGTCTAAGAAACCTTTGGCTTTCGATGAGTTGATCTCTAATCTTCCCCAAGTCGATGAAGAACACGTGGTTAATGAGTCTTTCCCTGATGAGTTTTTATTCCCCATTGACTCATCTGATCCATGGTACGGAGATGTCCTGGTATATCTTTAAACCCAGCGTTTCCATCCTCAACTATCCTGTGATAAACGTTGGTGCATACGCCATTAAACTAGACACTACCTCATCATCAATGATACTCTTTATCGTAGAGGAGTTCACT
Source organism: Picea glauca (assembly GCA_000966675.3). Classification (NCBI taxonomy): domain Eukaryota; kingdom Viridiplantae; phylum Streptophyta; class Pinopsida; order Pinales; family Pinaceae; genus Picea; species Picea glauca. The sequence goes on along the minus strand of JZKD02S0191391.1, from coordinate 675,564 downwards.
TGATCTTACGCCGTTGCCTTGTCCATGAAGAAGCTAAGCAAGTCCTGAATGATTGTCATGCTGGAGCATGTGGTGGTCACCTCTCTGGGTTAGCCAAAGCCTAGAAGATTTTGCACTCGGGATACTTTTGGCCCACGATCTTAAAAGATTGTATGCATGTCGTCTAGAAGTGTCACCCCTGTCAAATCTTTACTTGGAAAATGCATGTACATCTTGTGATTGTCGTCACTCCCTTCGCCAAATGGGGGATCGATTTCATGCTAAGTTGCAGGAAACGACCCCCTAGGTGTCGTACCAGTACCCAAAACCTGCCGAAACAGGTACGAAACTGCACCGAAACTATTAGTTTTTAGCTCGGGAGGTACTCTGCATGTTTTGTCTTGTATGCATATGTTACCTTAATGTTTACACTACCAAACACTTAACTTTGTAATAGTTTTTATAAATTGTTTTAAGTGGTTCTTTTATTAAAGTGACTTTTTTTTAATAAAGTGTATCTTCTATTTTTAAAGTGACTTTATTTTCATAAACCACTTATGTAATAAAGTGAAATCACTTTAATATTTCAAGTGATTCATTTTGGAGGGAATGGATCATGACCCTTGATCTTGAAAAAGGCAAGATCTAATCTTGGCCTTTGGATCTAGGGTTGGGAAGGTGAAAACACACTTTGGAGGGAAAATGTCATTTTTAGATTATAAAAGAATGCATTGGGTAGTGTGCAAGACATGTTGAATGTTGAGAGGACATCGAGAGGAGAGTTAGAGAGATTTTCTGAGCATGCTTGAGAAAGGAAAGTGAGCAGCAAAGAGGGCACGTTTTCCAAGGAAGGAAGGCACGAATCCCAAGAAAATTTTTCTGTGAGTTTTGGGCTGAAAATTTTTTTTCTGTTGTGGAAGGCCATACTGTACGGATCCATACAGTCTGTACGATTTCGTACAGTCCATACAGCCATACGGATTTGGAACGTAAATCGAGGCATCTTTGGGCAGGTATTTCGAGGCGGATTTCAGTTTTATGTTCATTGTTTCTAGGCCATACGGAACAGTCCGTACAGCTGACTGTGGGCACGGAAAAATGAGGTACAAAGGTGGTCGTACAGCAGTACGGTTTTGGCACGGAAAACAAGGCAGATTTATGTGGGACAGATTTGGTATTGTGAGGTATTTTCCTTGGCTAGAAATGTGGTTTTGTTGCTGTTTTGTACTGTCCTGAAGCATAATAATAAGATCTCTCTCTCTCTCTCTCTCTCTCTCTCTCTCTCTCTCTCTCTCTCTCGTTGGGTTTCCCCACATTGGGGTTTTCACTGGCATTTGCCTAAATTTCTGAGTGTTATTGGGTTGTCCACTGTGTTTTTTCCGCTGCATATTTTGCTTAGCAATGTGTATTTCTGCTTATGGAAATTTCTGAATGTGGGTTTTTGCATTTATGAAGTTTATGAAGACAGTTATCTCTAGGTTGCTAAGTGTTTGACAGAATTTCAGTTTGCTGATTTTAGTCATTAAAAATCTACAGAAATGTCGTCGGTCGTACCGTACGGCGTTTCACGATTTGGAAACGTCGTAAGGTACAGTCGAGAATGTTTCGGTGGAGTTTCGGCCTATATGACGACTGTTTCGCTGGTTTTTTTTCTCGGCCTGTATGACGACTGTTGCGCTGGTTTTTTTCTTGTTTGCGTGCTTGGCCAAGTGGCGAAGAGGGTCGTGGGTCCCTTCGCTGGCAAAAAATCCCATTGTTAACCACTAATAAACATTTAAATCTATCCAAACATCACCACCATTTCACCCACCCTATTAATTAATGGTAATGTTAAATTCTTAAAGTAAAAGGATGAAAATGAAAGATAAAGGAGAATGCCACTTTTAACATTCTCCTTTATCTTTCATTTTCATCCTTTTACTTAAATTTTTAACATTACCATTAATTGTTTCATGATGTTTGAGAGTGATTCCAACTTCATTGGACTTCATATGCAGAAAGTAGAATTTTAGGTCCTATTATCCACCGAGTTGCACTAGCTGAATTTGAAGATGAGCCGCCAGAGACTGAGCAGACAAATGCTCAGGAGTCAGAGTTTACAAATTCAGCAGGTCTTTTTAAAGACCACTTGTTCCGCATTTCCATCCCTCCGGGGCATTGTTATAAATGACTTGAGCATAAAAATTGTAAAAGACTATTGGCCACCTAAGACCTAGGTACTGTTAATGTTTATGCCATTATTATAGTTTTTTGCATTTCAATAGATAAGAGCATCATAAGAACAAGATCACTGAGAAATACACATTCACAAGAGACATAGCATTTATCCTGGGAAACCCTATAGGGGAAGAAAACCCAGCAAAAACTTCCTTATCATAAATTGCTAATACAATGTTCAAGAGATAACTCAAACCAATACAGATAGTCCTCTCCAAGAGATGTGCCACTCTTCTTCTCCTCTCTCCAACTAGTAATTGCAGCTTGCCTTATAAGAGAATGAGCAAGTTGAGTTGTTTGTTAAAGCGAGGCGCTAGCCTCCTATATATACAAAACTGGCACGTGTGAAAGGGTTTCACTGGCAGGGCCGACCTCTCACTCTAGGTGGGTAAACCCACCTTTAAATTAATTCTGGGTCTCAATAATAACTGTTGGGACCGACTTCGTATTCTGCCTATTACAATTGTCCGATGACCAATCCGCAAAAGGGGATTTGATCCTAATACAATTACCAACATGATTAATCCACAATGGGGATTAATCTAATGGAAATAACAAAAATAATAAGAATACCCTTCGCAGTTACATTATTTCAACACTCCCCCTTAACAAGAAGGGTCTTCTTCAACAGCATCAAGCGAGAGAGGTCTGCATCATCAGTGGCATCAGGAGGACAGTATCGTCAATATCATCTTGAAACATTGGCTAGCATATTTACGAGTCATCAGAAGTTTTCTTCATTGGCGGCATTAACATTCTCGAAAGAATGCCATCATCTACATAAAAAATGTATCAGTAAAAATGATACCTCATCACAGCACTAGGTTGGCACATCACAGTACTACACTGACTCAATGTCATAGCGGTTAAGCTGGTAGCTCAGTGTCAGTCACATCTTGCTTTACGTCTAACAACTAGGTCAAAAGTAAGGAATACATCATCATCTCGCTTTACGCCTAACAACTAGGTCAGAAGCGAGGAATCATCTTGCTTTACGTCTAACAACGAGGTCAGAAGCAAGGAACACATCAACATCTCGCTTTATGTCTAACAACAAGGTCAGAAGCGAGGAATCATCTTGCTTTACGTCTAGTATCCTGCTTCCAGCTTGATTGTTGTGACGTAAAGCAGGAAGAGTATCTTGCTTCCAGCTTGAGTGCTATGACGTAAAGCAAGATGTTGAGATGAGACTAGTACTGTGCTTCTAGCTTGAGAAGTTGTGACGTAAAGCCAGTCTAGTATCTTGCTTCCAGCTTAAGTGTTGTGACGTAAAGCAAGACATTGAGATGAGAC
>JZKD02S0191391.1:643068-667809 GCA_000966675.3 Picea glauca | reverse complement strand
CTCCTAGACATTGTAAATAAAATTAACTTAGTAACTAGGGACTACCCCCCTTGGCTTCCCTAGGAGTAAGCCTAGACGGAAGAGGTTCTTGTCAAGGTGACAGTGTGGACAAGAACTTAGACATTGTGTCTCCGAGGGCACACTAAGTGAGCCGGACTTAGCTCACGTTTGCAAGTGTGCATAAGGGCGACAACAGGACCAAATCCCCTTTTGCGGATTGGTCATAATGTAATTGTAATAGGCAGAAAGAGAAGTCGGCCCAGAATATATCAAAGAGGCCCTGAAATATAATATAGGTGGTTATAGCTACCCAGGAGAAGAAGTCTGCCCTGCCAGTGAAAGGACACTCCCACACGTGCCAGTCTTGTATAAATAAAGAGGCTAGCGCCTCACTTAGACACACACTCACTTGTTCATTGAGAGACAAGTTTCAGAGCTGCAGTTGGAGAAGAGAGAGAGAGAGGCGCATCTTTAGGAGAGGACTTTATGTATTAGCTTGAGTTATCTCCTGGCATTGTATTGGCTATCTATAATAAGGAAGTTTTGTTGGGTTTTCTTCCCCATGAGTGTTTCCCAAGATAAATGTAGTGTCTCTTGTGATTGTGTATTTCTCAGTGATCTTGTATTAAGCTATTGTTATCTATTGAAATGCAAAGAACTATAATAATGGCTTAAACATTAACAATGACGATGTGCCCGGCACTTTTGGGATTTCACAAATTCACCTTGTGCTCAGCCACAGGCACGTCCTAACTCAACAGATCGTTTTTCCACGGGATAATCATCTAGAGTTCTTCTCACTCTCTGAATGGAGGAGGTCATCTCTACGTTCCACATCTCACAGGTTTGTAAGCTGGAGGATGTCTCCCATAGCTGCATTCATCAACACCTTTGTCCTTAAGGAAAAGTTGTGTGGCTAGATAGCCTATTTCCTTTTTCTAAGTTATTTTATTTTCATTTTTCCCACACCTTGCATGTGAGTGGCTTTGCCACCCTTGCAATATCGTGCTGGCTAGTGGTCAAGGTTTCAATTTTTGCAAGTAATTCAAACTTCGCCCCGCCATTTGCCTCGTATTCCCTCCCCCTGCCACTTGTGGATCTTGGGTGACAAGAGAGGGCAAAGGATTGTGTGGCTAGTCTAATTAGGCACTCAGTTCCATTATTGTTTGACCGCTAGAAAAAGGTGACTTGAGGAGGCTAGAAGGGGTTGAATTCGGGGACAATTTCACGGCACTAAGTGTCCTCCTTGTTGAGCGCCCAACACCTTGAATTTGACCTGTTGAGTTAGAGGAGAACCTTGTTGTTCTCTTGTTGAGCACCCAGCACTTCCTCTCGGCTAAAGGATAAGGGACTTGGAGCAGTCACATAGTCTAGGATTATTATCATTCATATCTAATTACCCTAAGTCAATGAGATACCTAAAATTTACTAAAAGCAACCTACTTACATTGCAAAACATTTACATTTCAAGTCTCGCAATTTCATTCCCTTGTAATCTACTTTCAAGAACTTTCATTCTTTCATTTTCAGCAAGTTATTTATATGTGAATATTTACATTGTCAAAGAATTTGTTATTCTTTATTTTAAGTATTCTTTATTCTTTGATAAATATTTGTCTCAAGTGTAAACTCATTATTATTGTTTAATTCATTGTGTAGATATTCCATAATTTTGTTTCAATTTGTAGAAATATCTTTTTATTGTGCATATTTCAATAAGTGGAACTTGGTAATCTTTAGTCACTGGTCTTTTGTTATTTTGTAAAGAAACGGTTTGCCTGTCATTGAAAATTGCACTTTGCACTGTTGCCTATCATTGGGTTGGGTCTCCTTAATCCATAACTTAATTAACTCCTAGAACTAAAATAAACCTTCACGTAGTTTAATAGGGTCTACCCCCCTTGGCTTCCCTAGAAGTGAGCCTAGATGGAAGGAGTCTAGATTGAGGTGACAGTGGGTCTAGACTCAGGTTGGTGCCTCTAAGGACACACCAAGTGGGTTGGAGACTTCTCCACGTTTGTAGGTGTGTATTAGGCAGCAACAGGGCCAACTTGACCCAAATAAATTCAATTTGATTTTTAATGATTATTCCAGATGGTGCCGACTTTATGAAACGGGGAAAATTCACATGATCTTCTTTAAGAGGGCATATCTCCTCAACCGTGAGGAACCATGTGGCGTGCCACCTACCGTTGGAAATGGATTGACGAAGACTATCAATCCATGGAGGTTTTGCATGCATTTGCAATGCCCTTCATACTCTTTTTATTCAATCAACTGTGGGGCTTCTTGATCACACCTTTGGGGCTTTTTAACCATATTTTCAAGACTTCTTAATGAAACATTGGAGCTTCTTTTCTTGACAACAAGGGCTTCTTGTAAGCTTCTTCAAAGTGTCTTCTCATAAGGGCCATGCTTAAAGCTACGCCATGAGGGGACCACTTTGGAGGCTCCTTCAATTGAACATATCACTTGTTGAAATATTGTAACTTCGAAGAATGTTCTAATTATATTTGAGTTATCATCTTATAGATCAAATCCCCTTTTATGGATTGGTCCAACCATATTTATATGGTGGTATTTGTAAAGTCGGCCCCTATTGTTTATAAAGTGGTTTTAACCACTTCTAGAAGAAGTTGGCCCTACTAAGTGAAGAGACATAACCCTAGCGCCTCCTCAATAGTATTATATGTGAGGATGGTGCCTCACTTGATCACTCACACTCACTCATCTAGTGTGCATATCTTGAAGGCAGTTGTAGTTGCAGGAGGAAGGAGAAGAGCGGCGCATGCTCAGTCTTAGTTTATTCTTCGTGTTTTGGTCTTAGTCTTGGCATTGTATTGGTAATCTATTATTGAGGAAGTTTTTGCTGGGTTTTCTCCCCCATGAGGGTTTCCCAAGATAAAATGTTGCGTACCTTGTGATTGTGTTTCTTTCAGTGATCCTCTTTATGTTGTTGCTTTGCAAATGCATTAAATGCTCATGTAATTTGGAAATAATAGTAGTGAAAACTTAACATGGTATCACAGCTTGACTGAATAGAGCATCTTTCACCATGTATCTAGACGTCACTGTTGCCTTACAAGAAAATTAGGGCTTTCTACTGAAGAAGAATTTTTAACCAAAAACTATCTTGGGAAGTGTGCCCTACCCTTGTGCATCTTTTGGCATCTTGAGCTAACTTTTTCAGTGGCCAGTTTCTCCGGAAAGTCAAACCCTAGTTTTGATGGGTACCAGAAACCCAAAACCAGTACCAGTCCAGAATTGCGCAGGTCAAGTTTCAAAGGGTAAAACTTGGATTTTTTCTGAAACAGTCAGCTTCAGCAAACTCACCTCAGCCCAGCGCATCTCTTGGTAAGCTCAATTTCAATTTTTGAGCATTTTCATTTTCTGGTCATTTTCTTAGCTCCTGGTCAAGATGTCTGCAAGCACCAAGCTTGTTGACAAGTTAGAAGGTGTGGAAAATTTTCGTGCCTGGAAATACAAAATTGGAATCATTCTTGAAGAGAATGACCTTGCAAAATTCATAAAAGAAAATGTACCGAAACCTGAAGAAAATGCAGCCAAAGAGAAGAAAAAGAAGGATATGATTAAGGCCAAAAGAATGATTGCAGATTCCATTAAAGACCACTTGATCCCTCAAGTGTCTTCTAAGAATACTCCAAAAGACATGTTTGATGCCCTAACCAGAATGTATGAAGGAAAGAACATCAATCGGAAGATGAACTTGAGAACCCACCTCAAGAATACGAAGATGCAAAAAGGAGAAGCAATTCAAGACTATTTCTCTAGGGTTTCTCAATTCAAGGAACAGTTAGAGGCAATTGAAGACAACTTGGATGAAAATGAACTTATAATGACAACTCTTAATGGTCTCACAAGACCTTGGGATGCCTTCATCCAAACTATTTGCGCAAGAAAAGAGAAACTCTAATTTGATAGTTTATGGGAAGAATGTGTTCAAGAAGAAGCTAGAGTGGCCAACCGAGAAGCCGTCCTATTAAGAGATGAGGATCGAGCCCTAGCTGCTCATGCTAAGGGTGGGAAGAAAAAATTTCATTTTCAAAAGGAGACCCACTTTCATAAAGAATCTCACTCTCCAAAGAGATTCCAAAAATATCATAAGGGTCAAAGAAAGGGAAAAGATTTCTCCTCCTATCAATGTTATCATTGTGATAAGATGGTACACATTGCTAAGAACTATCCTACCAGAAGGGAAGAATACATGAGGAGAAATAATAAAAGACATCATGCCCATGCAGCTGAAGATGATGAGCCACCCAAGAAGTTAACTAAAGAAGAGATTGAAGATTATGTTTTATTTTCATCCCTCTCGGGATCTGTGACACCTAGAGAGGATACTTGACTCATAGATAGCGATGCCTCTAAGCACAGGACAGGTCAGAAAGACATTCTCTCTATCCTTACAGAAAAGGACTTCCCCCAGAAAGTTTCACTTGGAGATGATTATCATTAGCCTATCAAAGGAACGGGAGAATCCAACTAGAAACTTGATTCATGAACTCCAATGAGAATGAAGGATGTACTCTATGTACCAGGTTTGACAAAGAACTTACTTTCTATTTCAACTCTAGATAAGAAAGGTTTCAGGGTTGCATTCATAGATGGTGAAGTTCTTATGTGGCCTAAAGGAAAAACTATAGAAGATGCAGTTGTTATTGGAACAGACGAAGGTGGGTTGTACAAGTTAAAAGGTCACTCAAATGTAGCCTTGACTCACTCTACTGAAAGTCCTTGTGAACTTTGGCATAAAAGACTAGCTCACATCAACTACAAAGCCTTACCATATGTAAGCAAGGTAGTTACAGGTTTACCAGAATTAAAGGTTGATCATGAAGGTGTATGCAAGGGATGTGCACAAGGAAAGAACATAAAGAATCCCTTTCCAAAGAGCGACAGTAAAGCAAAAGGAATCTTGGAGCTTATCCACTCAAATGTATGCGGTCCAATGCCATCAACCTCTCTAAGTGGGTATGTATACTATGTATTCTTTATTGATGATTACTCTCGTAAGACTTGGGTTTATTTCTTGAAGTCAAAAGATGAAGTACTTGGAAAGTTCAAGAAATTCAAAGCCTTGGTAGAAAACCTCTCCGAAAGGAAAATTAAGATACTCAAGTTAGACAATGGAGGAGAGTACACTTCAAATGAATTTGGAAGTTTTTGCAGAGATGTAGGGATTAAGAGGGAGCTCACTACTCCCTATAATCCTCAACAAAATGGTGTAGAAGAAAGAAAGAATAGAACGATTATGGAAGCAGTAAAGACTATGATTCACGATCAAGATCTTCCAATGCACTTATGGGCTTTTTGACCACCTATTCAACTAGGGGGTCAACTCCATGTACCATGAAGATATGCACCATCAGGTGCTACCAAGTCAGAGACTTACTAGTTTTACAAGGAAGTTTTGGCCTTCGACACTTCTTTTTGTAATGGAATTTTCGCTCCCCTACATGGGATTATAATGTAATGAGTTTGCATGGATCATAGTTAAGTCAATTACCTTAGGACTATATCATTAGAGGAGTCCCTTTTACTAAGTGTTTTTTTTTCCTCGGGTTGTTAATTTGGCTTAACCAGCCTTATTAATCTCCCTTGAGTTTTTCACTCCCACAAATAATTCCTCCAAAGTGGTGAAAGGCGTTCTAATGGTCTAGCCCTCTGGTAGCTAGTGTCTAGGAATGTTGTAAATGACCATGTAAGACATCTCCTAAAGTTTTGCGGAATTTCGTAGAGTCTAAATAGGTTTTTTTTAATTTATTAAAATTGCCTAAGTATTGGTAATTTTAATTAACTTTTGATAAAAAAATGTAAAAACTAGGTCCTTGGGCTTTTGATAGGGGTATTTGTGCTCAAAAGAAATGGAATGAGACCCCCTACACCCTTGGACCAAGTTTCAACTCAATTGGACAAGTTTTTCTAGGTGTTTGTCCATGAGGAGTCTTAGTCAGTCCAAAACAACAATTTAATTGCTTATATTGACATAGTCAAAATGTCAAATTTTGTAATTTTGAGTTAATTAGTTGAAGAGAAGGTGGAAGATAATGCTTAAACCTTAGAATAGCCTATCCTAACCCTTTTCTCACCCTCATAACCCTTTCTTACCTAGCCACCATCACTTCAAGTTGTTCCCCTTAGGGAAGTTGCGCCCCCCTCCTTGAGGAAACTATGGAAAGTCAAAAAATAATTAAAAGTGGGCCCTCTCTCCCCTAGTGCGCCCTCCTTGAGCCTCCACCTTACCTTTAGACTTGGTAATGGGTGCCAACTCACACCCCACTCATTACCAAAACCCGAAATCACCTCTTAAACCCTAAAGTTGTGCCCCCTCCTTGAGATGCTCACTCTTGCTTATGTTTTGACACTTGGAAAGCATCCAAGAGGGGTAGCTTTGTCTTCCCAAGTATAAATAAAGGCCTACCCCTCCTCTTTTCTGATCTATTCTCAATGTATTGTTACTATACCCAAATCTCTCCCACTCTTCTCTCTCTCCCATATTACTCTCTCTCATTTCTCAAGCTTGTAGCAAGTATTTACTCAAGCTTGCTTATAATAGAAGAATCTTTGGAGGAAACCATTGCCATTGGGAGTATTCTTGATACTTGGCTTTGGATCTTATTGGAGGTGACTTGTATTTTTGCTTTCTTTGAGTTTTAGCTTCTAGAAATAGAGTAGAAGATCCAAGCAAAGTACTTTGCTTGGATAGATCTATAGTAGTATTGCTCTAGATCTTAGTGTAGTAGTTTCATTTCTTCTTCAAAGTATTTTGTTGATGTTTTGGGATCTACTTACCTCCTCCTTTGTCTTGTAGCTTAGTCTCATATGTTTGCAGGTTGCTAAGGGTTGAGAAAGTGCAACTTCAGATTTGGAAGTTGTCTATTTCACCTAATCTTATTCCTCTTATAGTTTCAGTTCTAATTTCTGAGTTTATGGGTAGATTGGTATTCTGAAGTAGATCAAAATCGGTTGATGATTGCAGCTATGTGAGACATTCTCTAGCTTACAAACCTGTGAGATGTGGATCATTGCAGCTATGTGAGACTTTCTCTAGCTTACAAACCTGAGAGAAAGCCCCTAATAAGGGTACGTGGTTCCTATCTGAGACAGAGCTAGAATGTAGAGATGACCTCCTCCATTCAGAGAGTTGAGAAGAACTCCAGATGATTTTGCTGTGGGAAAAGGTGATCTATTGAATTAGACGTGCCTATGACTGAGCACAAGGTGAACGTGTGAAATCCCAAAGTGTTGGGTGCATCATCATGAGAACAGAAATGAAGATGATGTATTAGCCTCCTTTGAGCAACAGAGTTGACGAGAAACTACAGATGACTCTCCTGTGTGAGGCAGTGGGAAAGAAGATCTGTTGAGTGGACGTGCATGTGGACAAGCACAAGTGAACATGTGAAGAAGTGGTTCTTCTGTGGAATGCAGTGAGCCAAAGAGATGGACATCCCTATGGATGTGCCCCTAGTGGATGAGCACTAGTGGGTGTATCAGATCCCTTGCTATATTGTTCAAGAGTCAGAACTGCATGTAACCCTAATTGTAATGTAAAGGGTACACGTCGGCCCCACCTTAATGTGATTAATAATTAATGTAAAAGATAATTAATATGGTAATTATTAATTATATTTTGAGTTATTGAGGTCAGCCCTATTGTGACAATAGACACATCATTTGATGTGATAAGTCTTATATAAATAAAGGTGAATCCCCATTGAGGAAACACGCTTAACATTATGTCATCTCATGATTTCAGATGTTGAGGTCTGAAATTATGAAAATTGCAGCACCCTCTTGTGTGCTAGTTTTGGTGATGGTGCGGGAGGTCTTTCTCTTGAGGAATATAGTAAAGGATTGGTTGGGTTTTTTTTCCTTGTTGAGAAGGGTTTCCCAGGATACTTCTTGTGTACTTGTGCATGGATCTTCTTCTTGTGATCTTGGTTTGTTGCGGTAGTTATGGTTGACAGAAAATTTAAAAGGAATACATGACCCATAGATCACTAAAAATATAGCAAAATCAAGTACAAATATTGTTATTTTTCATTTTAAATTTATGTTGCATATTAACAAAAAAAATCTGCAAGGTTTTCAATCATTTTCTGCAGTTTTTTAGCAAGTTTTACTTGCTGGTTTTTCCAGGTTGTTGACAGAAAATGTGGAGGAACAGCCCATTTGGGGCCCTAAAACGTCAACAAAAACCTCCTAAGTTGGGGTGCATACTTGCTCAACACTTCTTCCTCTTCTTCTCATTGTAAGCAAGCCCCCAAAGAGTAACCAAGGGCTTGCACTTTTCTTAAAATAAATTTCTGCATTTTTATTTCTTTGCCTACACCTAGGAAAGTGTTTGGCTTTGCCAACCATCCTAAATCGTAAGGCTTTGTTTGCTGCAATTTGATTTTCTGCAATTAGTTTAGTTTTATTTCAACCCACTTTGGTACAACAAAGGAAGGTTTGCCTCCACCTTGTGCCATTGTTTGAGATTTGTTTTTAGATTAGTTTTATTTTCAAGTCTCTTGCTCTCATTTTGTTTGCCTACACCTTAAAGTGTGCTTGGCTTTGCCAACCCCCAAAATCGTAAGGCTAGATCAGTTGTGATTGCTTTCATGTTACATGCTCATAATGGTATAATCTAAAGTGATCATATGCTAGTTTAGGCCCATGGAGGCATTGTGATTTATTTTCCTCATATTGCTCATAATTGCTATCTACTTTCATTCAAGCACACTATCATTTTGCAAGTTATTCAAGCTTAAGTACTATGTATCAACGAGTTAAATCTTTATTGTGTTTTTCCTTTATCTCTTGCAACCTTGTATGACATTGTGGTTTAAGGCAAACATCTATTTTCTTCTTGCAAGTTAATTTCGTACTTTGCTTACATTGCTCTATCATTTAAGTTCTTGGTATCTTACAAGCACATGTTGCACAACACACATTGCAATCACTTAACTTTACTAACTCAATTTACCTTAGTCTCCTAGGCTTTAAAATCAACTAGTCTAAATAGGTCACCTTCTACTGACTCAACTTTGCCATCTAAAACGAGAATATAAGGAAGCAGCGGGAGGTGCTAGATCGGGGACGATCTCACGACGCTTGGCGTCCTTCCCGAGAGTACTTCTATTCTTGGGTTGACCTGTGGAGCTAGGGTGGGGCCTTGTTTGCCTCACTTATTGAGCTACCCAGCAACTTTTTGGTACAAGCAAGGGGAGTTTTTGGATTATCACTTAGTTTAGGATTCATACTCTAACTTAACAACTCAATAATCCTAATTAATCCACTACAACCTTGGGCAACCTTCATTGATCTATATTTTGTGGTTATTGCTTAATATTCTTGCCAATACTTTACATTTTCATTTACTTCACATGCAAGTTTACTTCAGCACTTTGTGGATTTTAACTAAGTGAACACAAGAGTTGCGCACTTGCCCTTGGAGGCTTTCATTTGAGCATTGTCATTTAATTTTGAGTTGTGTTTAACCCCTTAAAGTTGCGCATCCTTTGGAGGCAATTTCATTGTTTGGGTTTGTTGTTGTGAACTTGTGGATGCCATTGAAACAACCCCTTAGAGTTGCACATCTTGTGGAGGCACTCTATGTTTGGGTTTGTTGGCTTGATGTGTTGGTGTAATCTTTTCCTTTGAGAAATCTTTATTTCCCTACACAATCAAGTATTTCAAGTGAGTTTCAAGTTAGTGCTTGTTTCATTTCTTGTCCATAATTCTATAATTGTATTTTTGATGTATCTTTAGATATTCTTAGATTTGTCGATAACTGTTTATCTCATTTAGTTGTATCTAGTTCTAATTGTAAATCTTGTAAAGTCATTCTTTTGTTGTAAGAGTTTGTAGCTTCTCAACTCCCTTAACTCCAGTTGACCCCTTGCCCAACCTTAGGCACTAGTCTTAGTTATCTTAGGAAAAGGGTTTGCCTTTGCATTTAAATCTTGCACTTTGCATTGTTGCTTTTGCATATAGGCTAGATCCCCCCAAACCTTTAATCAACTAAAATCAACGCCTAGAAATTAACTTTTAACTTCACATAGTAACTAGGGTCTTCCCTCCTTGGCTTCCCTAGGAGTAAGCCTAGATGGAAGAGGTTCAAGTCGAGGTGACAGTGGGCTTTGAACCTAGGCATTGTGCCTCCAAGGACACACTAAGTGGGTTGGACTTAGCCCATGTTTGTAAGTGTGTATAAGGACGGCAACAGGGCTGAAGCAGCAAGAACAGCAGTATATGTCCAAAACAGATTATCCCATAGTGCACTTGGATTCAAAACTCCTGAATAAATGTTCACCAGAAAGAAGCCAGAAGTAAGCAATCTCAAAATATTTGGTTGTCCAGTATTTGTACACATTCCAAAAGAAAAGAGAACTAAGTTGGATCCTTCAGGAAAGAAGGGAATATTTGTTGGATACTGTGAAGTCTCTAAGGCCTTCAGAGTTTACATTCCAGGTTACCATCATATTGAGATCAGCAGAGATGTAACCTTTGATGAAGATGCAGCACTAAAAAGATCAAGGAAATGTCAGCTTGAAGAAGTATATGAAGAAGAACTTGTAGCTCCCAGAGTTGCAGAACCTGTAAAGGAAGTTGTGGTTACCCCTGATGATGAGATTCCAGAAGATCATGATATGATAGAATCTCAAGAACCTCCCCGTATGACGATCTCTCAAAAGAGAAAGCCAGCTTGGGCAAGAGAACTTATTCAAGATGCGGAGAAGTATGGTGCCCTAGAAAGAACCATGAGACAAAGCAAGAAACCTAAGCCATTCTCCAACTATATGGCCTTGATGTGTGATCTCATAGAAAAGGAACCTACTTGCTTTGAAGAAGTCATTCAAAAGAAAGAATGGATGGACGCCATGACAGAAGAATACCAGTCCATTATAAAGAATGATGTATGGGAAGTAGTTCCATACCAAAGAACAAAGATGTGGTATCTTCCAAGTGGTTATACAAAATAAAACATGCAGCAAACGGAAGTATTGAAAAACATAAGGCAAGATTTGTGGCTCGTGGATTTTCTCAAAAGGAAGGTATTGACTATGAAGAAACATTTGCTCATGTAGCCAGATACACTTCTATCAGAACCATCATAGCTCTTGCAGCTAAAATGAAGTGGAAGTTACACCAAATGGATGTGAAAACAACTTTCTTAAATGGTGTTATTGAAGAAAAAGTGCATATAGAACAACCACAAGGGTTTGAAGTTGAAGATAGAAAGACTCATGTCTGCAAATTGAAGAAAGCTTTGTACGGGTTGAAGCAAGCTCCTAGAGCTTGGTATGGCAGAATTGATAGTTTCCTGACAAGCTTGGGCTTTACCAAGAGTAAAGTTGATTCTAACCTTTACTTCAAGGTTATGAATGATGAGTCAGTCATATTGCTACTATATGTGGATGATTTATTCTTGACTGGAGAAGAAAAGCTCATCACAGATTGCAAGAAGAAGCTTGTTACAGAGTTTGACATGAAAGACCTAGGCCCGATGCATTATTTCTTAGGTCTTGAAGTTTGGCAGAGCCCAGAGAAGATATTCCTTAACCAAGGGAAGTATGCAGTTGAAATACCGAAGAGATTTGACATGTTGGAATGTAAATCCATGAACACACCCATGGAAACGAATTTGAAGCTCCTGGTTGATACTTCGTCAGAGTTGGTTGATGCTACTCTATATACACAGATTATTGGATCGTTGATGTATCTGACGAATACCAGGCCAAATATATGCTTTGTCATGAACACCTTGAGTCAGTATCTATTGGAGCCCGGACGTGTTCACCTTGTAGCTGCAAAGCATGTGATGAGATACCTTAAAGGTACGTTGGATTATGGTCTATGTTATACTGGAGATCATGACTTCAGACTGTATGGTTATACTGATTCAAATTGGGCTGGAAATGCTACAGACATGAAGAGTACTTCAAGATCTTGTTTCAGTTTGGGGTCAGCCATGACTTCATCGCAAAGAAGGAAGTAATGCAGTATTGTTCTCAGCACGGCAAAAGCGGAATACATTGCAGCATGTTCCGCCAGTTGTGAAGCCATATGGCTTCGGAAGTTGTTGACAGGTTTGTTCGATCTGGAGATGGAAGCCACAGTGATTCTATGTGATAACTAGAGTTGTATAAAGATGACGGAGAACCCAGTGTTCCATGATAAGTCAAAGCACATATAGATTTGGTATCACTACATTTGTGATATGGCGCAGAGGGGAGTTGTAAAGCTCCAATATGTTAGCACAAATGAGCAGGTTGCAGATGTGTTGACCAAGCCTCTGTCTTGTGTGAAGTTTGAGTACTTCCGAGACAAGCTTGGTGTTGTCGAAAAGGACCTCCCTCGAAAGGGGGAGTGATGTTGATGATACTATGGTATCCTAACCAACAGCGGGTAGCTCCGTTAGGATTTTATATCCTAGGGGATTGATCATCCTTGGGTAGATCCCGAAGGTACGGTAAGGACGTTCTATCGGAGTACCTGTGTATGTATATGCCAACTATGGTCAGTAGTGGTAGCTTCGTTAGGATTTTATATCCTAGAGAATCTTATGATTCCTGGGCAGATCCCGAAGGTTCGGTAAGGATGGTCTGTCAAAGTACCGCGTGGTAGCTTGTTAGGATTTTATATCATAGGGAATCTTATGATTCCTGGACAGATCCCGAGGGTCTGTTAAGGACAGTCTCTCAAAGTATCACAAATGTTGTTGTTGATGCACCTACTTCATTCCGTTGCCACATGTGATGATGTTGTTGTTCTAGCTTCGTGTTGTTGATGATGTTGTACCAGCTTCGTGGTGTTGATGATGTTGTTGGTCTAGCTTCATGCTATTGACGTTGATGTTTTAGCTTCATGTTGATGATGATGATGATGATGTTACTCCAACTCCATGTTGTAAGCAATGATGATATTGATGATGAGGAAAACTTTCGATGATTTATAGATGTGTCAGTCAGTGTTCTAGATGTTGATGATGATGATGCCCTCTCCTTCTCTTGATGATGTTGTATTGGGTCATGTGAGTAGAATACCCTTCTCGTTAAGAGGGAGTGTTGAAATATTGTAAATTCGAAGAATATTCTAATTATATTTGAGTTATTATCTTATAGATCAAATCCCATTTTGCGGAGTGATCATGTCGGGTCTAGTATAAGATCAAATCCCCTTTTATGGATTGGTCAAACCATATTTATATGGTGGTATTTGTAAAGTTGACCCCTCGTGTTTAAAAAGTGGTTTTAACCACTTTTAGAAGAAGTCAGCCCTACTAAGTGAAGAGACATAACCCTAGCACCTCCTCAACTAGCATTTATATGTGAGGATGGTGCCTCACTTGATCACTCACACTCACTCATCTAGTGTGCATATCTTGAAGGCAGTTGCAGTTGCAGGAGGAAGGAGAAGAGAGGCGCATGCTCAGTCTTAGTTTATTCTTGGTGTTTTGGTCTTAGTCTTGGCATTGTATTGGCAATCTATTATTGAGGAAGTTTTTGTTGGGTTTTCTCCCCCATGAGGGTTTCCCAGGATAAAATGTTGCGTACCTTGTGATTGTGTTTCTTTCAGTGATCCTCTTTATGTTGTTGTTTTGGAAATGCATTAAATGCTCACGTAATTTGGAAATAACCTAATTCCAGATGGGGCCGACTTTAGGAAATGGGGAAAATTCACATGATCTTCTTTAAGAGGGCATATCTCCTCAACCGTGAGGAACCACGTGGTGTGCCACCTACCGTTGGAAATGGATGGACGAAGACTATCAATCCATGGAGGTTTTGCATGCATTTGCAATGCCCTTCATACTGTTTTTATTCAATCAACTATGGAGCTTCATGATCACACCTTTGGGGCCTTTTAACTATATTTTCAGGACTTCTTGACCAAACATTGGAACTTCTTTTCTTGACAACAAGGGATTATTGTAAGCTTCTTCAAAGTATCTTCCCATGAGGGCCATGCTTAAAGCTACGCCATGAGGGGACCACTTTGGAGGCTCCTTCAATTGAACATATCACTTCTAGGGGCATCTGGGCTTTGCTTTGGGACTTCTTCTAGGGTTGACATCAATGACAACCAATTTTCCAACATGTGTGTCTCCTCCTCGCACCTTAGTTGCCTTTTATAATGTTGAGTTTAACCTAACTCCAATACCCTAGATCTCCAAAGTGATCAATGGTTGAGATTAGATCTCACCAACACTTGAGATCAATGGCTAAGATTTAATTTAATTCACTAATGCCAAAAACTTAGGCATTTCATTAAATTAAACTCAATTAATTATAAAAAGGCATTAACTTTAATAATTACTTAATTAAAGTGAATTTCCTAAGTCTTGAGAGGTATTAATGATGACTTCCACATGTTAAACACAAAACCAATGTGGAAGTATATGTCTGATGCTACAAACATCAACGTGAATCCCATAGTCTTTTAGACTATCTCATTCCCACGACTGCTACCTGCAAATTCCATAACTCATTAGTTGCTTCCAAGCCACAAGCCCTCATTTTTTCTAGCTAATCCTATCTGTGCTTCAAATAAACTTTGCATCATTTTTTCTTTCCACTCACAGTTTGCCATCTATGCTTGCTTTCCTTTTTATAAACATCTACAAAACCCTAATGTTTTATTTCCCACACCCTTTCCCTACTTAACATAGTGAAACAAGTTACTAATAATTTAAATATCAAGCTTTATAGATGTATAAAATGTGTTCCTCTTGGGATCAATAAAACATAAACAACCTATTAAAGTTCCAAAATTTAGAGGTCTTAAAAATTATGTATTGTAAAGTGACAATTAAATGAGTAAAGCAAAATGAAAGAAAGATGCAAGAACAAAGACATGCAAATTGCTCTCAAGAAATATTTGCTTGTTAACAATACAACAGAAGCAAGCTACTCACCAAGCTCCATCCTTCGAAGATCGAGCCTCAAATTCCCATTCAGGAGTATCTATAGGTTTCCTTTCTGTCAACAAAACAATAAAAAATTAAGTGGCATCAATATCACAACTCTAAAAAGAATAATGACATATTGCAAATTAACCAACGAACACTTGTGTTAGGACTGTTAATGTTTATTTTGTATTCATGCTTTAAATGTTGCACTTGGAAGTTAGCCACTAAGACATTCCATGTTAGGATGATGGACTAGGCCTAGTCCTCACTAGTAAGTTGAGGAGAGGAGGTAGGAAAGGTGGACCCAGGAACGGTCAGAAAGGCAAGGAGAAATGATCAAACTCTACATGTCAGGGGAAGAAAGACTTGTGTCATATCAAGTGCTTCAAGTGCGACAAGCTTGGTCACTATGCCTTTCAATGTCCTGAGAGGAAGAAGGAAAAGGCTAAGCAATAGCAACAACAACAGGAGTTTACTAAGAGTGTAGATGCTTCCTGTGTGGATGATTTGACTATCGAGATAGATACCCACTTCACCATGGTGTCCAGTCTTTCCATGTACAAAATTTTAGGGGTTGGATGGTATCTGGATTTTGGATAGTGGAGCTTCAAGACATATGCCTTATGAAAAAAATATCTTCAACGTGTTTCAAGAGAATGAGGGAGGAACGCTTATGGAGTTCGATGATGATGTCATGTATCCTATGAAGGGATTAAGCTCCATATCTTTCTAGATGCCTTCAAGTCATGTTCTCAAGTTAGTTTATGTCTTGTATGTTATTAATTTAATGAAGAAATTTGCTTTCAATTTCTTGCATACAAATTTGTAGTGTTTGGCCGAGTTTGATGGTCAACAAGTCACCATCAAAGCTAGCAACCATAAATTTGGTTGCGTTTTGGCCAAAAGAGTGCAAGAAAGTGACCTTTATAGTTGTTACGCCTCATATGTATGAGGTTCCACATTCTGATTTTCATCACATTGGTGGGATTTCTTGTTGGTACCTTGGAGCATTGGACCGACTTGGGGGGATATATCTTCATGGAGCCCTTTCTCTTCTTGGTATTAATTTTTTGATGGAGGTCTTTGGTTTTGGGGAGTCTCACTTCTCCTTGGTTGGATGATTATGCTTGTTGGTTTGGTGGTATTCTCACATGTGCTTGCCTTGTTGATCACCCCTTGGTTGTACATTTGATGCTTATGGAGCATGCTATCTCATCATGGTGTGGTTTTGGTGTATTTGTTTATCTTGGATGTGCTACATCTTGATCATGGATGATGATTCTGGCCCCCCAAGGGGTTAGATGATTGTGTTAGGAGGTAGATGTTTCATGATTTTGTTGGAGTTTCCTAGTGACTATATGTGATGATGTTGTATCATTTGTGTCACTAGGAGGGGTGTTCTACATGGTCCTCTTGTGTTGGATGTGTGGTGGGGACATACTTGACGAGTGGATGGGGTAGCATTTTCTATTGTCCCCTTCTTTTATGATATTGATGTGGTTGGATGGTGTGTTTTGGTAGTGCACTTTTCCTTGGTGGGATTTCCCTAGGTGATATGACTTAACATTGTAACATTTGCTAGGTAGCACCTAGGTGGAAATGTGTTAATGATGTCAGTACCCTTGTTGATGTACTTTTTCCTAAGTTTGAATTAGAGTGGGGGGGTGCTACATGTTTCTTCTATGATCAAACCTTTTTTCTAAGGTTTGATGAGGTATTAATCATGTAATAGTCCTTTGGTGGTGCACCCTAGGTTGAGCTTCTAATTTTTTTTGTTGTTATCATGTTGGGGTTATTTCTAGGGAAAACAACTTATTTGCATGATACAACACTTGTTGGAGCACACCCCCCTATTGGCACACATGTTAATGTTGATTTAATCAAATGGGGACTATTGGGAGGTTGGACTATGGTTTTATTAGTGCATTAACCTTTGTGCACACATGTTGAGGTTGATTTAAACATTCAATGGTTAATTTAATCTATTTTATCCAAATTAAGGTTAATTGCTCAAGCACCCTACTTCACTGGGCAGTTGTTCAAACTTTGAGGGATTTATTTGTGGAGACTTAGTGATTTTGATGGAGCACTCCCCTCTTGGGCATAGTTTTCAAGGCATACATGGTTATTTTTGTTGATTTTGTAGCTTTATTGTTGATTTTGTAGCTTTAAGAGGTATTCCCATAGGAGGCCAAGGTGTCAAGCATATGGGGATTTTCATTCGCACCAGTTTAGCCTTTCGTTTCATCAAAATCGGCCTTGGAATGAGGTTGGAGCCTCATGGGCTTGGTGATGGACTTTGTGGGTTTGTGATGGAGCTTTACACCCACAAGAAAGTCTATTTTGGTGTTGACTTTGTGGAGGGCCTTATGAAACACCTCTTGGACTTGTATAAATAAAGAACGAAGTCAATTTGACAAAACACGAGTGAAGGAACATGGAGGAAGAAGAGGTCTGAAATTTTCTGCGGTCTTAGGAGACTTCTACCAGCTATGGAGAGAGGTTGTTAGGCCTCATTTTCTGCGGTCTTCTCTTCTGTTTGGGTAGGTCTTCTTGAGGGCAGAGAGGCAGACTGTTTCAGGACTGTTTGTGGCAGTCGTTGACCCTTGAGAGAGCTCGATCTTGAAGAGAAGGGAAGCCGCAGGGGTAAGGAAGGTCGCAGGCCTATTCTTGGCAGCCGAAGGGGTCAAGGGAGACTCTGTTGAGGTGCATCCTATCCAAGGAAGGCAGTCACAGGCCTCTTGGCAGACGCAGGGGTCAAAGGAGGCCTAGTTGAGGTCTGACCTGCCCAGGGAAGGCAGCTGCATGCCTAGAAGAAGACAGCAGCCTTGTAGCATGAGCCTTGGAGGTTGAAAAGGGATGATACATCAGTCTTAAGGGCTGGACAGGTGGCCAGCAGTAAAGAAAAGACTAGTACAGTAGTGTTCAAGAGTTGACAAGTGGCTAGCAGCAGCACTAATTAGAGGACAGCAAGTCTAAAAGCACAGACCTTGGACAGGAGAGTATTTGTAAGTGTTTTTGCTTAGATTCTTGGTCTAAGAATTGATTTTGGCATTAAATACTTATGATCAAATTGCTAGTTTATGATCCGTTGTGTTAAAGAAGTTAGGCATCTCAGTGTGTTTATGTTTACAGTTCAAATTGAGTAAATTTGTCTAAAACTTTGGAAACATTAGACCAGACCTGAGACACAGTAAAATCTAACAATTTTATGATCGTTGGAGAGATTGGCACACTTTTCTAAGGCACACTTTAGTTGGATGGCTGGACATCTTTATGACATGGCATATGGAGGAGAATTTTAGTATTTTACTGATGAGGAGTGTAACCAACTTGGCACACTTCTCTAGGTCGTCTTCTTCTTTTGCACAAGCTTTGGGGAAATTGGTTGAAGGATTTGCACATATTTTTGGCACATGTTTTGATGGAGGCTACCACTTTGGCACTTCTTCCTAGGGTGCTTCACATGGAGATTATTTTATTGACTGTGGATGGTTGAGGTAGTTACATGGCACAATCTTCTAGGGCACACCTCTCCTAGGTGCTCTCTCATCATTATTGCATGGATATTTCAGCTATACTTGGTATCGTTAGACCTCTATTGGAGAGTTCCCTCACCTCTTTGACTTAACACATATATATTATTTTATTGGAGGTTGTTCTGGAGGGGCATGTGGCACATGAGGAGAACAAGTGTCCCCATGCATGTATCTTGCATGCACTTAGAGCTTGAGGAGGACCACACATGGCACATTGCATGCACTTACTTGGTCTTCTTTCTATTTTTGGAGCATTATCTTGGAGGGAACATGTGTGGAGACATTCCACTTGCTATTTTTGGGGTTGACCACTTCTTTTCTTGTGGAGCGCCCCATCTAGTTGGCTCTTTGCACATTCATCCATGGAGTAGGTTGCATGCATCTTATGGATCACTTCAGATTTTGGGATGGTTGTTATGGAGCATTCATCTAGGAGGATTATTATATTGTTTTTTCACTCACATCTTGGAGGGCACACTTAGTGAGCTCTTCTAGGTGGACCTTGGATCACATCCTCCCATCTCGAAGATATTTTATTATATTTTGTATGCATGCATCTTGGAGGACGCTATCTATGTGGACCTATAGCATCTTGACTTGGTTATTATGCATATTTTTGGTAGTACGCCCTCTTTTGGAGATATGGGATGTACTTTCACTCCTATTTTTGGATGAGGGCGAGCTCTCTTAGAAAGGCTAGTGTCCACATCTTTTGACATGGTCAACCATTGATTGAGGAGAGATCTAACTATTTCACTTTTATATTATTTTTTTGACTTGTCATAGAGTTAGTTGGAAAATAATATTTTTTAATTGTAAGAGAGAAGAAACTCCTTCTATGATGAGGAGCTTTCTCTCCATTTAATAAAGGATGGGAATTTGGGGAATGAGGAGTTCTCCCCTTGTGCGACATTGTACATCATTTTGGCAGACTTGATGGAAGATTGGAGGTATTGCTTTTAGTTTGTATGAGGCTTGATGTTTGCAATTTATTCATATGTTGTTTATTGTTGTAGGAAACCCTTGTAACTTTTTTTGAAGACCTTGCAATGGAGTATCTTCCATTTGGATAATGTAATGTGAAGGATATAATCGATCTTATGTTTATTATTGTCATGTTAAGCTTACATCTAACAAACCTAGTTGCTGCTAGAATAATATGGCATCACCTTCATAGCAATGTTTTAGAATGGCACCCCTAGCTTTCCAAGGTTAAGTTCCTGCAAGAGTTCTCAGTAAGTTAAGGCTGATTTGTGGCATGCATAGCAGCCCTTGTTGTCTTACATCTTCATGCATCCGTCCTCTTAGATCCATGCCTCTTTGACTCCATTTTTCCCAAGATTTGGTGGGCACTGGTCTTGGGGTTTTCCATCATCATTTGTTCTCAAACGATTCACTTTTCCACTATTGCTACAATATTCGTTTTGCTTGGGCTTACTCTTCAATAAATCACCTTGTGCCTCCACTCAATAGCTTTAGCAATCCTATCTTTAGGGAAGCCTCCCTTGAGTTGGAGAAGAGCCAAACAAAAGTGAGAGGAAGATCTATTGAGGTGAAAGTGGGTAGCCGTCCTCAATTGCACAAGACTAGCTCCTTGATGCTTGGGACTTTACATCATATAGGGTGTTTGACTTTATTGTAACAACAGATAACTCATAGAGCCAGTTGAGCAAGTATCGCAAGTGCCATGAAGCAAAAGGGTTCCTCCAACATCAAGAAAGTTCTTGCAAAAGGATTCTCTCAGCAAAAGGTGGTTGACCTGGACGAGACTCTTACTCCAGTTGTTGAAGGATTCTCCCAAGAAGAGAGAATTTCCCTGAATGGGTTGATGCATGCACCACTAATTTTGGATTTCAGTATCGAAGAGATTGTATTCATGTTGGGCTGTTATAAGTCTAGTGCAGATTTCAATTCATTATTTGATAGATCTAATACACTTGTCTTGGCCTTGTATACAATGAGATCATTAATGCTAGAAATCCCAAACAATTCATGATGTAGTGTACCGTGTGAGAAGATTCTGACCAATGAAGATGGCATGAAGGACAAAGGTTGTTGATGCAGTGTTGCTTGTACAAAATATTTTCACCTCAAAGATTCTAAAGAGAGTTCAGAGAACAGAAGGAAGCAGTGATACAAATTCAGGTTTCTTCAAGTTCATTGATGGTCAACCGTTTGACCAAGCCCCTAGCAGAGGGGAGATTTCAAATGCAAATGGAGTATCTTGTTTTTGGCAGCGGACACTTTCCACGATAAGAGGGAGTGTTGGATTTTTAGTACCTCAGATAGTGTCCAGAAAAGCGCCGTTAATGGCAGCAGCAAGCATAGAAGATTTAGGCCCATGCAGCGAAGGTACAGTGGCAGGTACTCCAGCAAAGATTCCGTATGACAGTCTATATAGCAGCAGCAGTACACCTTCCTTCAGCGGTTCCATACAGCAATGATGAAGGCACAGTGGCATTTATGGAGGAGAGAGATTGAAGGCGCATGCATGCAATGCACCATCCTCAGTTTAGTTCTAGTTTAGATACTTTTAAGTTTTAACATCTAGCAGTTCAGTTAAGCTTTAATATGTATTTAATGTTTCAAGAGGAATACACAGCGATGTAATTTGAATTTCAGATCTGTGTACTTGCTGCTACTTTCTTCAGTTTGATGTGTTTCAGTTCCTACTAAAAATAAGATTGCAGTGTTGACAGAGATTTCAGTTTTCTGTTTTCCCGAGTAGGTGGGTTAGAAATCAAACTAGGACTGTTACCACGTGCTGAAGAATTTCAACAGGCACTGGTGGAAAAGAGGATAAAAAAACCCTAAAAACAGTTTTCTGTCCAAAATGGAGCACTGAAACCTTAGTTTCAGCCTTGAAATAACCCTAAAACAGTACTGAAAAACCTAGCTTCAGACCCAGAACAGCCTTGAAACCTAAGATAGAAAAAAGTAAAGTCCACACTAGCTCTAACACCATGTTGAGATCATAAGATAGTGGATCTCCAGTGCAATCTTCAATAAACCCTAATCCAGTACAGCAGAAAAATATAACAGCACTTCAATGATCACAATAGAGATGAACCCATTAGGTATTTTTTAAGGATTCAAATATTATACCTATGTATAGTACTCTAGGCGACTATTTTCGTTTGAAAAATCATACATATAATCTATTGGCAAATATTCAATAAAAAAACATATAATTTACTATTAAAAATTGTAATTATTTGGCAAATATTATCAATTTAATCATATTTATGTAAAAAATAGGTGAATTTTTAACCAAATTGACAAATATTTTTTCAGAAAATAGCCAATTGGCAAAATTTTGCCCCTAAAAAATACCTGTTATCCATACCATATGCTTGAAAGAGAAATCCAACACAAGAAAGAAGATCGCTATTCAAACACAAGTGCTCAAAAGAGAAGTGCTATAGGTAAAATTGCTCTTAGGCCTTTTATCAATAAACAACTTGAATGAATGATTTACAAACGAGGAGGATGATGTATTTATATATCTATTCCTCCATTGCGGTTTAGGGCACTGGCCCCAAGAGTGTGACTAGACCGACCTAGTCAAACACAAATAAATACAATAAGAAGGGTGAATAACCATATGTAGGCTCAATAAAGCCACCAAGATCTCAAATACAGGATTGGCACATGGCCTCAAGTGAAGATTAACCATAATCTCAACAATTTGTAGAACAATATATACTGATATAGCATTGATAAGCTCTACTGTAGGCCAAATTTCGACCTGCGTGTATTTTTGGTTGCTATTAACATAATTCAGTTTCTTATGTCATTGAAAAAAAAAATATGCATTAGTAATATCCATGGTAAAAATACTAAAAGTGCAGTGTAACCACAAGTGAGTTGGTTGATGGGGATTGGGGAGATGGAATAAAACAGCAGGTGATTTAAGCACCCTTCCGTGATGGTCAGGGTACTGCACAGGAAAAGAGTAGACAGAAAATATATGAAAAGAGAATACGTATATAAAATTTATAGGAAATAGTTTCAGTATGAAAGCAGAAACTAATAGTCGGTAGGCAATCTGAAGTAGGCAGGGTGCAAATTTAAGACTGTTAATCGAAAACTTTTCTCTATAGTAGACAATGCATGGTGACAGAAAGTATAAAATTTTGTCAGCACAAAATTATAACTGATATGTTGCACAAAGACTATGTTAATCAGAATATGATGGAAATCTGTGCTTATGTAGGCATGAAACATGAACTCCACAGAATATTGAATTCTATGTCGAGATTGCATTTGTGCTATCCGGTGAAATAGTACTTTGAGCTTTATAAAATGAGTACTTTAGTTTAGACATCCTTCATTGAAGGATTGACTCATACACAATCCTTAAATTTTTAACCATAATTACTGGATCCTGGGGCAGTTACTAACAGGTTTCTGATTTGTGATAAGCCCAACAATGCAGAAATTTTCATGGTAATGGATCTTGACATCACCAAAGAAAAGTTCAAAAGTAAATCACTTTTTTCTTCTGGGGAAGCTGAAGAAAGGTCGGCAGTGACACAACAGGGCTCATTCAGGTCCTTGTAGGCAAAGAAAAAATGGCATCAAAGAGTCTATACTAATGTCCAATGAAGAGAAATACTATCTACTGGGGCACAATGAAAGCCCATTTTAACTAACTATGTGGCAAAGTGCATATTACATCTCCTGGGAGTCATTTTCAAATCAAAATTGATTACTCAGCAAACATCAAAATGCTCATAAACTGCACAAGAGACATAACCTGTCTTTAGAGAAGCAGTCAAAAATGGGCATGTATTCAAGCATTCTATAAACTTCCTAAAGAAGGCCAGCAGTTCAAATAACGTTTCTTGAGACACAAAGTTTCTTTCACAGTTTCATTAAAACATCATTCCAATGCAAAAACTAAACATTATGGAAGTTTAAAATTTTGCCTGGGTTTCTCTGTCAAAAAGCTTGAAAGTTGGCTGAGACTCTTAAGAAAGCTCCCTAGCAACTATAAGATTATGTGTATGCATGCATATGGTATCATCCATGCATGCATGTTTTAAGAAGGTAATGGCATAGAAATTCACCTGGAGGGACTTCATCAGAATTTGCTGTGGCACTCTTTGCAGGACAATCATTCAGAGGTGAGGGCGTAGAATTTGATGTCATTGGCACTAGATCACCTTTCACTTTCTGTGGACGTAGCTTGTTGTTGAACCAGCCTAATACCTGAAGCACATTTTAAATCAATCTCAGCTAAATATTAGCACTTGTAAAATCTACTGGCATAAACAATCAAGATTTAATAAAGTATTATAGAAAGACCTGCTTTGCTTGTACAGGAACTTTTCCAGCTCGTTCCGGTGCAGCACTGCATTTCATACAAAGCATTTGTTATGATTACTGAAAAAGCACTGCTCTAGAGCATGAGCCAAGCCAATATATTTCCAACGTCAAGAATAAAATTGTACTTTACAGTTATCCATGGGAGATCACTTATGGCCTGTGGAACCAATAAAACATTTAGTAAAATGTTGATTATTACCAAAGACATTGCTTCCAAAGCTTCTAATGCTCGAGCTAAATTGCATGTGGATTGAAAGATCTTAAAAGCATCAGTTTATACATTAATAGACTTACTTGAACTTCTCGGCAAGGGACTGGACCACATCCTGAGCAGGGGGGGTTGCACCCTTGATTTCTTCTAGGGCTTTTTCCATCTGTTCAACCTATCTCAAAACAGGCCCAGAAAAAGAGCATGACAGAGTAAGTCATTATAGGAATCTGGGAGGGAGATTAAGAATAAATTCTAAAGGTGTGCACTTGGCTAAATTCCTCAAACATGGCATACAATGTCAATTTGACAATACTTAGTATTAGCAGAGTACTATTTTCAAATACTAGAAAAAAATAATCAATACTTATTCAATGTTCCACCAAGTTTCCCGGAAGGAGTGGGGAAAAGTATCCAGGGGACATGTGGTAGCACCCCCCAAATTTTAGAGAACGTCATAGGGGACATCACCCATAAATACTAAGAAATATATAAATTAAAATATATGCAAACTGAAACAGAATTCATTGAAATCATATGCATAACAATGCAACCATAACATTCATCATTACCTGTAACCAAAGTTATCAGAATTGGAACCAGTCGAGGTCCGACCAGTATGGGACCGGAACCAACTAGTGAACCAGTCTACTAAAACACACATAAAATATGCAAAAATTAATTTTATATACGTGTCTAATTGTTTGGATTTAAATCGATGTCTGTTAATATATATATATATA
>JZKD02S0191391.1:611043-640731 GCA_000966675.3 Picea glauca | reverse complement strand
GAGGGTGGAGATTCAGGAGCCTGAGATGGAGGAGGCCCCCGAGTGGTTGGAGGAGCATGCAGATGATTTGAGGGAGGAGGGGGCAACAGAGGAGGAGGAGGACGATGTTCCACTTTCAGTGGATACAGAGGCTGAGGAGGAGATTGGAATTCCAGTGGATCCAATGCCACCACCACCTCCACGGAGAGTTATACCTGGAGTTGGACTTGGGTCCGTTGGGACTGGGAGGCAACACACTTTTCCTTCCACCTCATCCCCATCACTTACCACCTCAGATGTAGCATCTGGAGCCACTGGAGCTTACACTCCAAACTCATCTAGAGTACCTCCACGACCACCTACTGCTTCCAGAGTAAAATTGGTGCCATTTACCCGTAAAAGGGCTAGAGCAGCAGCAGCACAACAAAGAGGGAATCAATGACTTGAATTTTGGATTCCTATGATCTATCATTTTCATTTTATCATGTACTATTTAGTATCTAGATGTCTCATGATGATTCATCTCATGAGATACATTTATTTTGATCATTTGATGTGATTTTGTATCTACTATCATCCTATCAGGAACATGTTTCAGAATTTTCAGTTCAGTAACGATATGTGACCACTTGACATCTTATGCATCTTATTTATTGGTTGTATTTTCATATTTATGTAGCAAAGTGTTTATTTGATGTTGTTGTTGCTTTACAAGTTTAAAAATTTGAAAAAAATGAGTGTTTTTGTATTTTTTTGAGGTCTTGCGACATTTTCCACCGATGTCGCCGAGAAGTTACATTTCGGACCCTCACCGACACTTCCCCCGACACGACATATACAACATTGATGTGGAGACACCCCCCAAATTTTAGGGAAATTCATGGGGGATTGGGGGATGTCGAGGTCCCTAGAATAGGAGGGGGGCATCAATAAAATCGTAAATAAATAAAAATAAAAAATATCCCTCAATCTGGAGTCCTTCCATCTAGGCTCACTCCTAGGGAAGCCAAGGGGGTAGACCCTATTAAACTATGTGAAGGTTTTTTTAAATGTTCT
Organism: Picea glauca; assembly: GCA_000966675.3. Lineage (NCBI taxonomy): Eukaryota > Viridiplantae > Streptophyta > Pinopsida > Pinales > Pinaceae > Picea > Picea glauca. The sequence continues at coordinate 639,696 of JZKD02S0191391.1, read as the reverse complement.
AGGAGTTAATTAATTTGTTGATTAGGGAGACGCAACCCGATGACAATCAATCATGCAAGATGCAATTCTTTCAATGACAGAGAAAGCTTTATTTTACCAAACAACAATTAGACCAATGCCTAAAGATTACCCAATTTCACTTATTCAACAAATATTCACAAAAAGGTATCTTTACAACTTGAAAAATAAAAATTATCCACACAATGATTCACAAAATAACTTTACATATAAACAATTACTTCCCAAAGATTAAAGAATGCTTGAAAAATAATGTGAATAACTTGCAGAAAATAAATAGAATGTAAAATAAATTGTTGAAATAAAAATTGCAAGTGTTTAGGTTGTGTTGACCGCCTATTCAACTAGGGGGTCAACTCCATGTACCATGAAGATATGCATCAACAGATGCAAACATGTCGAAGATTATTTGGTTCTACTGGGCATTTTATGCCTCCAGCACATATTTTTGTAAACAGAATTTCTACACCCCTGCGTGGGTTAATAATGTAATAGGTCTGCATGGGTCATAGTTAGGTCAGTTACATTGGGATTTCTTCATTAAGAGAGTTCCTTTCACCGAGGGTTTTTTATCCTCGGGTTGTTAGTTTGGTTTTTCATCCTTATTAATTTCCCTTGAGTTTTTCCCTCTCACCATGCAATAATAACTCCAAAGTGGTGAAAAGCATTCTAATGGAATTATCCTCTGGTAACTAGTGTTTAGGAATGATGTAAATGACCATGTATGACATCTTAGAAAGTTTCGCGGAATTTCGTCGAATCTAAATAGGTTTTTTTTAATTAATTAAAATTGCCTAAGGTTGGGTAATTTAATTAATTAATTTTAGTTATTTTTGAGCAAATATTGTAAAAACTAGGTCCTTAGGCTTTTGATAGGGGTATTTGTGCTCAAAAGAAATGGAATGAGACCCCCTACACCCTTGGACCAAGTTTCAGCTCAGTCAGACAACTTTTGCTAGGTGTTTGTCCACTAGGAATCTCAGTCAGTCAAAACAGCAATTTTAATTGCTAAGTCGTGACATAGGAACAATGTCATTTTTGTAATTTTGAGCAAATGGGGTAAAGTAAAGATGGATAAAGGTGAGAAAGATTTTTCCTAACCTTTTCCAACCCTCACATCACCCCCTCACCTAGCCATTAAGCAAAAAACGTCACTTTCCCTAGAGAGGGTGTGCCCCCCTTCTAGAAAGTCTCCAAAAAGTAAAAAATAAATAAATAAATTGATGGGAGACTTATTATATCCCTTGGTGTGCCTCCCTAGACCCTACAACTCATCATTTAAATTGTCAAAACCTTGCCAACTCACTCTAACTCATTGCCACTTCATCCATCCATGCCAAAACCCTAACTTACCAAAACCCTAAAAGTGACTTCTCCTTGATGTGTGACACTTGTAACTCATCCAAAAGGGGTAGCTTTGCCTTCACAAGTATAAATAGAACCCCTCCCTCACTCATTTCACACCATATCTTGAGCTATTGTTATGCTACTAGATTTTTGCCCCATCTTTCTCTCTTTTGTTCCTCTTGCTTCCACTTCACTTTGCTCTTGAGAGTGTTGGAGCAACTTCTTGTTGCAAGACTCTCATTTTGGATTAATAGAAAGGCTATGGAGGATTTGAAGAAACAAAGAGTATTCTTGTTACTTCTTGCAACTATTGAGGTGATCTTGTTTTAGTTTTCTCTCTTGTGCATGCTTTAAGTTTATAGATCTAGAGTAGAAACTCCAAGCAAAGTATTTTGCTTGGATAGATTTGTGGTAGTATTATCATAGATCTAGTGAATTGTTTATTTGGGTATTGCAAAGTATTTTGTTTTACCATCTAGATCTACTCACATTCTATCTATTTTTGTAGTTTTTCTCACAAGATTTGCAGGTTTACCTCTAGGATTTTGTTGGGATAGCCTCACGGAAGAGTCTACTCTCAAAGCCAACCTAAACTCCATTGTTTTTCAGATCTGATTTTTCTGCTCATTCATTCCATATTTCAGTTGCTAACAATCATAGATAGGTCACATTAAATCAACTTTTATTTGGATACTTGTATGTGAAAAATTTCTTCATAAAAACATAAAAAAAAAATTATTTGTTTTGTGTTGTACAGCATTTCCAGCAAGCAATAGCTTGTTGGTTTTCGCAGGTTCTTACCAGGTTTAGGGGTCATGCTGCCCACTTTCGGTCACACAACACTTCAAAGGCATATTCTTTGATTGGGTAACAAAAATCACCCTTTCCCTACCTCTTTCTAGCTTTGTAAAGTCATTTTTTTTGCTTCCAACCCCCTTGGCACAAAAAAGGAAGGTTTGCCTCCACCTTGTGCCATTGGGAGTGTTTTTTTAATTTTTTGCTTTTCATTCCAAATCTTTTTTTTTATTTGTTGCCTACACCTTGGGTGAGAGATTGGCACAGCCAACCCCCCAAAATCGTGAGGCTAGGTTAGTTGTGTGTGTTTTTAATATGTTCATGCTCATGGCTAAAATATTCTAGAAGTAGATCTCACACCCACATAACTAAATCTTGGCTTAAGCCCATGGAGGCATAGATTAAATTTCATGCTTTAAGTTTTTTCAAGTTTCATTTTCATAGCATATTTATTAATGCAATACACACATGGCTAAATAATGATGGTTTAAAAGTAATTGTTTTTCATTTGCAAATATCTTATCTTTTAAAGCATCTACTTTCATTCAAGTTTGAAGTACATATGGACATGTGAGTGGTTTAGGAACAACATTTCAATCAACAATTTTTTCTTAAGTTTCTTATATGGTTTTAATGCTTTAATCTCATGATTTAAGTACAATTTTCTGGCTGGATAAAAGTTTCGGTTTTGGGCTTATTTCACTGTTTTTAGGCAAGTAAAAGTCACCTAAACACTTTTAAACACTTAAAAATACTTAGTCCTTAGGTATAATAACATACTAGACTTAATAGAGCACTTTAATTCACCCTCTTCGCCATCTAAAACGGGGTTTGAGAAAGGCAACAGACGGTGCTAGGCCGGGGACGGTCTCACGGCGCGCGGCGTCCTTTCCGAGAGTACTCAGATCTTTAGGGTTGACATGTGAAGCTAGGGTAGGCCTTGTTGCCTCACTTCTTGAGCATCCAGCAGCCATTTGGTAATCGGAGGAGGAGAATTTTGGGTTGACACTTAACTAGGAGTAATTCAAAATTTTAATAATATTTAAGTAACTCATTAATTCACTAAGCATTTGGACATCATTTTCTTATTGGTACATCTAATGGTTGTTGTCTAAGCAATACTTGCAAGCACACTTCACTTTTAATTTTACATGCAAGACTATTTCTTTTGCTTTGTGGATTAATTATCTAAGTGTCATCTTTTATGTATTGTGGAGCACTTATTCTTTAAAGTATATCTCATTTGATCAGTGTTCTTTATGGTGTGATCCCTCAAGAGGTTGTGTATCCCATTTGGAGGCACTTTCTTGTTGGGTCTTGAGTGTGGTGGTTGCCATTGATAAGCAGTCCAATAGAGTAAGTGTTATTGGGGCATGCTTGGCTTGATGTGTTGATGATCTTTATGCTTTGAATATCCTTTATTTCCTACACATTAAAGCACTTGGTTAATTTGTATCTTTGTAACTTGTAGCTCCTAGACTTTTCTTGTTGTAATTTTGTATCTTGTTGTATATCTCTTGTTCATAATTACTGTAACATCTATCATTTCGTTTTTCAGTTGTAAGTATTTGCATCTAACATTGTTGTGGAATAGTTGTACTTATTTGTAATCTTTTGTAATCTAAACCCTTCAAACATTAGTTGACCCCTTTGCCCAATCTTAGGCACTAGTATTAGTTGTCTTAGGAAAGGGCTTGTTTGTCATAAGTAAATCATTGCATCTTGCATTGTTGCCTTTGCATCATAGGTTAGTCTTTCCCCCAACCTTGTAACTAACTAAAACCAACTCCTAGAACATAACGTTAATCTCATCTAGAAACTAGGGTCCACCCCCCTTGGATTCCCTAGGAGTAAGCCTAGACGAAAGAGGTTCAAGTCAAAGTGACAACGTGGGCTTTGAACCTAGGCATTGTGCCTCCAAGGACACACTAAGTGAGCAGGACTTAGCTCACATTTGCAAGTGTGTATAAGGACGACAATAGGTTGTTTTTAGTTAATTTTGGGTTTCTTCATAATTTAGTGGTTTAGATGTGAGGAGTTGCAAGCCTAAGCTAGGTGACTACCTCAAGTATTTATCCCTTAACCAAGAGGAAATGGTGGGTGCTCAATAAGAAGAACAACAAGGTTATCTCCTAAATCCACAGGTCAAGTCCAAAGTGTTTGGGCGCTCAACAAGGAGGACACTTAGTGTCGTGAAACCATCCCCGGCTTCAACCCCTTCTATCCTCCACAAGTCACTTTATTTTAATGGCCAAACAATAATGGAGGTTGGGTGCCTAATTAAACTATCCACTCAATCATTTACCCTTTCTTATTACCCAAGATCCACAAAGTGACAAGGGGAAGAAATACGGGGCAAAGGCGAGGTAAATTTTATTTTCTTTTGCCAAAATAAATTTTAAGCATAGGCTAGCACGATTTTGCAAGATGGCATAGCCACTCACATGCAAGGCATGGGCAAACAAAAATTTGATTAAAATCAATAAGTTAAACAAGTTAACCACATTACTTTGGCACAAGGTGGAGGACAAAGCCTTCCGATTTTGTGGCAAAGGTGGACAAGATTAATTAAAGCAAAAATCAAATAAAATTTATAATCCTAGCCAACATGATTTTGCAAGGATGGCAGAGCCAAGCACAATGCAAGGTGTGGGCAAACAATTAAAATTAATTTACAGATTTCAAACTTTGAAAGAAGAAGAAAATGCAAGCCCCCAAAAGACTCTCTTGGGCTGCTTACAATAGTTTTAGAAAGTGAGAGAGAGAGAGGGGGGCTTTGCACCAAAGCTTGTAGATGTTGTCTTGAGCTTTTAGTAGCCTATTTTGGACAGCACCTCCTCTTTTTATGATGAAAACCTGCATAAAACAACAAAGAAAGCTTGTTGGAAAATGCTAAAAATCACCAAAAAATGTTAGTTTTGAGTTAGCATATGTACAGAAATATTTACAATAAAAATATGAACTTAAAGATTGAATTTTTTAGCAAGATTTGAATGATAATATTTGCAGAAAATAAGTAAATAGAAGGCTGAAATTAAAACATATTTGGCAACCTACAAATCTGTAAACCCTTGCTACACAATGAGCCAAGAAGGTGAGATCTTTTAAAAGGACTACAAAATACTTTGCAAACACTAATAAAAGCAAATCACATAAATATATAGCAATATTACTACAGATTTATCCCTAGCAAAATATTTTGCTTAGGGTTCTTCAAGTAAAACAATGTGGAACAAAGATAAACAAAATCTACAAGAGAGAATACCATACAAGAGAACCAAAAATACACCAAGAGAACACCAAAAGATCCTCCAAAGCTTCACTTTATTACTCCAAGAAAGGTTACCAAATGGCACCAAAAATCACAAGAGAAAATGGGGGAGAATGAGAGAGTGTGTGGAGAGATTTTGGCATAATAAAGTTGCTGTGAAAATTTCATTTCAAAATGAGGAGAGAGGGCGTCCTTTTAAAGGAGGGAGAGAGGAGAGACCCCTCTTAGATGAGTTACAAGTGTCACCCATCCAAGAGAGTGAGAACAAGTCAAGGAGGGTGCAATTTTAGGGTTTTGGAGTGAGTTAGGGTTTGAGGGGTGAGATGGGAAGGGGGAAAACCCCTTTACACTTGTTCAAACATGAAGTTAGGCTATATGAAGGGCGCACTTAGGGTTTTGGCACTTTTTTCCCTTTAATTTTTACTTTCCCCTAAGTTCATGACGAAGGGGGGCGCACTTTCCACTAGGGAGACTCACTTTTGGTTGTTGGTTTGGCATGGTGGGGTCTTCTAAGTGGATTTTCACTTTTCCAACTTAGGAAATACACTAGAAATCATTTCCCCACTCTCTCTCATGACTTTATACATTTCTACAATTTTTGGCTTTTTTACCTTAGCCAATTATTTGTTGACTTTTGACTGACTTGGAATCCTCATGGACAATGACCTAGCAAAACTTGTCCAATTGAAATGAAACTTGGTCCAAGGGTGTAGGGGGTTATGAGCCATTTTATTTGAGTACTCACACCCCTATACAAAATCCACAAGGACCAAATGTTTACATTTTTCATCAAAAATAATTAAAATTTCCAATTTACGGAAAATTTTAATTATTAAAAAATCATTTCAAAACCTAACGGAATTCCGCAAGACTCTAGGAGATGTCTAGCATGGTCATTTACAACATCTTTAGACCTTAGTCACCCATTGGGATCAATCATTAAAACGCCTTTCACCACTTTGGAGGATTATTGAGTGAAAAACTCAAGGGTAATTAAAATCGTTGAAAAGCAAGATTAATTACCTGAGGAAAAAAAACACTCAATGAAAGGACTTCCCTAATGATGAATTCCTAGGCAACTAAATAAAACTTGACTCATGCTAACATATTACAAAATTATCCCACGCAGGGGAGCAGACATTCCATGTACATAGTAAGAATTGTTGAGGACAAAAATGCCCTGTTGAGCCATAAGTCTTCAAACGTGTTGTACCACAAAGTACATCTTCATGATACATGACATTGATACCTAGTTGAAATAGGTGGTCAACAGGTCCCATATCCACCTGTGTGACATGTAGTATGCTCCCCTCAAAACATGGTCCCTCTGAGTGCTCACCACGCATGCCACCTGAATGCCCCTGATGAATAGAATGATCATGTGCACTAGATCCTCGATCAACTCCTCAAGCAACCAATGCACTCAGATCTCAACTCCATCAAACTCTGGACTACCAAACACTCCAATCCTTGGATCCCAAATCAAGATGCAAACTGCAGTGCCTTGTAAAGTATAGTCATGTAAGACATCAACACCATGAGTCTCCTGAAGACCCCCAACCAATGGATTAAGTAAATAGAGTATCTTCCCATCAAGGAGTCTCTTACCTAAACCAATCTCCCAACTGCCACCTCCAATAGAATCTATATCCCCTGCTATCCAAGAGGACGATCTATTGATATACCTAATCCTCAACCAAGGAGATCCATCCTACCACAGCATTCTCATCTAGATCTTCTCTCAATTTCCCCCAACAATGGAAGGAACCAACCATGCAAGTCCCTAAAACTCCCATGCGTTGTAGAAGACCACCAGACCCTGCATCGCATAACTCTGAGGGTGCCATGCCAAGTATCTATGAACTGTAAACCTACGGTCGAAGTGTACTAATAGCTATGATGTCTGGTCCATAATCACTAAACTCGGCCTCCCTGTCAACCCACGTTGTTGCCTGCAGTGTTCCATACGCAGGTACTATCCCTAGGATGTCAGTCGTACTATATAGCTCTAGTACACCAAGGTTGAGAGATGCTAGCATACTCTCCCAACTCTGCCCTAAAATGAGGGTGGCTAAGGAATCATGCCCTAACTCATGATGCTGACATACCGAGCATGCCCCCATGTGCCTCATGACATCATCCTCGAGATCCTCCCAGGAGAACCTCTCTCTAATCTACTGACGAGTCCTGAAATGGCCAAGCTGTCCAACCATAGGTATATCATGTACGATCCTCAAGATCTCTGACGTTGCCTATTGTGACCACACATCCTGCCAACTGACCTCATAGTCCTCATCAGAAACCTCTGTCTTACTCTGCTCCTCGTCCTCATCCCGCTGAGACTCTGAATCTCTATCCAACTCTGGAATATACTCTATCCCAAGACTAAGGATGCTCTCCATCACACCCAAAGCCTCGTCTGACTCTCTCGACGAACCTCCCCTATCCTGCTGTATATAATGAAATATCCCCTGTCAGGAGATCTCTATCTAACAACTCTCCAAGTCCCACGCAACTGTATGTAGGACTGGGGAATGTCATATGCATTGGTCAATCCCAAAGGCTTGACCAAGAACTCATCCACTGGCACCCATGGTGAATAATCGCATGTACTCATCACTAATCTCCAACCATCAGGTAAAACAGTAGGTAACTCCACGAATTGATGGTCAATCACTCTCCCTCCATCATCACTCATATAACTGCTACTACTGTGAAGGTGATCTCCCAGATCCATGTACTGCTGCAAGAGAGGAATCTCCATGCTCCACTAAGTATGTCTCCTCCCTGCACTCCAATGCATCCTCCTGGATCCCATTGTACACCTCTGCATGCCCATGTGAACTACCACTCATCACTGTATGCCCTTGTATACTCATGCAAGCTCTTGAATCCTCCTGCATCGTCATGTAGCCTGGGTGTATTGTTGGGTCAACCTCTACATGGATGTCAACCAATCCTGGAACCCAAATGGAAGTGTCCTCATAACTGCCCCTTACTCTGGACTCTGGAGCTCTCGTGTGTATGTGTATGACCAGCTGTCTCAAAATCCCTCATGATTGGTGGTCCCTGTGCCACATGGACATCCTCCCGCGTCTCTGGATCACATCTATCCATTACCATTAGTGGACCTAGGTACTCCTCACGCTCCTCCATCATTTGGCGCTCCTCTACCAAACCACTAACATCCTCTGGTGATGTAGCTGAAGTATATAATTGACCCTCTGCTGAGATAGATGTAGTGGATCCCTCACTAGCCTCCTGAAGGAACTACTCTAATCTGGACCCTGATTCTTGAAGGGTTGTCTGTGTGCCTTCCAAGAATCCCTGTGTGTTTACCAACTCATGAGTGAGTCGGTCCACCTCAGTCTCCTTCTCCCTCAGTGCCCTATGATACATCTCGCCAACCTCCAAGAGGTAATCTCTATCCATAAGTAGTTGTTGGTAGTCGTTCCTCATCACAATCAGTCTCTCCCTAAGTGTCTGGAAGTCATCAAGGGAAAGTTCCCCATCCAAACTATCATGTGCTATCAAGGCCCTCCAACAATATCCTGCCACCAATGCGTGTGTATCATCAATGTGTCTAATGGTTGCCATGATCATGTCCTCACTAACTCTCAGTCGTCATGTCAAGTGTCGTGACTCCTGATCACAACCCTGTTGAGGTGCTACCTCATGACTCCCACTGCTAATGTCAACAGTGGAATCCTCATCAACACACTCCTCAAGAGATAAGGCATCATATTGTCCATTGTCCTTTATGCTATTGACTCCTCCTGTATGCCACTGTACATAATCACCTAAGGCTACCTCAATCTGAATTGTCTTGTATCCTATATGTACAGTTGTATCCTCCTGTGCACTCACCCTACTAATATCATCTTCGCTCAAATCCCATACAAATGTGTACAGACATGTGAAATGGTCATCTCGACCAACAAGGAAAGTATCCTCGTCACTGTAGACTAGTCCCGGAAGTAAGTTCCCCATCAATTTTTCGATCTCTCCAACCCGATCTATCAATGGGCTCCCCAAAAGAGGTGACTCACTCTCCCCATACTGATAGGTATTTATATAGTCAACTGGCTCCAAGTCATGCCTCTCCTCCTGGGCCTGCAGATCCATATGTCGCTTGTGTTCAAATACTACACAAGGCTCCTCTAGGTTCTACCACATTTGGAATGCCACTGATATCCTCCTGTGTCATATCTATCATAAGTGTCTGAGAAGGTAAGGATTGTGCCACACTCAACTCCATAGAAAGCTCCTCATCACCAACGCAAGGCTCCCTAGAAGTCATGTCATCTCCCAAAGGTGGGTCATCTAACCTCTGAATCTCATCATGCCTAGGTGCGAATACATCTGCACCCTCACAAGCACCCTAGTCATCACTTTGTCCATCAAATCCGCAAGAGTCTTGGGACTGCTCTAATGAGGCATCTAAGGCTCCATCCTCATACACATCCTTCTCATCACTATCATAGTGCACCTCAATGTAATGCACTCTCCCTTTACCCCTACATCTGTGATCTGGCTCCCAAGGTTCTTTGCAACTGTAGAAAAGTTCCCTACTAGCATGTGTTGATGTATTTACCTCCCTGGCTGCTTTGGCTCTGTTTTCCTTTGTTATGTTGCTCCAATAATTGACTTCTTCCATCTTCTTGGCCCATAATGCAACCTCATCTTTGCTCCACCTAGGATTTTTGATGGATACAAACTGTTGGAATGTTACTTGAGCCTTGAATGTCTCACTAAGGGCTTGATATTCCTCATCACAATATATGATCTCCTCTGCAAAATACATTTCTCCTCTAGGTCATCACTGTTTATCACAGGCTAGCGAGGGACTTTCACTCTGATACCACTATAATGTTCCCAACCAAATCTGATGTAAAAATCAGATTTCTGTGGTTGAGGAATTTAGTCAAACACTTGGCATATAAGCTCACAACTCCCTTGAAATCACTTCAACACTTGCTGTCCCAATTAACTCAAGTTTAATGGATGAAGTTTATGTCAAACACATCACATGCAACACCTAAAACCCTTCCTAATGAGTTGTTGTTCTGAATTTGTGTTGATTGTTATGTTTATTTGCAACGGCTAGTTGAGGTGTTTTGTCAAACACTTTGTGTTCAATGGCTGTAGCATTCATTTAAGTGTATTTTTTTATGTATGTGGCCCATATTTCTTCGTGTAATATATAAGAAAAACACATACAATGATAACCAAATAAACCAGAAGCTAATAGCTATTAAAAACCGTAAGATAGTACCTCAAATCCTTGCTTTATTTAATATGCACTTGGTTGTCCAACACAATAATTTCCAGATCTGATCCAAGGAATATAACAGCTACAAAATAGGGTTGTAATGCCCTCGAAATGCAAGGAAATATCAATAGTAATCCTTCTCAAGGATCCCTTAATGACGGCTACTCAAAATGGTTGATATAATGCTCCAAAAATTAATTCTACCATGCCAAGAAATGTGCCCGCATGCTGAAATTCTCCCTGCTGAAATATTCACAATAAAAGATGATGCAAAACCTTCAAGAAATGGCTGCAACTTGTAGATCTGATGATGGTTAACTCATATGTGAAGATCCCTTGACTGTAGATAACAAATTTGCTCACAAATCATGGGATCTCAAACCCCCAATGTGCCTTCATTCATGAAATTCGCCCAGACATCAAAATAAATAAGTATAGAGGTTGTAAACCCCCCACAAGTGCCAAAAGGTTCGTCCTGATGATGGCCAAGAGTCCCCAATCGAGATCTAGTAAGAACCCAACCTCCTAAGACCAAATCGAGTCTCCCTTGGCTGAGTGGTGTGCCCTCTTTGCAGAAAACCCTCTATGATGCGTCCTTCTTCACAAACTGATGGCTAAAGTAGTTCTAAACTGGTATAGAATGGTGATGGAGGAGTCTTTCACCTCCTTGGCCAAGCTTGAATCAAGAACAGAAGAATATTTCACTCCCTTGTTGATCTCTAAGGTTTATTCAGTCAAAACCCTCAAAACCCCCAAGTACCATGGGCTCTCTAGCTAAGAAGCCAGACATCAAAATATCAATCAACATAATGAGAGAATAGAAGCCCTTATCTCTCTTTTATACCTCTATTCACCTTTTCTCTCCAAGTGACTTTTAATTTACTTTTAATATTTCTTCATAAAATCACTTTATTAATTAAATAACCATTTTTGCTCTAAAAAGTTATTATTTTTCCCTTGTGGCTTTTCCGGCCACTGAAAGTCACTTTTCCTCATCTTATCCTGTAGAGTTTCTCCTCTCGATTCCGATGAGCTATTACACTAAAGGGTTTCTTCAAGTATTATGCCCAAAATAACCTCCTTAGTGAATTTAATTAAAATATGCTCCGTAATAACTCAAAATTATGGAAATCGTCGGAATGCAACGAAACCAAAGACAAGTTGTGTGGAATGGATCCTGATAATGAAATATGGTGAATAATGTAAGTCGGGCCCCATAAAGCTCCCGAATACCTCTCAAACTCACTACCACCCCCAACTGGCTACTCTGGCAAGCATCCCACTCTGTAACATAAAAGAATCCAAAAATGGGGACATTACAACGCCCCTCTTCAGAAATTCATCCAAGGCCACAATAAAATAATAAGCAGGAGAATCCCTTCAATAGAAGAAGAGAAAGGGCACTCTAGGCCTAGCAAACCCTCCCAGGAAGAGATTTGCCTCAGATCTCCCTTCTCCACATCAACTCAAATTGATCTTCTCAAAGCAGTGCGCCCCACCTGCAGAAAAGCCTCATATTTGTGCTCTACCTCCTTCTTGGATTGTAGAAACTACCTTGTAGCTAAACAGAATGGTGAGGGAGGAATCTTTCACCTCCTCGGCCAAGCTTGGACCAGGAACAGAGGAATCTTCACCTCCTTGTTGGTCTCTAGGGTTTATTGACTCAAAACCCTCAAAACGTAAGTTGCATAGCTCAATGAGCACTCAAGAGAAAAATAACATGAATGAGAAGTGAGGCGCCCTCCTCTCTCTTTTATACCTCCATGAAACCGTCAGATCTGGTGCTAGTGTGCCCCCAACTGGCTGAAGAAGCTAAGAAATTTGACTTCCTTGAAGATGGCCTCCAAACTCTTACAAAATGATGCCAAACTATAGATCGGGAAATATATAGTGCATATGGAGAGAGCCCTCGGTCAAACCTTCAGATCTAGCCCTCCAACTCAATGTATCCTCAGTGAAGAGTGTGTCCCTCTTCAGAAATTCGTCAGGTTGTCATCCTTATACACACTTGCAAACGTGAGCTAAGTCCAACTCACTTAGTGTGTCCTTGGAGGCACGGTGCCTAGGTTCAAAGCCCACTGTCACCTCGACTTGAACCTCTTTCGTCTAGGCTTACTCCTAGGGAAGCCAAGGGGGGTAGACCCTAGTTACTAAATGAAGTTAAAAGTTAATTTCTAGGAGTTGATTTTAGTTGATTAAGGTTTGTGGGAATCTAGCCTATATGCAAAAGCAACAATGCAAAGTGCAAGTCTTTCAATGCAAAAGAAGTCTTTTCCCTAAGTCTTCTAAGACTAGTGCCTATGATTGGGCAAGGGATCAACTAAGTTTAAAGGAGATTAGATTTTACAAAGATTACAACAATAAATACAAAAGAATGCTAAATACAAGATTACAAGATTAGACTAGATACAAAAGAATACAAGAACTAACTATCCACAAAGTTACAATTAAGTGATACAACAATGAAGATACAAGATATATAAATGACACAAGCAAGATAACTAACCAAGTAACTAACTTGTTAAAAGACTTGATGTGCAAGTAATGGAGATATGCTCAAAGGGAAATGCAACCACAACACACAAGCCAACTATCCCAACAAGAGTGCCTCCAAGGGATGCGCAACTCCAGTGGAAGCCTTCAATGGCATACACAACCACAAGCTCAATGAAGAAGCCTCCAAGGGATGCGCAACTTCAATGAAGGAGACCAATCACGTCAAAAGATCAAACTTAAACTCACAATTAAAGCATGGAAGAAAGCTTCCAAGGGCTAGAGCGCAACTTTTAAACTACTTAGTCCAATCCACAATGCTTGAAGTAAATTGCAATAAGGATGAAAAGCTTTAAGTGCTTGTAAGAATGTACTAAAGCATGAACCACCTAAGATGTCTCCCAAAAAAAATGCCCAAGGTTGAGTGGATTGATTTTAGGATTATTAAGTTATTAAGTTAGGATTGAATCCTAGACAAAGTGAAAACCCAAGAACTCCCCCCGCTTGTACCAAAAGAGTTGTTGGGTGCTCAATAAGTGAGGCAAACAAGGCCACCCTAGCTCCACAGGTCAACTCGGAAATAGAAGTACTCCAGAGGAAGGACGCCAAGCGCCGTGAGACCGTCCCCGATCTAGCACCTCCTGTTTCTTCCTTAAATTCCCTTTTTGATGGAAAAGTTGGGACAGGAAAAGGTGACCTATTAAGCTAGTTGATTTTAGATCCTAGGAGACTAAGGTAAATTGAGTTAGTTTAGATTAGATTAAGGTGATTGCAAAGTGTAGTGTTGTATAAGGTGTGCTTGCAAGATAAACAAAGTACTTGAAAGATAATGCAAGGAAAGTAAAGTACTAAAATTAAATTTCAAGAGAACTCAAGTGCTCTGTTACAAAAATCGCCAAAATCGCGATAAATCGTGATTTAATCCAGAAAACGATAATCGTAGGAAAAATCGACCGATTTTTTGGCCATTTTTTGACGATTTTTTGGGAAAAATCGAGAAAAATCGATTTTTAAGTTTGCCGATATATTGTCGATGTTTTCGCGATAAATCCGAAACGATGTTTTCTAGACCCCCGGCAATTTTTTCACCAATACGATTTTTGTAACTTTGCTCGAGTGTTTGCCACAAACTACAAGATCATACAAGGTTGCAAGATATGAAAATAAAGTACATGTAAAGTTTTAAACCCTTAAGCAAATGTACTTGAAACTTAAATGACTTGCAAGAAAGTAAACCACGTGGAAAGTAAATTGCAAAAGGAAAGTGTGCTTGAATGTAAAATGCCCAAAATAAAGATAGCTAGCAAATGTGAACAAGATGAGCAAGTTAAACCATTATGCCTCCATGGGCCTAACCTAGCACATGATTACTTCTTAGATTAGATTTAGTTTAGATTGTTATACATGTGAAAGAAAGCAACCATGAGCTAATCTATCCTTACGATTTTGGGGGTTGGCAAAGCCAAACACACTCCAAGATGTAGGCAAACAATTAAAATTAAGAATACTTGAAAAGAAACTAAACTAGCAACCTCAAGCAAGTGCACAAGATGGAGGACAAAGCCTTCCGGTTTTGTGCACAAGTGGGTTCAAGAACTTGAAAAGAAAAGCTTGAAAATAAACCTAGCCTCTCAACCTTGTCCTAATGACAAGTGGGGCAAACAAATTAAAGAAAATTGCAGAAAATAACTTGCTACCTAGCCTTATGGTTTTGAGGGTTGGCTTGGCCAAACACTCACCAAGATGTAGGCAAAACAATTAAATAAAATTGCAGAAAATTGAAAGAAGAGAAATGCAAACCCTTTTGGGACTCCCTTGGGCTTGCTTACAATGATTAGAATAAATGAGAGAAGAGGGTATTATGTTACCCAACTATTTGAGGTTGTTCTTGAGCTTTGTATGGCCCCAAATGGCCTCTTGGACATCTCCTTAGTCACTAACCTGCAAACTGCAAAAGTGACAACAATGTGAAGGAAAAATTTTGTTTTTACACAGAAATTTTCTGCAGAAAATTACAGCAATATATATCAACTTATATCACCTATTCTAAGTGTTAAAGTACCCAAAAAACTGAATGGAAGTAACAAAAATAAATGGCAGCAAAGTTATAGAGGTGAAAATGGTTAGAGAATGGTGTTTTCCAGATCTAAAAACACCTTCCCAACACTAGAAAGTGACTTGCAAGATGTTAGCAAACTACAAGCAAGGTAGAGATATGAGCATATAAGTTAAACCTACATAATACTTTGCAAGAAAACCATAAACTCAACCTAGATTAGCAATAAGACTATTGATAAACAACCCAAGCAAGAGACTTCGCTTGGAATCTCTACTCTACAAGATAGAATGCAATACAACAAAGAAACAAATCACCTCCCAAGCAATGGATGCACCAAGAAGACTCTCAAAGCACCATATCATCCAAAGCCTTTGTATTAATCAAGTAGGAGGTTGTTGCAAATACTTGCAACAAGCTCCTCTCCAAAAGATGAGAGCAAGAAATGGAAGAGAGCAAGATGGGAGAGATGGGAGAGTGAGGAGAAAATTGGGTAGAGTAACAGTAGCAATAGAATTGGTAAAGAATGAGGAGGAGAGGACTTTACTTATACTTGGAGAGCAAGAGCTACCCCTCTTGAATCTCTTCCAAGTGTCAAATCTAGAGCTAGAGTGTTGATCTCAAGGAGGGGGGCGCAACTTTAGGGTTAGGGTTTTGGTAGTGTGAGTTGGGATGAGTTGTCACCCATTAGCCATGTCCAAAGGGTGAGGTGGAGGCACTAAGGAGGCACACTAGGGGAGAGAGGGCCTTACTCCCTTTCATTTTTTTATTTTCTAAGGTTTTCTCAAGGAGGGGGGCGCAACTTCCCTAGGGGGGGTAACATGAAGTGGTAGTGGCTAGGTAAGAGGGGGATGTGAGGGTGAGAAAAGGGTTAGGATAGTCTATTCTAAGGTTTAGGCATCATCTCCCACCTTTTCTCCAACCATTTAGCTCAAAATTACAAAAATTGACATTTTGACTATGTCAAGACTAGCAATTAAATTGTTGTTTTGGACTGACTAAGACTCTTCATGGACAAACACCTAGCAAAACTTGTCTAATTGAGCTGAAACTTGGTCCAAGGGTGTAGGGGGTCTCATTCCATTTCTCTTGAGCACAAATACCCCCATCAAAAGCCCAAGGACCTAGTTTTTACATTTTTTATCAAAAATTAATTAAAATTACCAATACTTAAGTAATTTTAATAAATTAAAAAAACTATCTAGACTCGACAGAATTCCGCAAAACTTTAGGAGATGTCTTACATGGTCATTTACAACAATCTTAGACACTAGCTACCAGAGGGCTAGACCATTAGAATGCCTTTCACCACTTTGGAGGAAATATTTATGGGAGTGAAAAACTCAAGGGAAATTAATAAGGCTAGTTAGGCCAAATTAATAACCTGAGGAAAAAAACACTCAATGAAAGGGACTCCTCTAATGATGAAGTCCTAAGGCAACTGACCTAACTATGATCCATGCAAACCCACTACATTATAATCCCACGCAGGGGAGTGGAAATTCCATTACAAAAAGATGTGTTGAAGGCCAAAACAGCCTTGTAGAACCAATAAGTCTCTGACTTGGTGGCACTTGATGGTGCATATCTTCATGGTACAAGGAGTTGACCCCCTTGTCGAAATAGGTGGTCAACACATCCAAGGCAACAATAAAATAATAAGCAGGAGAATCCCTTCAATAGAAGATGAGAAAGGGCGCTCTAGGACTAGCAAACCCTCCTAGGAAGAGATTTTCCTCAGATCTCCCTTCTCCATGTAGTGTTTTGTTCACAAAAAAACTAGGGTTTTTAATTAAAATAAATTTAGGGCATTAAATTTACTGCAAACCCTTGATATTTCGTCAAACACATTGCCGAAACACCAAATACACAAAAATGAGAGAGAAAGAACATGTGCATTTTTTATGATTATGAGAATGTTGAATACAACCATAATACCAAAATGGTTGCTATGGAAGTTGCAATACACCTACGAAAATAAAACCTGGAACAATGCTCGATCTCTCCAAATAGAAATGTCGAAGATGAAAAGTAGCACTGAAGCTCCGATGGAAACCCTAGATGGATTCCACTCTTTGTCTAACTAGGGTGGATTAGTCTCACCACCAAAGCCAAACTATAACGAGAGGGTTTTGCCAAAACCCTAACAAAAACATTGGCTCACTGAGCACTCCACAACAAATAATCTCCAAATTTGACATGCCCAAATGACTTGCTCTTCTCTCCTTTTAGAGGCTCATTGGATCTTTCTAGAAAGATCTAACTTGACCTCCTCAAAGCTTCTAGAAGAGCACTTTGTAATAAAGTAACTTTATAATGTTTATATTTTATTTAAGCCACTTAAAATTAAATAATAATTAATTAAAGATTAGTTGTCAAATTAAATTTAGACAACATAACCAAATAATTAATTAAATATTTAATTTTTCTAAGCTCGCCAAAAATGGGATATTACAAATCCTCCTGCCCTAAGATTGCTTGTCCTCAAGCAATGATATCACAATCCGATGCTCGGTCGACTGAACCCGTCTCAAAGTGATACCTGGGTCCCATACCATCCTGGAAAATGTGAAGCATCCTCTGCTCATAGCACGAATCTGCGAGGTGTTATCATAAGATTCTTCCTGACTGTCCCTAATCAACCAATCAATCATAAACTCAATCATCTCCTCAGAAGACTGCTCCTCCCAACAATCAAATCTATGTAAACCAACAATCCCATCAGTGTCGGTTGTCAAGCTGTCAACAACTGTGATCCCAGGGTCCCACACCGATCTCAAAGAGATGCCACCATGCTGACGTGGCACCACTCTGCTCATAATCATCTGATCATCATACTTAGACTGCATCTCGACATCCGTCAATCCACGGCTGTCCTCGATCCTGATGATAAAATCAAGGACTCTATCAGGAGGCCTCCCTGGAGGAAACGCCTTGAGGCTCCATTGTACACCACCATGTGTCAATGAGAGCTCATGTATACTGTTGCACACCACCGTGTCCTCCTGCATCATTTGGTATCCTATATGCACTACTAAACCCAACATTCTATTGATGATGAGTGAACCTGTATCCCAAAGTGTGTCCATATATGTCATGTATTTGTCCACCCAATTCAAGTATATGTTTATTTCCTTGCGGCCTGGTCCACAAGGAATGTACTCAAGCATCTCCTCCATAGCTAAACCCTGATCCTCTAAGGTGTTCTCCAAAGGAAAATGCTCATGATCCTCGCAGTGCCAATCAAGAGTGCAAACCAAACTATCACTCTCCTCAAGTACATGCATCTCTGACTGCTCCTCGTCCTGACTCATCATAAGAGTCTCCTCCCTCACATCATGTGTGAGACTCTCTCTCTCATGTGTCACTGTTGCCAAAGATGATGGAGTATCTGCATAAGTGGTGAAGAGTGTGCCAAGCCCAACTAATAACGTAACTCATCAACCTCTCTTTCCTTGTCCTCAACAAACTTGAGAGCAAGGTCCCTGTCCATAAACAACTGCAAGTAATCTAACTTCAGTTGTTCTAGTGCATCCTGATGACGCACAACTAGGCACTAGTGACTCCACCTGCTATCCCACTGTGTCACTCCTCCATCTGGGTTCTCCACACAAGCTCCTCAGTGAACCTATGGGCTCCATCGGTCCTAGTCAACACCTGTGTAACTTGATCCCCAGTCACCAACAGGTGAACCTCCAAATCGTATGGTGCTAAAGGCCTCTTCCCTACCGCATCCAACTTGCCTGAGTTGTCATCTATAAGAGTGCTCCCCTCCTCCTCCTCATAGGAATCATAAGCAGGGACTGGAGATGACTCCTCATCATACATGGGTGCTAACTCAGCTCCATCCTCATCAGCCATCCCAACATATGTGCCATCCTGACCATTACTAGTGCCAGTGTCTTGGGCTCCAAGGGCCAATGCCAATGGTGCACTGGATGTTGTTGTGTCATCTGCCTCGTAATCATCAATGGGACTAAATGTTGCCCCCTCCTCCTCGGTACTAGTGACAATCTCCGCCCCCAGACTAGTGTCAATTGTCTCAATATAGACCATTGCTTGTTCATCTCCTATGCTCACCCCCTCATTCAGACTAGGTGTGGGCACCTCCATCACATCCACATGTGGATCTGTCAAACCTCCCTCAAATGGTGAGTTGTTGGCTTCTTTAGATGTGGATCTTTTTCCCGTCTTCCTGAGCCACTCCAGATGCTCTATCATGGTTGCCGTATTTTTCTGATACTCTTGCCACAGTTGTAAAAGTTTCGCCCAAAGTTCTTCAGTGGTCTTCATCTTTCCCACAATTTTTCTAAGTCTTGTTTGAATTTAGCCTCTTGGGTAATTTATCTAATAGTTCACATATACAATGCTGGATATGAAGGCTAAGAGTCTTGACTGTCAGATGTTGTCTCTAAATGAAGTATGGCTTTAGCAGTGGGTTAAACAGAGTGTATTAAATGCCCACTCGAATGACTTCTTGCATATATTCTCACCATGACATTCTGTAGCAGAGTATGTCCCTCTCTACAGTGAATCGGTTCCTCTTAAAGTGCCATTAATTCAATGCTAATCCTCAGAACTGCCATAATATTGTCCTGTTTTCAGGTCTCTGTTACTTAATGACAGTGTGTCTGCAGTACAAAGTAATCACCCATTCTCAATACAAGAAACACCAGATCTGGAATGTCTGTGCAAATACAGAATTGCATGGCTGTAGGTAGTGATGTTGCAGCTCCAGAATGATGTAATAACCAGTTCACTGTAAGATACCCTCCGAGTGGATATCTCAAATTTCTCTACCAAAATTCTGATTTGGATTTAAGTTTGCCTTTGAAGCTTTAGTCAAATAATAAGTATGCCAACTGCTGAAGGTGAGAATTTACCTCTCAAATAACACAATTAGTATAATGCAGCAGCAATTTGAATGAGTTGCAGCCCAGAATAAGAGCAGAATGGTGCCCACTTCTTTGTATCCTTATAGCCAAGGAGACCACACAAATTGGATGATAAATGATGCTTCCTTACACGGTCATTTAATTTCCCCAAGTCACTTTCATGTATATATGTGTTAGCAACAAACTTCTGAACAACATATGATAATGGAAATGTGCCCAGCCTTGTAGGTAAACTCAACCCAAGTAGAGAATGTAACAGCAGCCAAGTGAAGCTTCTTCTAGCAGCAATAAACTTATATTTACACACAGCAGAAGTCTACCAGAATGCAGCTCGACTCCCCTTCAGAACAACAATATCTTTCTTTACCATTTACACCCCATACCGAGGGGGATTCAATCCTTCCAACTAGAGACTGATATGTCCCTTACCTTGCAGAGATTCATGCCCAGGCTTGTGAGGAAATGCACCCAAGGATATAGAGAGGAAAGTACTCCCAGATTCCTTGAATTCCCACAAAAAAAAAAATTCCTGTAGGTGACCAAGTTTGAACTCTGGTTGTTTGCCAAGCAGTGGTTTTGTGGACTGAGTTTGATATGTAGCTGATTTGGATATTGAGAATATGTTGAATTCATAAACTGATCTGCTATGGCTCGCCCCACCAGAATGGTTCATAGATATAAGTAAAGGCAGCAGCAATAGATAGAAGGATAGCGCCCAAGATAGAAGAAAATGTCCCAGCTCCAAACAAATGCACCCAAGGATATAGAGAGGAAACTACTCCCAGATTCCTTGAATTCCCACAAAAAAAAAATTCCTGGAGGTGACCAAGTTTGAACTCTGGTTGTTTGCCAAGCAGTGGTTTTGTGGACTGAGTTTGATATGTAGCTGATTTGGATATTGAGAATATGTTGAATTCATAAACTGATCTGCTATGGCTCGCCCCACCAGAATGGTTCATAGATATAAGTAAAGGCAGCAGCAATAGATAGAAGGATAGCGCCCAAGATAGAAGAAAATGTCCCAGCTCCAAAGAAATCGTTTCACCAAGAAAATAAATGGAGACTAGCACCCAAACTCTACTCTATACATGCAATGGCAGCAAGTCGATCTCAGCATAAAGATATGGCAGTCACAGAATGGTTGTATTCTGATATGTAATTACCAGGTGCGCCCAGATTCATGAATGAACTCGACCACTGTAAAGTTCCTTTCAACCTTATTTGTTTTATTATGGTTTGAGCCAATTGTCGGATGATTTGCATATGAATTTTTTTTTGCAACGATGATTTCACACTCTTGATATACAGTATACTGCTGGTAGTTATAACCATTATACATTGAAGACTCAAACAAGCATTAAAATCACACTTCTATGTCAGCAGAGTATATGAAATTAATTCAAATAAACAACAGTGAGCATATAGGAACCTGATAAGGGTATTGCTGTAGATTACTTGCAGAATACAAAAGGATCCCCGCCAGGGAATGAGTGGAGCACAGCAGTCATGAATCTGAGAGATAAGGCGCCCTTAACAGCAATATAATTTGTCACAGCAGCAGCAAAAACTCCCACAGTATAGTCGACTTTTCCACAGTAGATACACCCAGGTTCTAGTAATAATTCAGCCCAGCACTTAACTCAGTCCTCCCACAGAGATCAGCTACAGGAAACAATGAAATCTACCCAGTGAGCTTACCCAGAGCTGATAAACCAATTTCTGATTTGCAAGGAAAGTGACTACGCTGCTTTATCACTCAGTTATGCACCCATCATTCACTTAATGCGCCCAGGAAAGGGAAAATCGACCCCACTGATAAACAATGATCCCAGTACTTCCAGACAGTGGATACCAAGAGGAAAATCACCCCCACAGTGATGATTATACAGCCCAGAAATGATATTCTTCAATTCCCCTCACTGAAATCGCCCTGCAATAAGCAATTGACCCCCACACTCAAAAACTCAGCCCAGCTTGGCCCCAACAGCTACCAAATCCACCCAAAAGGAGATTCGACCCTCCAACAGAAGAAATTGGGCCAATCAAGGAGTAAAAAGCACCTAGACAGCAAGAAATCGCCCCTGCAGTCAGTATTTCGACCCTCTCTGTCACTAAACTCGCCCAGCAAAGAGATGTTTCCTCAGGGGATAAAGGTAAGATCAGAAACTTGCCCTCTTACCCATGAAATGTGCCCAGAACTGAGAGAAAACCGCTCAGCAAGAGAAATTGTTGTCCTTCCAAGGCTCTCGACCCTCTTTTCTTTAGTAGAATAGTTTCCCCACACAATTTTCAGCCACAATAGACAGTTCGATCTCTCCCCTATGGATAACTCGGTCCAAGATGAGTGAATCGAACCACATAAGATCAAGCTCAGCTGCCGATAATAAAAACTCAAACACAATGAAGAAAACTTGCTACCAATCGATGAGACTTTGCTGCCAATATGATCTATTCCTCCACTGTCTTCTATAAGTTATGTTATGTTGATCCTCTGGATTCATTTAACTGTTGAGTATCATGATCAAGCCACATTCCAGATTCCCACAGCTGGCCAAGATCATGCTCTGATACCACTGCAGTGTTCCGTTCACAAAAAAACTAGGGTTTTTAATTAAAATAAATTTAGGGCATTAAATTTACTGCAAACCCTTGATATTTCGTCAAACACGTTGTGGAAACACCAAATACACATAAAAATCAGAGAGAAAGAACATGTGCATTTTTTATTATTACGAGAATGTTGAATACAACCATAATACCAAAATGGCTGCTATGGCAGCTGCAATACACCTACAAAAATAAAACCTGGAACAATGCCCGATCTCTCCAAATAGAAATGTCGAAGATGAAAAGTAGCACTGAAGCTCCAATGGAAACCCTGGATGGATTCCCCTCTTTGTCTAACTAGGGTGGATTAGTCACCACCGAAGCCAAACTATAATGAGAGGGTTTTGTCAAAACCCTAAAGAAAACATAGGCTCACTGAACACTCCACAAGATATAATCTCGAAATTTGACATGCCCAAATGACTTGTTCTTCTCTCCTTTTAAAGGCTCATTGGATCTTTCTAGAAAGATCTAACTTGACCTCCTCAAAGCTTCTAGAAGAGCACTTTTTAATAAAGTGACTTTATAATGTTTATATTTTATTTAAGCCACTTAAAATTAAATAATAATTAATTAAAGATTAGTTGTCAAATTAAATTTAGACAACATAATCAAATAATTAATTAAATATTTAATTTTTCTAAGCTCGCCAGGACATTACACTCCACATCAACTCGAACTGATCTCCTCAAAGCAGTGCGCCCCACCTGTAGAAAACCCTCATATCTACGCCCTGCCTCCTTGGACTGTAGAAACTACCCTATAGCTAAATAGAATGGTGAGGGAGGAATCTTTCACCTCCTTGGCCAAGCTTGGACCAGGAACAGAGGGATCTTTCACCTCTCTGCTGGTCTCTAGGGTATATTGACTCAAAACCCTCAAAACGTAAGTTGCATAGCTCAATGAGCACTCGAGAAAAATAACATGAATGAGGAGTGAGGCGCCCTCCTCTCTCTTTTATACCTCCATCTTCTAATTCTCAGTTGAGTTGCTTTATTGTTTTCGCTAAGATTATTGTTTTATTTTCTCCTTAAGTCAAATAACCTTTTCCTTCTTTCATCAAAGTCACTTTAATAAAATAACACCTTTAGTGATGCTTTAGTGCCTCCTAACCCCTTTTTGCACATTGGACTATAGTCTAGAGCAGTGACTAGACTACTAAGTCCTCATTTGTTCTTGTCAAGGAGAGGGGAACATTACAAACCATTATACAAAGAAGCAAGGTGAAAAAGGGGTCACCCTCTTTAAAGCACAAAGGAGAAACCCACAAAATAAAAAAATTATCCATAATGGATCAATAAAGTGAAAGGGCCTTAATAAAGTCCTCCCTCTAGCATCATTCACTAACCTAAGCAACTATTAAAGCATGGTCCCAAAGGGTGAAGAGTATGGCAAGGTCGTTGTATTGGAGCTCATAAAAGGTAAGGGGCCACCCCATTTACTTACCATACATTCAAATGATTACAAAAGGTGAAAGTGGCATCATGGGCCACCCCATTGTCCCCTTCACTAAGCTAAAGTGAAAGTCATATCATGGTCAAGTTCACTTTATTATCTCATAACTTCAATTAAACCATGGATATAATTTGAACATGTTAAAATGGAAGGTGACATCACACACATGAACATGAAGGGGTTGTCCCTTTCTAAAATCAAAAGCCATTTATTAAAACTTAAGCTACACCTAAGTCGAAGAGCATGGGTTCGAATTCATGAGCACGTGGGCATATTAAAGGGAAATCATTGACCATACGAAGGGTGTTGTCGATTAAGCCATTTTAATATTTGAAGGGGGTTTCACAATTAAAACGTTGGATCCCAACCAGTTGTGGATTAATTCATGGAGACACTAGCATGGAGCCCCCCTTCTTCACGTTTATTTCAATCAAATAGCATATGATCTGACTCGCAAGTGCTGGGTCCAATGAGTCGTCGAGTTCAAAACCACCTAGCATGGTTTTATCAATTAATTATGGAACAAATCATAAGTTTTGAGTTCATGCATGGATGGATCCGCCACTTCAGCCATTGCTTTGCCAAGATGAAAGATGTCATATATTTTAGAGCCGTGAGATGGTCATTGCATGGGGCGCACTTGTCTACAAAAAGAATTAAACGAGCTCCCATACTTAATATGTGACATGGAACCCCACTCATTTTTTTTACTACGTGAACCTTTGGCCATAGATGGGATCAAACCGTTGGCTGCCATGTTATATTTCTACTTCAATTAAAGTGGATCGATCACCTGTATACATGAACATGAGGTTTTTGGTGGGATAAGTTCAACTACACGTGGATCGACTTGTCCAAATTAAAGGACTTTTGAGTTTGAATGGTCAAATCTAGTCCACTTTGGGATTATATATCAATTTTTATGAGGTGGTTGGAAACTATTATTATTTTCCTAGGGAAAAAAAGGGGATCTATAACCACTTATTGTTATTTTGGAAAAGATTGTTGGGGGAATTATTATCCTTTTGGATATTTTGGATGGTTGTTGCAACTTTCTTCATTTCTATATCATTGTTGACTCAGTTGTTGAAGTTAGTTAGAGGAGATAATATTTTATTTTCCTAGAATATTTTATTGGAGCAAGTTGAGATCTTTGTTATCGCGCAATCTGTACTTGTCCAAAGCCCGAGACAAGTAAAGGAGATTGGCGTAACAAACAGGATATCTTATCACTGTCACCTCAATAGGAAATCCCCACTTTTAGGGATGGATGGAAGTCCAACCCAAGGGAGGCATCCCTAGTGACCTAAAGGGTTGGGTAAGCTAAGGATAAGGATAAAAAGTATCGCCCTTTCACTGGTCACTCAAGTCAAAGATGTCACAAGGTTTGTGTCCAAGAAAGATGAGGCAAATGAAAGTGATGAAGTGTACCTACCCAGAACAAGACAACAGAGCATATATATGGCAGTTTCAAGTACAAATATGATTAAAAGCCTCAAGAGACAGTAAACCAAGTGAAAATATGCTAGCTGATAATAAATTGCAGAAATGAACAAGTTTACAACAGTAATTAACAATGTTCCACCAAGACTCCGGGACGCGGGTGCGGGGAGACACACAAGGGGGACGTGTGGAAGTACCCCCAAATTTTAGGGATTTTTGGGAAATGGGGGACGGGGGACATCACATATATAATATAAAAAAATAGAAAAAATAAAAATAATAATGATAATATGATAAATCTCAACAATAACATAAATTAATTTTATATATATTTGTTTTTAATTTTATTTTTTTTAAATTTAATTTTTTCTTTTTTAAGTCTTACTAGGCAAAAAAAATTTGGGGGGGACTTCTAGGAGTCCCCCTTTTGGGAGGGGGGGGGTACGTCCAGAAGTCCCCCTTTTCAAGGGGGGACGTCCAGGAGTCCCCCTTTTGGGGAGTCTTGTCCCTCACCTTGGGGAGTCGCGTCCCCACAAGTCCCCCCGCATCTCCCCAAAAAGGGGACGTGGGGAAACGTCCCCTTTTTAGTCCCCCCGTCCCGGGGACATGGGGGACGCGTCCTCATGGAACACTGGTAATTAATAAATTGTAACAGCTGCAAAAAATACTCTTCAAAAATGCTTGAAAAGACAATGAAAAGATAGCATGTATTGTGTAGAATGATAACCAATTGTCACAAACAATCTCTGAAGTGTTTAGCTAACATTCAAAGTCAATTATGAGAAAATTTGTTGCAGTTAGATGGTTGTAACAAACATTTATAACAGCAGCAAAATAGTTAGAGATCTAGGCTAAGTTAGTGTTAGAGTTGGTTAGTATAAGCTTAAGAGAATAGAGTTTAAATGTTTGATCAAACTCCCAACAAGACAGAAACAAGAGACTAGTGCCTTTAGGGCTTATGGAGTCAATTATATCAGCACATTAACTCGGAGAAATAACAATGATTATACTTGTCTAAGAGATAACAAGGTGGAAGCTTGAGAAGTAGCACGTTAAGTCCTCAAGCACCAAGCCTTAAAGAGAAGATTCAACTAGGGTGTAGGCACTTCTAGGCCCTAGCGATTTCTCCTACTCTTAGACTCTTGAAATATATTTCATGCAACAAGAACTAGACAAAGCTTCTAAAGTGCTAGCACTTTAGGGCTCTAGAAGTTTGTCTAGACAAGATCCTTTTAGGCAAAATTTAGCAAAACAAAGAGCAAGAAAGAAGCACCTTATGTTTCTTACTCCTAGGGTTTCAAGCAAGCAATTCCATAATCTTCAATATGAATAAGTAAACATACCATAAACATTTAACATGAAATGAAATTGCAGATTTACTTACTTCACCAAGAATAATCAAGCACAAAAACTGTAGATTTGCCAAAATTCCACCAAGAAATGATCCAAAATGCATCCAAACAAGTCTCCAAGCAAGTGTGTCTTAGTAATTTGAGCCAACAACCCTTAGAGGGCGCAAATTTCAGTCCTCTCTCCAAGTGATTAGGCCTTATGGTAGTAGGGATCTTATAATAAGTCTTAGAAAAACAAGCATTAAAATCAATGACAGTCTCATCCCCATTCTTTTTAATATTATCAAAAGCATTAATTAAGGAAAAGTTGTTTGGCTTATCTGCCCATCCTTCAATGAACTTCACTTGGAATGAATCACATCCATCAATGGAGGCATCAGGAAGGGATTTGTACCACATTCGTGCCTCCACCTTGAGGGTCAACACAAACATCCTCATCGCCACATCCTCATGCTCCACCTCAAAATCATCCAATAATTTAGGAAAAGCAGTCAAGTGATCCTCAATTGATTCTCCCGACCTCCCTGCAAATATGCCTCAGGGAATGTGAACATGCATCAAAAGTAACCTTAATGAAAGATTGTGCATCAATAAGTGTAAGAATGCTCCATTATCTCCAACGCCTTACATGATCTAGTGGTAACAAGTTCCATTGACCTATTTTTGGTCATTCATGGACATTAATAAAATATCTTGTCTAAACTTATCTATAATTCCAATGTCAAAGTTCTCTCTTTAAGAACATTACCATATTCAAGATGATATGGTTTGGGATTCAGTGGGGTAGGAATTTGCAGTGAGTCAAGCAAATGCTAAGACAAAATAAGATAATTTTATTAATGTCCACAAGCAACCAAAAGAGTAGGTCAATGGGACTAGAGAGAACAAACAATTATAATAAATTGTGGGAGTGCAACAAGGTACTCATGAAAGCTAAAAGATAAAAAATACAACTAACTAAACAATACAGTAAAATAAAAGAAAAGAGAAGAACCACTATATGGAATTAAGTAGAGATGTAAACGTAAAGGGGGGAGAAGAAGAAGTATCTATAGCCCAATCAATCACTGAGAAGGCACCAATGCACTACATGATAATATCATCTAGGTACTACCTAGGGATGAGAAAGCCCAATTGGGCGACCTAGGAGGGGCTTGAAATCAACCCATAGAAATTCTCCTAATATTTGAAGACGATGGGAAGAATCTAGTAATAGGAGTTTGTGTGCCCAAAGTGGTTGGCAAGCAAGATCGTGTTGTAAATGGGTACCCATCTTTGTCCTCGTGAAGTCTGGGGCTGTAGTATCTCTCGTGAATCCTGGAGAAAGATAGAGCAAATACAAAAGAATTTTATAACCTATAATCTCAAAATTAAAGGAAATACACCCTATCCCATCCTCCTCGTAGAAACTAGCCTTCTCCCCTATTGAGAGCATGGCTATGACTAGATACCTAATGTATAAGAACAAGTTAAACAACATGGAAGACAAGAGGCTACCTAAAATTGCTTCCAAATCAAATCATAACCACCATCAACTCAAGCGAGGATGGCATAAAGACACTCGATCTTGGCTAAACTATTGGGGAATCATGGAAGAAACCATTTTGCAAAATAAAGATACTATTAAAAAAAACGTCAAATCAAAATTT
>JZKD02S0191391.1:597275-610993 GCA_000966675.3 Picea glauca | reverse complement strand
AAATAAGCATTGCTAAGATAAGAACAAATTCTCAAGAGCTCCATAGTGAAACTGGGCATTGGTCAATTCCTAAAACGCCATGGGATGAAAGAGTGTGTCACCTTTGTGACACTAAAGGTTGAAGATGAAAAGCACTTACCCTCTTTTCAAGAACAGAAACAAAATTCTAAAGAATCACAAGTAATCACTTACCCTCTTAAGGTCTGATAGACCAATTAGGTCTTAGTGGACGTTAATCATCATCATCATAAGATGTCTAGTAAACTTGACTACATCACAGATCAAAACTAAATCATGTCCCGACTCTAAAGCCTCAAAATATCATCAAAAAATATAATAAATGTATCTCATCATCATGAATCATCTACAACATGAGTCATCTACAAAGAAATCAAATAAATAAACTAACAATTCCCTCTTTCCCTTTTACAGGCAAAGGTAATGGCTCTAGAAATGGCTTTTCCTTTAAAGGAAGAAGGCCCTAGGGTTGGCATTGGACTCTAATGTCTTGTAAAAGAAGCAGAAGCTAGACTCTAATGTCCTCTATTGGTGCTAATGCCAAGTACAACTCACTCTGTCGAAGTCCATGAAGGTGGTGGCGCTAGCACACTCCTAGTGTCAATAGTCACCTCCTCTAAAGGTGTATGTTAACTATGCTCTGGAACATCCTCCTCCTCTACCTTTCTCTCCTCGTCAGGGACTAACTCCATGATAGGCCTCTCGGTCTTACTATCCCCATTTTCTGGATAACTAAGGAGATGATGTCTCGAGGCCCTCAAGTTGTAGATATGGAGTGTCGAGAGATCACATGACTAGCAATGTCCACTTGCACATATGGAAGCCCGCTCTATCACCACAGTTTGGATCCATCGTCAGCGCATCCACTACACCAGCTAGCTTCTAGAAGGCACATGGGTCTTGCTCCATGCGGTACAAGTCAGTATTGTGGCAGGTAATCACCCTAATATTTGAGGCATTTAAGCATGTTGTATTGAAGCTGCTTTTGATTATAGAACGCATGCTTGGACATTATGCTTTTGACCCTGTTTTACCTTGGTGAGTGTCATCGATTTCCTAGTAAGTGGCCAAATTTTGGGGAAGGGGTGCAAGTGGGGGTCCCTTGAGAGGTTATCGTACCATTCTCGACCATACTTATCACTTTCCGCTCATTGCATTCCCATCACATTGTCCTCTTCTAGGCCCTTTGACTTTAGTGACCCAAGAAGGGCATGTACCTCATTTCATGGGAAGAAGGGGCTGAAGGCCCAGGGGGGGATGGTTGTTGACAAAAGATAAAAGCGTAAAATATAAACCTTATAGATGCTCGCCCAGATGGGTCTTGAGAACGATGAATTGCTTCTCTTAAAAGAATTGAAGGTCTGCAAAAGATCAAACACATAATAAATATTCCACTTGAATGAAAGACTAACACTAGTGCATTATAACGCTTTGATGGTTACCCCTATGGCACTTTGTGGACCTCTTCTTTCAAGTGACATTGTGTTACTGCCCCCCAAGCTAATCGATTCACTATTGGGAGTGCACATGTGTTTGGATCATTAATTAATTAATAAATGGCATTAAGTGGGCTTGGAAAAAGGTTGCATTGAGGACGAAGGTGCAGCACACCCTCTACAAAGGCACCCATAAATGAGATAATATGAGCCCTTATATGTCATGAAACCCATTGACCTATGAAGTCTAACCCCCTATCGACCTCATCATCCACTACATGACCTTGAAGGGCATCCTTGGGAACATCCCCTACTTGAGGGTTTTGGTCTACCCAATAGGACTTTTATGACACCACTCCCATACCTAAACTTGGTCAATTGTATAGGGTCTTTGAGCATTTGTTTAATTTGACGAGGTAGTTTTGATGCACATTTTTAGGTGCCTTGTTTATTAGATGTGGTTTTCACTTGCCCTGATATTTTGACTTGAGATCCTTGGAGGGCGTACCCATTTGTTTTGCAGGACCTTGCTTGGTGGCCAATTTTGAGAGAACAAGCCTAGCTTGGGCTTCCATGGGGCAAGAAGCCCACAGGTTGGATGCCTAGGGCTCGCATGCCGGAAGGAAGTGGTGTGCTACCTCTTATGGAGTGTTTCTCTTGCATATTGGTGGATAATTCTTGGTAAAATGGAAGTTTATCTTGTTGATTCTTGCTCTAGTTGAAGGGTTTTATCTTGTTATTGTATCTTTTTCTTAGTTGCAAGGTTAACTAGTTGAATTTCTTGGGGAGTATAAGTGCATACAACCCCACTAAACTCATCAATATTTGTCTTGGAAATAAATTTGTTGCTTAAGGTAGTGCTAGAAAAAGTAAAAGGGCTTACACCCTCCTAGCACTTCCTAGTTAGCTTTACTTGTCTTGGGGAGTAAGAGGGTTTACACCCCCAAGGAAATAGTATAGTTAACTCTTTCTTTGACTTCATAACCCAATAGTTAAAGCACTAATCATTTTTATTTTGCATTGGAGAAATAAAATTGTTGCATTGGGATACGTGAAAATACGAGATAATCAACTTGTTCAAATTGCAATCTCATCTTGACGTTCGAGGCTTGTCATAGCCACTAGGGTTTCTCAATTGGTTAAGTACTTCTTGCTGTTGTTATAAACTTTTATCTACAGCCATTAGGGCTGCAAAAACCCTAACACATTTTCATTTATAACTTGCTTTTCAACCGCCAAAATTTGCTAAAAGTTTGCCAACATAATCTACCAGGCCTAGCACAACTTTTCGGTGGATTCTTTGTAATTTTTGGTGGTTGGATTTACTGCTGTAACAACTTGTTTGCTACAGCCATAAGGCTGCAAAATATCTCTGCAAACACCCTTTATTACAGCCTTGTTTCATTGCTAAAGTCTTGTGCTTTCATTCTTGAGTATTACTAGCGTTTATCTAGCTTATCTCTTGCATCATTTGTTGGACTTTTAGCAATTGTTTAGCAGCTTTAACACTTAGTTTCTTGCTGATATATATCTTTGTTTACTGCTGCAATTAGGGACAACAAGCTTAACTTGTTTCTCCACCTAACATTATACACATATACTCAGCTTGTTCTTGTGTCTTGAGCAGGCACATCACTCTTTGCAGGTGTTCTTATCTCTTGGCAACCATTAGCTATCACCAAGACTCTTTCTCAAGCCCTTTCGCACTCTCTATCTTGACCTTTAGGGGAACCTTCTTTCATCTCTTCACTTTCCATCTCATTTCCCCCACGGTCACCGGGATTCCTCCCTTGAGGTGATTCTCTCACCTCTAAAGTGACGGGAATACCTGTCGAAGGTGACAATGGGTAGGTGTTCTCTAAGTTGTCACCATTTGGTGGTTGGGTCGGGCTTTGCCCAACCTACAACTTGTGCGATAATAGGTCTCAACCCTCCATGCAACAGTGGTGTCAATCCCATCCAACAAAATGGCGTCTACATCAGGTGTTTTCTGAATCTACCTCGACCACAATCAGAGATTGTAGTAGACATATACCATGTCATTGAGGCGTTGGGATTTCAACTTATATGAAGGTCATAAATTAATAATTATAATACATAATTTATACTCTAGAGGGTGACGGGGCATCAAATAATAAATCATAATTTATAATGAATTAAAAATTTAAGCAACTTGCAATACAATGTGCAGCACAAAGAGTCCAAAACATAAGTAGATCCATGCTTAGGCTAAGGAACTATGCTTGCTCGGTATGATAACCCTTATAATACATTAGCAAAACTTTTACATAATGGTAAAGAGAAAAAACTTAAGGGTTTCCTAAGTCATGTGTCCTAGTAGATCCACTCCAAGACCCTCACGCACCCAGCTCAACCATACATGACCTCTAAGAGATGGATAGTATGAGCCATAAGGGCAAGGACTATCTTGAAATGGGGACTAAGAGGATGGGCCATGAAAAACCACAAGGGTCTAGAGAAACCACCTAGATGAAAAAAAACACTTTACATAGATCACTAAGAATAGTCTAGTAACAATACATAAGATACATCGTGACAAATTTTGGTCGATCAAGACACATAATACAATCCTTGCGATAGCACAACTAATCACGAAACCCTAGGCTTTGACATCGTCTCAAAACATGCACGAGAACGGCTTAGATGCTAGAACAAATAGGATTAGCCCAATAGGACACCCTAAGACCTTCTCCAAACCTGACTTGTTAAACTGCATAACGTCTTTGAGCATTGGTTTGGGTAATAATGCACATGTTTGGGTAATTTGA
The DNA here is from genome assembly GCA_000966675.3 of Picea glauca. Classification (NCBI taxonomy): domain Eukaryota; kingdom Viridiplantae; phylum Streptophyta; class Pinopsida; order Pinales; family Pinaceae; genus Picea; species Picea glauca. The sequence goes on along the minus strand of JZKD02S0191391.1, from coordinate 606,750 downwards.
TTATTAGATGTGATTGACATTGCAATAATCCCTGTGACTTATGAACCTCTGGAGGGCGTACTTGTTGTTGCTGCAGGACTTTGCCCAGTGGATAGGTACGCATGGGGGAATGATTAGCTTGGACCTCCATGGGGCTGAAAGCCCACAAATGGATGTTGTGACCCCATCTAGCTAGCATCTAATTTCGCTATAACCACTTGGACTCTTTATTAGACTTTGGGCTAATGGTTATGCGTTGCGTTTACTCTTCTTTCTAGCACTTAACAAATCATTATCAACTTCATAGATTGTTCTTGTTGTCAAAGCTTTATTGGGCTTATTGCAGTCGATAGCCCTTTATTACTTAATTAATTACTTTGAGGCATACTTGTTATCATCTAGTGCTATTATATTTGTACTTGCCATTAATTGTTTGAGCATAGCATCATTTATTATTGCACTCATTGGGCTCTCTGATTTATTCAGTCTTGATTGAAGCAACATTATCATTTGAATACTTGTTTGTGCCTTCTCTGCTAGTAAACAACTCCTTGCAAGTCACCAACTCTTTTAGGCTTCATCCTACAAGACTTAAACTAAAAGGTGACCAGTGAGAGGGGAAGAATCTTCATTTGACCTAAGTTATTTACCCCCTTTAGTCACCGGTGACGTCTCCCCTAGGGTGGCCTTGTGCTTTCCCCTAAAGAGAAAGGGATCTCCTACTGTGGTGACAATGGTAGGTTATTCCCAGTTACGCCAATTTGATCCAATTGCCTTGGGCTTTGGGCAAAGTACAAATTGTGCGATAACAAAACCATCCATAAGGAAACCTAAAGATGAATGGCCTAGATCACTCCAAGCCACGTCTAATCAATGGGTGAAATCATCCCAAAAGAATCTCACTAAGAAACACACTTTGGGTTAAGTTTCCTAAGTTCACTTTATGTCCCTCAATTCACCCACAAAGTGAATTAATTGTCACTTTTGCCTTAAGTGACAAATTCCACCTTTTTGACTTAAGTGAAGTCAATGTGGAATTAGACATAAAGTACAAGGTATACAGTCACAAATATTTCCCTCTTGTGGTTAGAGACTCACAACCACAAGGGGACCACTTCCCAAGTGATGAGCAACAAAATTACCATCATTTTACATCTTCTTTTCCTTCCTTTTAACTCTTTATCATTTACATATAACCCTGTCTTATCCATTTTAATGCCCATATGCGGGATTTAGGCTCGAGGTGATTTTCCAATTGCATTTCTTAATATTTCTTTGGATTTATGATTAACATTAGGGTAAGTAGTGTGTTCTGTATTTACTTTTGAAGTGACAACTAATGTTAGGACAAGTTGTCACATATTATGGATTCTTCAAATCAGAATCATTGCACATCCTTTGCCACAAATTTAAAGTCATTAGTAGTTGATACAGTTGCGAGGTTCTCATGTTTTCAAATCAATCTGCTGCAGAATCCTTGTAGCTACCTACTGCAGAATCCCTCTAGTTGCCTGCTGCAGAATCCCTGTAGCTGCATGTAACAAAATTAGGCCTGTAATAGCTCAGAACCACCTAAATATTTAACATTGTCGGACACTGCAATGTCAATAATAAATTCCAGGTTTCCTTGGAAGATATATGAAGGATTTCAAGAACAATGAAGGCATATCAGCAAGGGAAATTAATGTGAATATATTCAGCGTGGAAATATATCAGCAAGGAGATTAATTTAAAATGTTTCCAGCATATGTAATATGTGTCCGTGAGCCTTCACCAATCAGCATATAATATTTGTCTCAGCACATATCAGTCCTAGCATTTAATGTACAGCAGTCCCAGCACTTAATGTCAGTCCCAGTGCTAAAATGATATCAGCATAGAACTTTTAGCGTGTGCCCATGAGTTTTAATGTAATGATCAGCATATTACATTAATACCTTCAACAGAATTCAAAGATCAAAATCAGCATATTAAAGGCACGAAAGTATAACTCAGCATATTAAAGGCACAAAGGTATAACTCAGCATTCAGCGTGGGAAATAAATTAAAGAAATTAACACTGTAGCATATGCGTATAGTCACAAGATTCATCATTCAGCATGTGCTAAATTCCAGGATAAGACACGGCACAAAACTGTTGAACCAACTCAGCCATCGATTAAATGAAATCCCTAGAATCCGGAAGTAGTTGATTATTTTAATTGGCTGATATGTAACAACTTACACTTGGGAAAATCAACGGACAGTAGTAGTTTGGTTGTTTAGCCTGATTTCCAGCATAATAGGGGCTGGCCACTCCATATTTAGAGCAACCAGATTTCCCCACTTTGTATATATATGTGTGCTAGCATCTATAAGGGGGGATGTATTCGGATTGATAGACCGTGTGAGAGCTGAGAGCTCTATTATCAGACTTTGTTAATTTATGTTTTGATAGAAGACTGTTGTCTATGTATGGTATATCTGTGATCTAATCTTGGTGATTTAATCGCTGTAAGCACAGGCCTACCTGTGAGCTAGGGCCCACTCACAGATACGGCTCTGTGCTGTATTATTTTCTACATATAGCTATTAGTTGTTAATTTTTAGATAGTTGTTAGCTTATGTTATTTTTCTTTTTGAGTTGAATACATGTTGAAGGATGGACGCAGGCTGCACAATGGACACTGGTTTTCTGCTGCAGAATGATAACTAACTGTGTTAGGACTTAGATCTAAGCAGAATATTGATTTCCCTCTCATTCATTGCTTATATTAATATCTTATACCAAATCTGTTCCTGTATTTTGCACCTATAACAGTACTTGGAAAATCATTAACAAGATTCTCGTTGGAGGAATCACATAAACTGTTGAAACTAAGTTCTGGCATATTAACCTAGCAATAATTCCATTTCTGATTTTCCCGTGTGAATTAAGACAAAAAGACAACTAGTTTCCTTTGCTTTGCTTGGAGTGCTGCAGAATCACTTTATCTATGGCCCCACTAGGTGAACACACGAGGGTATAGGGTTATGAGAGCTCAGTGACCTTATCATGAGAGGTACCACCAGCTGGGTTGGGGTTTATAGCATTGTGACTTTATCCTTTTATGCTTTTCTTCGATTTATGCATAGTCTTGTTTAGTTAGTCTTTCCCGATAGCTGGGCGGAGTCCTTCTTCTGTGCATACTACATCGAATACCTCGCAAGTACACATTGAACCCTGGGTTGACAAATTAAGTGAAAGAGTGTAAAGTGACACCAAATAATTGGGAATCATATTTACACCTCGTCACCAAGCACAAGGGAACCACTTTCCCGAGGTACCCAAAACTCAATAGCCCGGATGCAATTTTTTATATGGATGGAATGATTGATACTGGTGAGATGGAAAGTGGTTGGCATGGTTGGGATATGGATAACGCTATCTAGCCTAGACACCCAGTGGTACAAGTTAACCCAAGAAATGACACACTTCTAATAGAAAACATGTTCCCCAAGGTAATACGAGGCAAGTAATAAAACCATGTAATGTTATGAAATGCTAATAGACAATCGTTAGGTGTTAATCACTTTATGTCGAGCTAAGAAATTATATCATCATGTCCAAATAAGCATTGATACATGGAATGTTAAATGAAGCAACTGAAAACCATACCATACCACAGTGCATCTGTCATCTTAGGGGCGGGGATGAAAGTGAGCTATACCACAACTGAGCTAGCACAATCATGAATATGGTGGAGATCAAGAGGAAGTCTATATGGATCTAGCGAAGATGAGCATGGCACCTCATGAAATCAGCAACATGACACCCTTGCTAAGGTATCCAGAAAGTTGTCACCCCTGAGGGGGTAATACACGCAATGAGCCTCCTTCCTTCAAACAATTCGACCAACTTCCAAGGCTTAATTTTTTTGCAATGCTTCAAACTCCACATTCATTACATCATCCCATTCTTTACTATTTTTCCTTGAAGAGAATTGGGTACAGAAAAAGAATTCACTCATAAGAGAAAACTTTACCTGCTTCTCCACACCTTTGCTGCAATTCTTTGGAGCATCAACTTCTTCCTCTTGTTGCTCCTTTTGCACCACTTCTATCTCTCTCCTTTTGTAGATGATCATTAGTTTTTCTAATACAACATTCGAGTGAGTCATCAAGTTGCATACTTCATTGAGTTCCATATTAGTTAGAGTGTCAATAGAGTTATTCATGTAACCATATTCACAACTTATATTGCGGATGATGTTAGTTGTGAGAATTGTAACCTCCTATGGTATGATTCATACTGTCTTCCATGATCAGATTTAAGAGAATATTGAGAAGTTTTGTTAGTCGCAGAAAATGTTGAGTCCTTCACCCCTTGTCCACACTAGGTACAGGAGAGTGGAAACTATGCATTCACTTCATTGATTAATGGAATTCTATTATCCATTATGTAGTGCAGATTTCTTTTGATTTAATGGTCCTCCTATGTGCAAAATTTATGTTGAATAGTGATTTTTTATTGAGTAACTTTTGTACATTGACCTCCCTAAAAATTTGGCCAACAATCTATGTTTGATTCCAACATGTAAAACATTAGCCAACAAGATAGTTGATCACATGATTAACTTTGGCACTAACACCTTGTTATAGCACAGGTTGTAGGTTGGGCAAAGCCCAACCCAACCACAAAGGTAAGTTCTACAACTAAGGAACACTACACCCAATGTCACCTCGATGTAGGTCCCGCACTTCAATGGTGACTCGGTCACTCTAGGGAGGTGATCCTGGTGACCCTAGGGGGAAAGAGATGGAGAAAGGGAAGTGTATGGAGAAGTTCCCTGGAAGGTCAAGTGATGGAAGAAATAATTGGTTGAAAAAGGTAAGTGAAGAGAGGGAAATGGATACCAAGTAAAGAGATAGTTGTCAGTGCACCTGTACCTTCCCGAGACACAAGAAAATACACTTTTCCAACCAAGTATAGAAATGGATCAGCGAGTTAATCTTGCTGTCCCTAAAATACAACAGCATACAAGTTAGTAAATCAGCAAAAAATGTTACACTAAAGCTACTTTAAGATGTTATATTGACTAGCTAGTTAGTAGGTGAGTTAGGTTGACAAATAGCTAGGTTTAGGCTAGGGATTGGTCAATGGTTTAGGGCTGTCACAAGTCTGAATTTTCTGCAGAAAATTGCAGAACTATGGCTGTAGCTAACTAGGGCAATTATCAGCAAAGTTAGTGGTCGGATGTTAGTGCTAGGGGGCCCAAAAAGTGCGCCCCAGCTAGGAGACTTAGTGGCTGAATTTTGGAGGAAAGTTAGGGGCTGGTTAGTGAGATATTAGCACCTAGGGTTAGTAACTTTCTGCAGCCTTGTGGCTGTAGAAAACAAGTTAGTACAACAATTTGATTTGTTGGTAAAAGAGGACGCCCTAGGGAGATAAGACTCCTCAAAGCATCAAGAAAAAATTCCAAAAGAGATAGACTTATAATTTGCAAAAATCATGATTCCCAAGGCAACAATTTTATATATCCAATGCAACAAATAAGTGACTAGTGCCTTTAAAGAAGGGTTAATGGAGTCAAGTAGAAAGAGCTAGGGTTACTAAATCCTTGGGGGTGTAAACCCTCTTACTCCCCAAGGCAAGTACTTCTAGCTAGGGTTTGAAGATGAGGGGTGCAAATCCTCTTACTTCCTCAACCAAACCCTTGCAATATCAACAATCTTGAGCATAAAAATGGTGAAGACTAGAGTGGGGGTGTAAATCCTTATACTTCCCACTTAGTTCTTAGCACAATAACCTTGAATTGAAACAAATGATAGCATGCAGGTAAAAGACCACACCAATTTCAAAGAAAATGCTAAGACAATCCACCATAAGAGCAAAGGATAAGCCTTCCAAGGCTAGTGCTAGACTTCCATCAACCATTCATCAAAAGATAGCCATACACAAGAGCATAAAAGACACAATTTGCCAAAGGTAGCGAAAATTTCAGTCCAAGAGTCTCTCACAATGGAGAGTTATGTTATGATTCCAAAATGAGATCTTAGGATCTCTATTTATACAAAATGTAGCTAACATAGTTTGTCCACATAATATTAGGGAAAACACAAGATTAGGGGTCAACAACCCTAATCTTGCCCCTTTTGCAAGATAATATTAAATAATTCCCCTAAAATTTCACTTTTGCACAAATAAAACCCCAATTTTACATGGACGTCAACCCTTTAGGGAATGTTTTGACACTTGGAACAAGTCGTTGGTGTTGGAGAAGCAATGGTAATCCCCCAAAGGCCACATGTTAATCGTTTAGGCAATCTCCTCATGGTCAAGGCCTCATCCTCCTCAAAACGTCATGTGTCAATGAGTGGTAACACCACCACCAAACCCTAGCCCCCAAATATGATGTCATGCCCTAGGAGGTGACGTTTTGCCTCTCCTAGGAAAATCGTTTGGCAAGTGAAGCATGGGCTAGGTCCATCCAACTGCCCTCTAGGCATCCAAAGGCATCTCTCTCTCATCAAACATGTGGGCCTGTCATCCATCCTGTGGGCTGCTTGCCCCCATGGAAGCCCAAGTTGTGCTTGATCTTCCAAAACGGCCACCAACTTGTACCTGTAAGACAAATGGGCATGCCCTCCAAGGATCTCAAGTCAAAGCGTCATGATGAGTGAATCAAATCAATAAAAGAGCCATCAAAGCATGTATACCAGGACTACATCATACAAACATGTGCTTAAGAACCTAGACATTTTGCCAAGTTTGGTTGTGGGAGGGTTGGCATGGTACTCTTTTCAATGGATCAAACCCCTAAGTCTAGGAACAACCCTATCTGAGTCAAGTGAATGAAGTGGAATGGATGGGGGAAGTACTCAATGGGCATGGGGTTCATGATATGCAAGGGTCCATAGTATCTCATTTATGGGTGCCTTTGTGGAGGGTGTGTTGCACCTTTGTCCAAAATGCATTTTTTCCAAGCCTATCAATTGCCTTTTATCTTTCTTTCTTTGTATTTTCTATCAATGTAGCACAGGGTGAGTTGGAGGCCACTACCCTGACGTGGTGACCAGATAACGACAGTGTCACCCACAAGTACTTTCATGGAAATGAGAAGGTTGGCTCGTGATGAGACCCCCTTTTCCTCGGCCATGCAACTGAGAGTTGTTACCCTGGTGTGTTGGCCAGAAATGGTAATGTCGTATCGTTAGATACCCATGGACGTGATAGGTTGGCTCGTGATGAGACCCCCTATCCTCAACTGATCCTTTAAGCATTTTTATTTATTCTTTTCATGGGGTCCTTAATTTCTTGCAGAGAAGATTTTCACTGCTTTCTCGAAATCCCCTGGGCGAAGCATCTGGAAGGTTCTTTCATCAGGCTTTTATCTTTTGCCAACTAACTCCCCTCTGGACCTTTAGCCCCTTCTTCCCATGAAATGAGGAATGGTCCCTTCTAGGGTTAGTCTACACCAAAACCCCAAGAGATGATGTCATGAGGGGAAAGAGTGATGGAAAGTGGTAAGTATGGTCGGGAGTAGCACGATGACTCATCAAAGGAAGCTCCTAGAAACACCCCATCCTAAGGGTGACCATCTACTTGAGTACCCAAGTCAACCACCCGCATTAAAACAAGGTAAAAGGCATAGTTTCCAAAGCAAATGTCTCATAATCAAAAATAACCTATGATACACAAGCTTGAATGCCTCAAATATTAAAATGATACCCACCATCTTACCTGACTTGTATCGCATGGAGCAAGACCCAAGTGACCTGTGGTGGCAAGCTGGTGTGGACAATGACCAAGTGTTGGGTCACTGTGGTGGCGATGTGGGTTTCTAGCTGTGCAAAAAGGATATTGTTGGTCATGTGGTCTCTCGGCACTCCATATCTGCAACCTGAGGGCCTCGAGACATAATCTCCTTAGTTATCCACAAAATGGGGATAACACACCTTGGGAGAACAAATAGTGGAAATAAGCTTGCATGATGACAAGTGGCCAAATGAAATCATTGAAGGTTAAAACAAATGATTGATGAGAGAAACGAACTAGATCTTTAAAGATCCTTTAGAACAATCTCAACATAATGGAGCAGAAGGACAACTTATGACGTATCATGAAGCCGCCAGGGAGGGAAAGTGATGCAAGAGCATCCCTGATCCACCTTTGAAAGTGTTGATTCAAAATGTGTGGTTCATGTTGCATTTTGATGGGCCTTTCTTCTCTCATTAGTGTTGCAAGAGATCCTTATACTTCAGTGGTAGTCATAGTTGCGGGGAGAGATTTGGCAATGATGCACCTTGTTCTAACTTGCATGAGCACTTCTCATTATCCGAGGAAAGGACAAATGTGAGGATCACCAATTGATGGAGGCTTTTCCAAGACCACATTGATAGATGATATGAGAGGAAGGAAGCCTTGGAATTTGAACACCCCACCTCAAGAGATGTCCAAGGCATGGTTTATAGCAAGGTAAGGGTTAAACATGACCTAAGGAGATGAACACCCTGCCTTATTTGAGCTCAAATGCATGACATGTGGTAAGCAAAGGGCTTAATGAGCATAATAGGTTGAACACCCTCTTCAAGGAGATGGCTAGGGCATGTTGAAGACAAGAATGGGTGAAATAATGCTAATGGAGAAGCTTCCACACATTTGGAAGCATATATTCACCTTGTTTGGGGGTGGTAAGGACACGTTGTTCAAGGCCTTTCCTACATATTTGGGGGCACACCATTTGCATGAGGAGATGCAATGTGGCATTATGGACCCATTCTATGCACTCAAAGGCAAAAGGAGCAAAACGTCATGTTGACCGCCCATTTAGCACCGGTGGTCAACTCATGTGCCATGAAGAGATGTATCGTCAGATGCAGTATTGTTGAAGACTTTTGGTTCTACAGGGTTGTGTTTGGCCCGGCACTTATTTTTGTAATTGGAATTTCCACACCCCTGCGTGGGTTAATAATGTAATAGGCCTGCATGAGTCATGTCTAAGTCAGTTACCTTGGCATCGGTTCACTGGGAGAGTTCCTTTCACCAAGGGTTTTTTATCCTCAGGTTTTCATTGGGCCTTCCAGCCTTAATGATTTCCCTTGAGTTTTTCCCTCGCACTTTACATATGTCCTCGAAAGTGGTGAACGGTGTTGCAGTGGGCTTATGTTTTGGTAACTATATAGGGAATTCATTGTAAATGACCATGCAAGACATCATAGAAAGTTTCGCGGAATTTCGTCGAGTCTAGGTTAGTTTTTTTTAATTAAATTTCCCTAAGTTTGGAGGTTTAATTATTTAATTAACTAATTATTTTTGAGCAATAATTGTAAAAACTGGATCCTTGGACTTTTGATAGGGGTATTTGTGCTCAAAAGAAATGGAATAGCACCTCCTACATCCTTGGACCAAGTTTCAGCTCAGTCGAACAACTTTAGCCATGGGTTAGTCCACCTAGAGTGTCAGTCAGTCTATAACAGCAATTTTAATTGCTAAAGTCTAAACATGGCATGATGTAAAAATTGTAATAATGAGTTA
>JZKD02S0191391.1:562998-583849 GCA_000966675.3 Picea glauca | reverse complement strand
AGCCTCATTGTAACCATCTTCTTGCGAATGCGAGTAGCCGTCACATCTCTTCTCAGAGATAAGCTGCCACCATTCTAGCGAGTCTTTCACTCTGTATTTTTTACAGTCTCTGTACTTTTCTTTGATTAACAGAAATCGTGTATTACTGTATATCTATGTTTATGATTGCATCTCTGATACATTTCTGTTATATTATTGAATATCTGCAATATCTTTGTGCATTTCTTTATTATATCTCCGCTCTCATTTCGTGCCAAAAATAATCCGGATCACAAGGTAATTCCAAATGGGGGAAGGCCTATTTACTGTTATCACCTGATTGGTACCTGGTATGAGATATATCTTTATATGTGGTTTGAAGGTGGTGCAATCACAAAGGATGGAACTAGGATAAGAATCTTTAACTCATATGTCTTTAGATTAGGACATGCATGGTGCCAAATACTCTCACAAGGAGATGTTGCTAGTTTTTGGCATATTTGTATTTTTGGAAGTGTTACTGTGGATGTGGCTATTATGAGAATAGAACCTTGCAATTTTTGGAATATTCCTATTTTGGGAAAGAAAGACTTCTATTTTTGGACGATCATCATGATTTTTGAAAGGAAGAGCTATTTATGGATATTGCTATTTGTGGACTCAGGCATCTTCATCTCACTATTTAAAAAAAAACAATTTGCTAATTGTGGAGGTGCATAATTTTGGAAAAGTATGTGCTTTTGTGCATACTATATTTTTAGAAAAGCACATCAAATTTAGAACACATCTATTTTCAGAAAAGCACGGCAAGATGATTTTAGAACAACAACTTCAAGCATAAATCTAGGAGCAAGAGGACAAGCAAAGCATCAATGCATATTGTCCTTCATCATTCTTCAATGTTCTAGTCTTCCTCCCTCTCCTTATATTAAGTTTGAGTATATAAGGTTGTTGTTAAGTGTGTTCATAGGTTAACAAGGTCTAAAGCGGTGACAATTAGTCTAAGTCCCCTTTGGTTCCATAGGGCAAGTTTGACATGAAAGTGTAATCAGAATTATGTACTTGACCTCTCTGATTAATAGAGGCAAGTTTGTCTAGTTTATGAAGGTGTTAAGTGGTTGAGAATTCAATTCTTGTGAGATTTGTCTCTTAGCTTTAATGCTCAGACTTAAGATGATTCTTTACTTTGCAAGATCCAACTGGAATTGCCTTGCTGGTTTTCTTTCTATTTCATCTTCTCCAGCACACACTTGCATTCGACATCAATGGCATATACTACACTATAAAATCTTGCACAAGTTCCAAGTGTTGATTTTGAAGATTAGCTCATGGATTTCAAGAATCTATCTATTGATCTACAAACTTCAATTGCATATATGTGTTTGCTGATTTAGGGTATTTAGTTGCAAATTTTGAGGCTTTGGATCAAGAGATTGCAATAGGGACAACCCTCAAAACAGAAAGCACTATTTCGAAAGTGAGAAATTCATTGTTGGTGACAGGGATAGTGAACCTAAGATGTTCGCAAACCCCCTACACACTAATTCCCCAAGGGACAATTTTAAGAGATAACATTTTTGGCATGTTGTTGAGCAATGAAGACCAGTTCCTTGTGATCAGTTGATTGGCTACACGACTTATTGATGAGCAACAGTTGGTTTAATGTTCATACCTCACCAATGATTACATCCTAAGAATCCTATGACCTGGACCAACGGCATCAAACAAATATGCCCCATTGGAATTCACTCTCATACTTGGGTACCCTAATCAATTCCCCAGTGGATATTGGTGGTGTTATACCTTCCAAAGTTTCAAGGTTATAATGGTGTTTCAGTTAAGAGACATCTTAGAGATTTTGATAAATTTATGGATTGTTTTGATCTTATATATGAAGATGTATTAATGAAGTTGTTTTCGATGACCCTGGAGCATGATTCATGTTACCCCCCCACATCTAGGGGTAACTAAGGAGATCGAGTCTCGAGGACCGTAGGTAGAAGACATGGAGTGTCGAGAGTTGGATGACCAACATAGCCCATACAACCCCTCCTCTTCACCACATTTCACCATCATCATCTACAGCAGAGCAACGTCCACCACATCGGTATGGTCCACGTGAAGGAGAGGGGTCTTGCTTCATGAGGTAACTAGTCCAGTTTCATGGTGAGTGTCATTTTAATATTTGAGGGATTTGAATGAGTTTCAAAGGATTCTTTCTGATTATCTAACATTTGCTTGGAAGTTATATTTTTTGCCTCATTTCAACTTGGTAGTTATCTTGGTATCCTAGTAAGTGTCATCACTCCCAGGGAAAAAAGTTGTTATTGGGGGGTCTTTTTGAAGAGCCATCGTACCATTCCCAACCATACTTACCACTTTCCATCATATTTCCCTTCTGTTTCCTAATCTTTTGGGTCTTCGGGTTACATGTACCCCAAAAAGGCTTGTACCTCATTATCTTGTGGGAAGAAGGGGCTAAAGGCCCAGAGTGATTGTTGATGGCATTAAATAAAGAAAGAAAGTTAAGAGCAGTCGTGACCAAAATGCAATGGTGGGGTAAAGGGTAAAGAAAAATCCAACCCATACTTGTGCTCTACCCCCCCATTTGACGTTGCCCCTAAGTCCCGAGTGCGAATAAACGCCTCACCCATGAATAAGCACTTTAAAATACCCCACCATAAATCAAAAGCAAAGAATGCTATGCTTGAAACCTTTTTAAGGGGACTTGCAAATCATGATAAAGAAAAAGGCATAGAAGGGGGCTTGGAAAAAGGAATCGTCGAGGAAAGGGTAACTCACACATGCTCTATGAAGGCGCCTATGGAAATGAGACCATACAATACCTTGCATGTCAATGACCCCATGCCCAAAAAAATTTCCTACAAACCACCTCACATTCATTACATAGCTTAGATAGGGTCCACTTGGGAAACGTCCCTCTACTTGGGTCCTGGCACACCCAATAGCTTACTTGGATAGCCCTCCCATGCTTAAATTTGGCAAATTGTATAAAGTCTTTGAGCATGTGTGAAATATGAAAGGGGGGATCTAATGTTACTTGTTTGGGTGGCTCTTGTATAAAACATGATTTACTCGGCATGATTCTATGACTAGTGGACCCTTGGAGGGCGTACTTTGTTTGTTTTTGCAGGACTATATCGATCACATCATTCATGGAGATGCTAAGCCACTTGGGATCTTCATAGGGGCATAAAAGCCCATTGGATGGATGTTGTTGCCCCGTGATTGGAGGGCATAGATGATGAGCATGGCACCATTGGATGACGTCATGCCTCGTGAGAGAGGCTTAGCATGATGAAGCACACACAATGTCACCCCCCATCGCTTAAGCGTTGCATTATTTGGCCATGACATCATGCTTAGAGAGGCTTGACGTGACATGGGGGGTGCACTTGGTGATGTTGTGGCACAAGGGTGGTGCCTTACCCCATTGTTTGCTTGATTTTTGGATCATGAGGATGACATGGCACCCTTGGGATGATGACGCCCTAGCTTTTGGAGGCTTCTCACCCTATGATTTTCCCTTTGAGGAGACGTTGGAGGCATTTTTATCATTATTTTGCATTATGTGGGCTATTCTTGAGGTCGACTTGGCTATTTTCATTGTAAAATATATTTTTTACCCTAAAATTATGGATCTAATTGTAAATTGGACTTGGGATTCCTCTATAAATAAGAGGCAAGTCATTTCATTTTCATAACTCATCATTGGAGACACTTATCTCTCTCTAAAAAATTTTACTCCATTTTCTTGTCTTCTTTTGCAAAATGGAAAAAGAGTGTGATTTGGATTGGAGGTGATATTGTGGGTTTGAGGAAGCTCTCTTGTGAATTGGAAGGTGTATCTAGGGTTTAATTTGCAAAACGTCTTGGTTGCAAGTGGTTGTTCTCTCTTCTACTTTGATATTTTGTATGCTATCATTGTTTAAGGTTATTTCAAAACCCTAAAATCCCTAATTTTCCCTTGTTGCTTTATAAAAGGCTTGGTTAAAGATTGTTAAGACTCATTTAACTCTAGTCCTTTGTAGAATGACCCCCCTAAGGATTGTTAAGACTCCCTTAAGGTATCGCTCCCTTTCCCTCAAGCTCTTGCAAAAGGTTATCTAGAAGGCAATAGAACATCTACAAGGAAATTGTTGGGATTCTCTTGCTAGACATCCTAGGGCAACATAAATCTAGAGATTGTTAAGACTCCTCTCGATCTTGCTGCCTAGCTTTCTCTTTGATCTTTTCCCTTCTTGTGCGCTTCCCTTTGACTCCATTTACCCTTTGAAGATAAGGCACCGGTTGCATTGATAAATGTTATAATTGACTCTCTTGAAATCGTTCTATCTCTTGTTGGATTGCTCATGTTCTAAGCAAGCTATTGAAGCAAAAACGTTGTGAAATTGTCTTAATTTGCTTGCTGCTGTTATAAAAGTAAAGATACAGCCATTAAGGATGCATAAATTTTTCTGATAACTTTCAATTTACTTGCTAATTCACCATGGAAGTTGTTGTCTAATGATTGGATATTGATCTATAAGTTAAGGGCTGCAACTTGGCATATTCATTTCCTAATTTTAACAGTGATTTCTAGCTGCTGTAGTAAAAGTTTTCTACAGCCTTTAGGGCTGTTATATAGTGCTGATAACATTCATTTTCCATCCCTTCTAACCGTCAAAACAATTGTTTAAGTATTGGATAATTATCTACTTCTTAAGGGCTTTCATCTAATATCATTACTTGCTGATTTTGACAGTGAAACATTGTCGCTGTTACATTCTATTAATTGTTGTTATAACCTTTAGTATGCTACAATTTTATGACAGCAAGCCTTACTTGCTGATTTGGTAGTGGTTTTTGGGATTATTTCATGATATTTTGTCTTCGGATTGTTGTGCTAACATTGGTTTTGCAGGTGACATCCCAACTTACCTTCTTTCCTGTCCCAAGCCTTCTTTCTTCAAGCCCTAGCCACCTTATTCAAGTGATCAAAACAGGGATCTTTCCAAACCATTTGTTTATTTCCCTCCATTCCATTTAAGGATGCATAAATTTTTCTGATAACTTTCAATTTACTTGCTAATTCACCGTGGAAGTTGTTGTCTAATGATTGGATATTGATCTATAAGTTAAGGGCTGCAACTTGGCATATTCATTTCCTACTTTTAACGGTGATTTCTAGCTGCTGTAGTAAAAGTTTTCTACAGCCTTTAGGGCTGTTATATAGTGCTGATAACATGCATTTTCCATCCCTTCTAACTGTCAAAACAATTGTTTAAGTATTGGATAATTATCTACTTCTTAAGGGCTTTCATCTAATATCATTACTTGCTGATTTTGACAGTGAAACATTGTGGCTGTTACATTCTATTCATTGTTGTTATAACCTTTAGTCTGCTGAAATTTTATGACAGCAAGCCTTACTTTCTGATTTGGTAGTGGTTTTGGGGATTATTTCATGATATCTTGTCTTGGGATTGTTGTGCTAACATTGGTTTTGCAGGTGACATCCCAACTTACCTTCTTTCCTGTCCCAAGCCTTCTTTCTTCAAGCCCTAGCCACCTTATTCAAGTGATCAAAACAGGGATCTTTCCAAACCATTTGTTTATTTCCCTCCATTCCATTGAGGTCACCCAGGAAGCCTTCCCTGTGTAGGATTTATCCATCACTAAAACAAGGGGAGCATTTGCTAAGGTGACAGTGGTTCTTACTCCCAGTTGTGTCGCACTAGTGACGCTTGTTGTTGGCTTTGACCAAGTGACAGTTTGTGCAATAACAATGCCAACATATGGTATAAGAGTTTGCCTACAAGTAATTGATTCATTACACCCATTCGAGGAATATTTCAGAGATTATCGGGAGGTCTTTAATGAGGATGATGATTTTTCTGAGGATTATTCAGAATTTTCAAAAGCTAGAGAAAAGTTGGCATGGAGTGATGATTTGGATGGTGAGGTTGCTTATTCAAAGAGTTTATTTGCGAAAACATATTTACAATGTGAAATAAAACCTTTAGTTCGAGAAGAAGATGATTTTTCCTGACAGTGAGGAGATGATAGCAGCAGTTGTTATTTCCGGAAAAAAATGTTGATTTGGAAATGATTTCACAATCTGATTTTATTTCTGCATTTTATTTTGAGTCTAATCCTTGCATGAATAAAAGTGTCCATGTTGATCATGTTGATCTTCGGATGGAAGATGTATTTTGAAGGTCAACTATGAAAAGCCTTGTGTTTTCTGCTTTCTTAGTGATTAGTCAGCAATCGTGTTCTGAGGTTCAGCCAACGACCTTATTTGGTGATTTCACAGTGAAGCACATGACGAAATTTCTTTGAGTCAGCTGATTGCATGATTGGTTACACTAGAAGCTTGATTATGATAATTGGTTTCGTACAATCAAATTGATTACATGGCTGGTTATATTGGTTTTTTGAGTATGTAGATTGGCCATGAGTTTTGTTAGTCAAGTTAATTTAGATTTTGAATAAGTTCTATCTATTTGGTGTGCCTTGACTGAACATTAGCCATGCACTTTACAGTGTTTGAGTCAATTTCTAATGTGTTTTTAGAGTTTGTGTCCATTTGAATTCAGTTTTTATTGTGCTAAGTCTTCTTAATCAGAATTATTGAGTCAAACAAGAAGTCGAGTTTAATATGAATAGGCAATGTAATCAATAATTGGAGTCTGATTTCTTGAAGTTTGAAAGTCGAGAGGTAGAACAGACAAGTTCAAGGTCAAGTTTCAGTTCAAATCTAGCTCCCAAATGAGGTTTTCAGATTGCCGATTTCATGAGGAGCTTTTGGAACTCTCAACATCCTACAAGCGGATATTGTCCCGATGTTGGAGCCATTGTTATCACCTAATTAGTACCTAGTATGATATATATCTATAGATGTATTTGAAGGTGGTGCAGTTACAAAGGATGGAATAACTGTGAAAGTCTTTACCTCGGATGTCTTTAGATCAAAGCAAGCATGGTGTCAAGCGCTTTCACAAGGATATGTTGCTAATTGTGGCATAATTCTTTTTTTTAAAGATTTGATGTTTAGAAATGCTATTTGCCAATGTGGTTATTTTTTGAAAAGCACTTTGTTATTTTTGGAATATTCCTATATTTGGAAAAACAAGAATTGTATTGTTAGAAGTTTCTATTTTTGGATGGAGTCGCTGTTACTTTTGGAAGCAAGAGCTATTTGTGGATATTGGTATATTTGAACTCATGCATGCAACTATTTTTAGAAAAGTGGGTTGCTAATTATGGAGGTGGCTAATTTTGGAAAAGCATGTTCTTTTGTGCATACTAATATATTTAGAAAAGCACATCAAATTTAGATTACATCTACTTCTAGAAAAGCATGGCAAGTTGATTTTAGAACAACTTCTTCAAGCATAACTACGAGTAAGAAGAGGAGCAAAGCATCAATGTCCAATGTCCTTCATAATTCTTCAGCAATCTAGCATTATTCTCTTCTATATTGTTTTAATTCAAAGTATATCAGATTGCTGCTGACTAGCATTTTCATAGGTTAAAATGGTCCACGGCAACAATAATTAATCTAAGTGCCCTTTGGTTTCTTGGGGCAGGCTTGATCTAAAATTGTAGTTAGAATTGTGTGCTTTACATCTCTAATTAATGGAAGCTAGTTCATCTAGTTTATGAAGGTGTTTAAAGGTTGAGAATTCAATTCATGTGCGATTGCTCTCTTATCTTTAATGATTCAGACTCGGGATTCTTTAATCAACAAGATCAGATTTGAAATGAGCTTTCTGGTTTACTTTCAATTCCATCTTCTGTATTGTCCTCTTGGACTTGGCACAGGTCACTTATGCTACATGATCAAATTTTTGAGAAGTTTCAAGCACTGATTTTGAACATTAGTTTAAAATTTCGAGAATCTATTCCCTGATCTGCAATCTTCAATTGCAGATCTGCATTCCTTTTTCGCTGATTCAGGGTATTTAGAAGCAGATTTTCAGGTTTTGGATCAGTGATACTTATTACTGCCTAGGGACACCCCTCTTGGATTAGCAAGAACTAATCTAGAAGCTAGAGGTTCATTGTTTGTGATAGGGACAACGAACATAAAATGTTCTCAAACCCCCTTGGTACTGATTCCCCAAGAAAAAATTATGAGTGACAACATTTAGCATCACCTATCAAGAAGCCCAAGATTTGAGAATCTTTCTCAAGAGCATTAGGAGGTGCATCGATAGCAAAGATCTTGCACGATAGATTATTAACCTTTCTTCCTAAGAACAAAAGGAACCCATCCAATGATCTTTTGAGCCTATGGGCTAAGACAACTTAAACTCTAGCTAAGGGAATAGTATCACTGGAAAATTGAGAGTGATTGATAAATATCACTCCTCTATCTCCACTCTTGGAAGATTACCTTGATTTCTTTGTGTTCAAAGCTGTCCCCGAGGATTCTATTGCTAGAATGAAAAGATATGGTGATAGAAGGTTGTCTCATCTTAAATCCCTTGAGATAGCAAAATAGGAAGCTTTTCTTCTGTTACCCCCGTCACATCTAGTGGTAACTAGAGGAGATTTTTTCTCCTATGATCCACATTATAGACAACAATTCCATAGATGACATTCATGGTTCTCCATAGACAGATGACCGATGATGCTTCCCACATATTTCTCATCTCAGTCTCACTTTATGACTATGGTGCTTGACCCATAGGAGGTAACTTGTTTTAATACTTCATATTAAGTGTTAAT
Organism: Picea glauca; assembly: GCA_000966675.3. NCBI lineage: Eukaryota > Viridiplantae > Streptophyta > Pinopsida > Pinales > Pinaceae > Picea > Picea glauca. The sequence goes on along the minus strand of JZKD02S0191391.1, from coordinate 575,131 downwards.
GCCTCATGTGCTTGTCATGAAAGTAGTGATCAAGTGGTTTAGTCAGATAATGGATCATGTTGCTCTAAATTTGTGCCTTTTTCCTTGTTTCACCTTGGTGTTCATTATGCCCTCCTAGATAAGTGTTGTCACTCTTGGGTAGAGTTGTACTACTGGAGGGATTTAATGGGGGTAGTATGTCCATATCTCAATCCATAAATAACACTCTCCATCTTTCCCAATATTCATTGTCCCTACTTTTGAGTTGATGGTCATATGTCACACATATAGGTTCATGCTTCATAATCCCATGAGAAGGAGTTTGAATGTTGCATCAATCTCGATCATTCATTCTCATGGGATTATGTGTGTGTGTGTGTGTACAAGGGAAAAGAGAAAAATGCTAAAATCAAAATGGAAATCAAATGAAATAAAGAAAGAAATGACTAAGAAAGAACCAAAGAAAAGTAAAGCATGAGCGATGCCCCCTTGCTATGAGGCCATCACCCCAAGTCCTATGCAATGAATGCATATCTGAAAAGGGACTAAGTGAAAGTCAAAAGCCAAAGAGGGTTGAGTGAATAAAGAAAAAAGCAAATAAGGGTTTGGAAAGACACAGTGCCAAGGAAAGGGAAACTCATTGCATAAGGGGGCCTCGCTCAAAAGACCAAAAATTGTGTTTCCCAAGGCAATGATTTTATATCTCCAATGCAAAAAAGTATGACTAGTGCCTTTACTATTGGATTAATGGAGTCAAATAAACAAAGATCTTATAGAAGCTACCTCCTTGGGGGTGTAAGCCCTTTTACTTCCCAAGGCAAGTTTCTCTAGGCTAGGATTTAAGCTAAGAGGTTGTATGCCCTTATACTTCTCTTAGCAAACCCTTGTATAATAAATGAGATGAAGCAATAAAATGATGAAGACTATGGTGGGGGTGTATGCCCTTATACTTCCTGTTATCCACCAGTTTGCACAAGCTAGATTTTCTAAAGAGCCGCCAAAGAATAAGCAGTCAGTGCTCATATGACAGAGTTTAGAGTTTAGCCGGTCTTTCAAAAGACCACCTTTTTCTGCATTTCCACCATTGTAATAAATGACTTGAGTATGAGATATTGTAAAAGGCCATTGACCACTTAAGACCTAGGTACGAGCATGTACTCTAGAGTGTTTTTTTTCACTTGTTAATTTTTTTTTTCCCTGCCTTTGTGGGCAATTAAATAATTTCTAAGTTTTTTCACTCAGAAGACTAACTCCAGAGATGGAATATGTGCTGGTGGTTAGGCCTTGGCATGGAAAACCAATGCTTAGTGTCTAAATGTATATGAGCTCATACTAGGTCATCTTAATTGATTCATATGGAAATTGCGGCTAGGTTTGATAGGTTTTTTTTAATGTTTCAGTGAATTAATTAAATTCCCGCAAAAATGGAATTTTTTAATTCTAAGTCAATAAATTGTAAAAATATGGCATCAAACATTGTCAAATGCCATATTTATGGTCGTTTTCCAATCCAAAGTATCATGTAAACCCCTATTTCCCTTCTTTTGAGACAAAAAAGTGATTATTTTCACTAAAAAATGAATTTTACTCGAAAAATACGAAAATGGGTGTTTTAATTAAAATCCCTATTTTTTAGGAAACTGTGGAACATGTCAGAAACATGTTTTTCTTATGTCCCCATTTGACTGGAGGACTAGGTGAGTTAAGTAAAGTGTAAGGCAACTTCACTGAGGGTGACATGGACATGGAGGAGATCCCAATGAAGGGACTCGACCCCACTAGCTTAGTTGGCGCATTCCTAAAGAGGGACGCACATCCCAAAGCTTGCAACTCGCCCTCACACTCCCACATGCTCGAGTTCACTCCCTCACCACTCCACTTCCACCTCCATCACTCCCCTTTCACCCCACTTCACTACCCATCCACTCCACACCTCCCCACTCTAACTCATGCGCCACTCCCCTCTACTCTTGTGCATCTCCTCTAAGACTCGCGTATCCCTCTTTGGAGTTGTCAACCTCTTTGCTATATAAGAAAGGTCGACCCCTCCCTTAGTTAGTTGGAGCTTGGGCGACCTTAGTATACATCTTTGTAATCTCTTTTATTAATTGAATCAAAAGGCTTTGGACTTCAAGATTGGTGTGTGGACTCAAATGTGTGGATGGAATTTATGCTTATGAGGTAATATTATTCTTAGTTTTTTTTCTCGTATTTGTATGAAGGCTATGGTAAGGATATTGCTATCCAATTAGAGTATATGGTTTACTTGTTCGTTATGCTATATGCTTGTTTAATGCATTTGATGCTTAGATTCTTATGTTAAGTTTTTGTTTAAACTAACGTGGAACAAAGTCTCTCTTGTAGGAAACACCTTTTGTGCAGGTACTTGTCAGAAGCTTGGAGTTTGAAAGGCCAACCTTTTGGAGGATCAAAAAAGCTTGTTTGTTTCCTTGTGTTCTCTTGAAGCACTTCAGAATACTTCCTCCCTCTTCTTCACACCAAAGAAAGACTCCATTGCCCAAGGGTTCTTGAGGCTCAAGCAAAGGCTCCACACAACTGATAAAAATTTCTTCTCCCTTCTTATTTTTTTACATGCATGTTAGATAGATCTGTTTTAAAGGATAAATCTCAGTATCTAATGCTGCATGCATGAAGTATTTAGATCTAAATAAAAAAATTTCTAACTAAAGAGTAGATCTAAGTTAGTTTTTAAGCAATTTTCTACAATTTTCACTCAAATTTTAAAGCTAGAAGTTGCTTCATTTTTCTGTTTAAATCAAGCTAATTGGTTAATTCTTGCTTGCTGTTTTTTGGGACAGCAAACAGAAGTAACTAAGAGAGCTTAGTTTAGGCTAGTTTAAAGTGTCAAAAGTCTAAAAAAATTTCACTTTTTTGCCTTAGAAATTTTTCAGAAATTTTTTGGTCATTTTTCTCAAGTTTTAGTTAGTCTTCTAAACTCTTTCTCATCATATTTTAATAAACTTTGTCTGCTGCTTTTTTGCAGCAACAACAGGTACAAAGGGAGATTCCGTCAAATTTTCGCAAAATCAAGGCTTCCAGGGCACCTGGGGGGCTTTCTACTTCATCAACGAAGTTTTTCTCTTGTTCTTCTTGTAGTTTCATAAAGATCCAATATCTATAAGGATCCAGTTTCTCAAGGAGAAACTCAAAGAGAACTTTGTTCTCATTGTAATAGGTGCAATAAAAGTGGGCCCTATTATCTCCCACTTTTAGGGATAACTAGGAGATTATGTCTCGAGGCCCACAGGTCCTAGACATGGAGTACCGAGAGCCAGATCGACTTGAGCATGGCCCTGGAGGGCCCATCTTTTCTTCCTTTCAGCGCCTCCACTTTGTCAGCAACAACAGCATCCATCACCTCAGCTTGGTCTTGTATCAGAGATGGTTCTTGCTCCATGAGGTAATGAGTCCGGGTATCATGGTATGTGTCACTCTAATCCTCAAAACCTTTGAATATGTGCATCTAGTTCCTTTTGTTTACAATGGGTGCTTGGATCTTATACTTATCCACTTAACCATGTTTGGGGGGAATGATAGGATGCCCTAGTAAGCCCGTGCCCATAGGTTTTGAGTTGCCACTAGGGGGATTTCTGAAAAGTCATCGTCCACTACCATCATATTTTCCACTTTTCGTCTTACTTCCCGCTCATCCATCCCATTACATTGGTCTAGGCACTGGGTTGGCCAATCATTTAAGGGTTGTACCTTGCCTTGTGGGAAGAAGTGGCTAAAGGCATAGAAGTTAAAAGCAGTTGGCAAAAGATAAAAGTCTAAAGAAATAAAACCTCAAGATGCTTCGCCCAAGGATCCTCGAGAAAGAAGTAAAATGCTTCTCATCAAGAAACAAGAGGGACCCACAAAAATAATAAAACAAGATCTAGTCAGAGGACAGGGGTCCTCATCACGAGCCAGCCTATTAGGTCCATGGACACCTAGCGGTATGACACTACTAGCAGCTGGTTACCACACCAGGGTAGTGGCTCTTGGTTGCATGGCCAAGAGAAAGGAGGTCTTATCAGGAGCCAGCCTTCTCATTTCCGTGAAAGTGCTTGTGGGTAACATTGCCACCAGTGGTCACCACGCCAGAGCTGTGTCCCCTGATTAGCTTCTTGAAGAAAAAGAAATAAAGAATAAAGAATGAAAGGCATGAATGGGCTTGGAAACATTTGTATCCAAGACAGGTGTAGCTCGCCTTCTACAAAGGCACCCACAGGTAAGCCTTGCATTTTCCTTCTATCACTACACCCCTTGTCAGGACATCCCTTATCCACCTCACCCATTAATATGACTTGAATTTGATCTCTTCCAAAAACATCCCTTTTCTAGTAGTCACTAGCCCAATAGGACGCCCTATCACTTCCTCCAAACTTGCATTGCATATTTGTATAATGTCTTTGCGCACTTGACTGGTTAAAAAGGGGTTTATGCACATGTGTAATAAATTTGATGATTTGATGTGATTGACATTGTTATGATCCCTGTGACTTATGAGCCCATGGAGGGTGTATCTGTTGATGTGCAAGATCATGCCCAACGGACATGTACCATATTGGATAGGTACACATGGGGAGATGATTAGTTCGGACATGGGGCTGAAGAGCCCACCAAATGGATGCTGAGACCCCAGCAGGGGGCAGAGACAGAATAGAGGGGTTTGCACCGGAGAAGAGAACGACGTTCCACTAAGGCAGCCTGGTAGAGCTTTACCTAGGGGGGTTGTGCCCTCTCCACTGGAACGTTGACCTTGGAAGGTCCATGACATCACCCAGGATGCCTATGACATTTTCCAGCATTGTGGACGTTTTGGGGAGGTAGTTATGGCAGTGTGGCACGTGTGGCAGCTTGGAGAGGCCCAAGGAGGGCTAATGTTTTGCTCCAAGAGACCAATGTTGCCCTAAAAAGGGCTAATGTCACCCTAGAAAGGGCATGACGCCTTACTTTTTCTTGATTAGGGTTTAATTTATGACATTTAATGTAAAACAATATTATTTGGTATTTTGGCCTTGTCGACCTTTTGGTGACCTAGATTTTATTAAGGTCACTTGATATTGTATAAGAAGAGAGCTAAAACTCTCATTTTGGATCATGATCTTTCACTCACTATTAGTGAGGTTTGAAATTTGCGCCCTACTTTAGGGTTTTTGGCTGAAAATTGATGTGCACTTGTTGAAGGAGTCTCTTTCTTGGCTATTTTGGAATTTTCTTGCTGGAAGGTTTACAAGTAGGGTTTGGCTATATGAATGCTTGGTGAATGTAAGTGAATTTATGCAAAATACTTCTTTATTGAATGGTTATGGTATTGTTTACTTGCATTTTGTTATTATAATTTGTTGAATTAAACCCTAGGGGACAAGCACATGTTGGTGTCCTTGTTTCATGTCCCTACTAAGTTAAGCCAAGAGCCATTTTGATTTGCTGAAGTTAGATAGAGCCTTGCCATAGCAACACTCTACTTCTACTCTTCTAGCCTAGCCGTTTTTATCTTGTCATTGAGCTAAGGAAGGAGGAAAACGCACTAAGGCCTAGGGTTTCTACACCTTAGTGAGTCGTTTTCCCCTAGGGTTTGATTGATGAAGCCTTGCCTTAGCAACACTTCATCATCAAACTCTCCTGTCTTTAGCCCTACCATCTATTACTCAAGGTAGCCATTTTATTCTTGTCAATGAGCTAAATAAGGAGGAGAAAGCACTAAGGCCTAGGGTTTCTACACCTTAGTGAGCCTTTCTCCCCTAGGGTTACATTATTGAGGCCTTGCCTTAGCAACACTTCAACATTTAACCCTCTTTTCTTTAGCCTTATCACTATCATCTCAGCCCTTCAACATTTGTAGCTGTTTGGACACCATTTTCCCTAATAATGCACTGATCTAAGACTTCCCGTGTTGAGTACCTTGATCACACACAACTTCTAAGTACTCTTGAACAATCATTAACTACTTCTAACCCTAGCTTAGACTAACACATACTAACCCTATTGCTACTATCATCTACTTGAGTTATCTTTATATATTGCAACATTTATTATATCTTTAAAGCAATTGAAAGATTGGCTAAAGCGTTGCTTCGAGTATTGTTACATTGATTGACATTAATCATTGTGAAGTTTCTTTAGCATTCATTGTGAAGTGATATTGTATAACCATTGCTATTGTATAAACATTGATTTACTTCATCAATATTATCAGTCAATTGCTTATTATCATAAAGTCTTTGATTACATGAAGTACTAACCAGCAAGTGATCTTGCACATGTATAGTTTCCTTGTTGCTTTGTCTCGGGCAGGTTCACTTTTTTGGTTGTTACTTATCTTTATTGGCTGATTAGCCGAGACTTTCTGATCAGTGGTGACTTGTGAGGGGGAATTTTATACTTATCCTTTCGAACCTTTGCCTTCTCAAAACCCCAGGTCATCGGGGACGTCTCCCCTGGGCCTACCACCCTAAACAAAAAGAGCTATCCTATTTGAGGTGACACTGGTAGGATAGTCTCAGTTTCACCAGTTTTCCCTTCTTCCATCCATCTTTTGCTACAACTACAAACTCTGCGATAACATTTTGGTGTTGTTGTTGAGGAACACTGAGTCAATTCTCCTCAAGACGACACTTTTCGATAAGCCTTGCCTCAAGAATCTTTATCTTACAAGCTTACCTGGTGACTCCACTAAGGGTGATTCCCTTATTTTCTTTGATAATTTCAAAAAAATTATCTGGCGACTCCACTGATGATGAAGCCAACTATGACTTCTCAATGGGATCCTAGAAACTACAAGCCTTTAGACATGAGTAAGATCCTGGGATACCCTCAAAAAATGCCCCTTGAATACAAAAAATTGCTCCCTAGATTTACTAGTGGTGATAGGGAGAGGGCTGACTATTACATGAGAAATTTCTGGGATTTCTTTCTATCCCACCCTATCGCCGATGATGCTGAAGACTTGGTCATGAAACGTTTTTATGCTAGCCTTTATTGCAACGCTAGGGAATGGTATGACAACCTCCCCGATGCCAGCATCACAACTATGGAACAATTTGAAGAAACCTTTCTCAGAAGATGGGGTATTTTGTTGGAAGACATCCCAGTACTACTAGAAAGACTCGAGCATATAAAGAAAACTGAGGACGAATCTGTCAGAGACTTCCAGGATAGGTTTGAGGACATACTGTATCAAATTTCTGAAAGCCAACATCCTGAAGAGAAGTGCCTTGTCCATCTCTATACCCATGCACTTTTGATGCATCTAGGTTTTCCCCTCAGTAAGAGGAGCCCAAGCACGCTCAACGAAGCTTATAGCATGGTTGCAAGAATCGAGAAAAACATCTCTTTATCCGAGATAAGATACCTCTTTACCTCAGGTACTCTTAGTATGGAAAGTTTGGTTGCCCTTGAGAACTTTATTGTTGATTTCGAAGAAGAAGGGGAACGAACCATGGATCAACATAGGACTGTTGAAGACACAGTTGAGGAGCTGGAACCTAAGCAAAATAATGAAGTATCAACCTGTGCTCCTCCCTCTGATGAATCCATCCACGAGCCTTTTCCCCCTACACAGCAAGAAGACAATGAGGTTAGTTGTTTTCCTTTTCAGGATTTCAATGACAACTTGTTCCATGATTCAGAAAGAGAAGGAGAAATGGAATCCTCGAACGAAGTAGATATTCCTTGTTGTACAATTGAAGATGAGGGGGGAATTTATGAGAATGAAGTAGCTGACATACACGCCATAGCTTATGATAGGAAAAGAAAGGATATTGTCCAGTGGACCACCAAGAAAAGGAGGATTACTTTAGATCGTCGCATCGTCATCACCACTAAGGATCAACACAGAACATGATAAAACGTCCGAACTCATCGGCACAAGGATGACAATCACAGATGCCACCCTGGACAGAGCTAAAAGAGATGAAAAGGAGTTGGCCACCACCCTGAAAGAACTAGAACATTTATGTCAATTGGCCAAGTACTATCAGGACACCACACAGGTCACGGTGTACCTAAGGAGGGAATTCAAGGAGGCCTATAACAAATTCACAAACGAGCGGCACCTATTCACTAAAGTGATAGCCGAGATCTAGGAGGATACTCTCATGGCACTCGCGACGTGCAAGGATATGGAGCGATGGTATGAAAAAGAGCAGCAAGCCATGGAGAGAGTCGACTACATTGGCGTAGTCAAACAGAGCCGAGATAAAGAACAACACGACATCCGGGTGTTGAACGAAAGCAGTCTTGATCGCATAAGGAAAGCTGTCGAGTATTGGGCAAAAAATGACTCAGGAACCTCACCGAGAAATCCAAGAGAAATGGGCTAGGTACGAGAGAAACTGGGTCAAAATCAACAAGGAAATGAAAGATATCAGACTGCCCGAGTTTGGCATGCCCGACAACTTCGTTGACTTGAGCGACATAATCAAATCGCACACCGAGCAAGATTCATCATGGGCCGAAGGACTAGCAAAGGTGACTGACACAGCACCAAGACATGTGCAACAATTTATGGAACACCCAATAAAAGCTCGGGCTATGCTGCAGCGGTTAAGTACCAGTTTGGTGAAGTATCGGATGTGATCAAGATAAGAGAGATTTACGCGGCTCCGATGGAACAACACAAGTTCCCATATGACAACACCTACGATGAGTCGTTCGTCAGCTGGTCGGAGTATGAGAAGAGTCACCCTTTTAATTGATATCTTGAGATGACTGTTAGAAAAAATGTTAGGAGAGAGCACCACGTGGCAAGTTTTGTTTTACTCATCTACAATTTAGCCGTTATTTTTAGTTAATTTTATGTTATAAATAAGAGCATCGACCAATTAGTTAAAGGTCGATGGTTGTTGCAAGAAACTCTCATTTATGGTTTTGTTAAGAACTATTTCTGAGGTACCTTTAATTGAGAAGTCCTTCTAGACCATAGACAAGTTTATGTTTTCATCAAATGCATGTGTGATTGGACGTGGAGAAGAACTATTTCCTATCTCGTCTCATGAATGGATGTTGTAACGCGTAAGAGCTATTAAATCTATTTTTAAGTTATCTGATGGAATGTTTTACAGTTCTTTTCTTTAATGATGAAGATGAATCGTTGTGTTATTATATGATGAATGATTAGAGTTAAGTGAATTATTTTACTTGCCATTATTCATCGCATATGTGTTTTCTTTATGATGATTTGTATCTCAGTCAGTAATTGGATACCCACGCGGTTAACGTATTAGTACTAGGCCTGTGGTATAGAATTGTTGTCTACATGCTTGAGTAGTGAGTTATCCCAAACTCAGCCTCTTCCCCAGTTGTTAAAATTATTCATGTTTTATTACCTAGTTGGTTTATACCGACTCCCATCTTGTATCAGTCCCACGTAAGAGAAAATACAAAAAAAGAGAAAGTCCAAACCGAAGGAGAGGCCTTCACAAGAAAACATAAAGCCCATTGATTAATTGGCCGGATTGCAAGATCTGGAGAACCATTCATTCCACTATTAAACGTTGCAGAGTCTAATTGGGCCTCGGTGGCAGGTTTGGTTCCTGTTGTTGAACTAAAGGGATTTAGAACCCATCAATAGAATTGGCGCTAGAAGGAGGGCTTGAAGAATGAATGGTTGAATACATATTCCACATAATATTTCAGACAACGTTTAGATTCAAAACAACCCACATGCATGGCTAGTCATTCCCAAGACAACCCACACACACTGAGTACTCCTGAAACGAGTGACTCACCCCAGACCAAGGAAGAACACTTGTTCCCTGATATACCTTACGCTCTTCCTCACAAGGAATTAAATCAATTTAGAAGAATCATAAGGGCATATGCCCGACAGATCAGTGTGTTGTCCTTAGCTCCGATACTTCCTCGAAGACAAAAAATAAGCAGACCAATGGTCGACAACCCCAACCAGGTTTTTGTGCACACGAGAGAAGACCTAATAGATTTCGTAATCACCGAAATCGAACATCCTCTTAATCTGATCCCTGAAACGTCAACCGATGACGTCTCTGAAACAAACGATATTTCGAAAGAGGAGGAGTTTAACTCATAATCCGAAGATATGGAAGACAACAATGACCACGATGAAGAAAGGAGAAACCCACCTTAGAACAACCAACCTTGGTTGGCCAAAGACGCTTTGGCCATCCCATGACTAGTACATAATCTTCTCCAACATCTAGAGAAGTTACTCCCTAAGTTCGACCCCGAGACCTCAGGATTGCCTAAAGATCATATCAAGAAATTCATACTAGCGATTAGACTTATGAATGTCCAACATGAAGACGTAGTATGCAGGCTATTCCCCTATACGCTTGAGAATTCGGCTTCCACGTGGTATTTTAATCTGGTCGTAGTATCTATAACTAGCTGGATGAAGTTCCAGAAGGATTTTTTAGATAAATTTGCAGAGGAGACTACTACGAGAGATTTGATGGCTGAGGTGTTCACCGCCGCCATCAGTTCGAAGGAAAGGGTCAAAGATTTTAATCAAAGATTCACCACCAGTTTAAACAAGTTCCAACCCAAAGCTAAACCTACTTAGGAGTTGCAAATCGAAGTATACGCTAATGCCCTCCTAGCTTCTATTTCCATGTTTGTGAAGAGGGCTGCCAAACGAACCCTAGATGAGAATTTTGAAGAAGCCAAAACGATTGAATTCCAAATGAAATGATGTAAAGAGAGCCAGGTCTCCTTAGTCAAGAAAGAAACTCAACCCCTTCCCCGGAGAGGGCTATTGCTCACTAGACCCCCAGGAAAACAAGCAGAACAAGCTCCTGAAAGGGGCAGTGGGGACATAGAGGACCTACAATGCATGGTTAAGAAATTATCCAATGAAATCATAGACATGAAAAGAAGTGTCAGGGAGGGAAACCAAGGCCAAAGGCCCTATAAGCCTTTCTTTAAAAGGAACCCACCGTTCAAAGCAATTGAACCTTCCCCATCTAACTTAAATATCGATCTAGGAAATGTAGCATCTGATTCTTTCTGTACCTATCACCATGAAAACCACTCCGAGAGAGACTTCCCTCAATGGATGCATGCCATGAATTTGATGGCCAATCGATTTCTAGACGAAGTCTCCCTGACCGAACAACCAAGCGGTTCAGTTATGAATGTTACTGATCAGGAAGAGATTGACCCAATAGAAGATACAACCATGTTGATATGGGATCCTAACCTAATCATGCCTTCCAATGACTTGTTTGAGTCTCAAGAACCACTCGCATAGGTCTCGGTGGTGCAAACGCGAAGTAAAAGTCAGCCCATCTCAAACGACCTTACTACTACCCAAATGTCGGGGGGAAGATCAACTCCTGACCACCCGAAAGCACCTTTTTCTCCTCGTAAGAACGCTATAAGCATCCATACCCGAGAATCACCCAAACTGGATCACAACATATTTGAAGATTTGAAGAAGCTTAAGGCTAATATATCAGTTATGGACATATGTAGAATCCCTCAGCAAAAGGACTTCCTGCTACAAGCTTTGAGATCAGCAGAAAGCCCTATGACGAGCAATGATCGGGAAAGGAATCTAACTCCCACCGATCTAGTAAATAAACCAACTATAAACACCTGCTCGAAAGATAAGAAAGGAAAACCTTTTGTCCCACCGTTCCTTTTAACATTTGAATTTTTCAACATTGTTATCGCTCAGTTTGTAGGATAGGCTTAGTAGCTTGGAGATAAGACTCAAACTGGCGTAACAGGAGCCTCCCCACCCACTGTCACCTCGATGGGGAGCTCTTTCTATTCAGGGTGGCTAATCCCAAGGGAGACGTCCCTAGTAATCTGGGATTCTGAAAGGTCTTAAGGTCTAAAGGATCAAGATGAGGGTTTCCTTTCACAGATTACTGCCAAGAGAGATAGTCAAGGATGAAGGTATTCCACTGAGAAAGGCACCTGTTTGCGAGACAAGGMAAATAAAACTAAAACGTGTTGCAGTGGTTAGTACTTCAAATTGTTAATGACTATCTTCAACATATACATATGAGCAATGATAAATGTAATTATTGACAAAGTCAATGATTACAAATAAAGACAATGACATATAATATTACTTCTTCAATAATACAAAATGATAAAGGCATTCAATGTTTAATATCAATCCTTTACTTATCACAATGCATTAAATATGCTCATATAT
>JZKD02S0191391.1:517571-561380 GCA_000966675.3 Picea glauca | reverse complement strand
GCCTTCTTGGGGATCCCCTGGGCGAAGCATCTCTAGGTTTTATTTCCTATGGCTTTTATCTTTTACCAGCTGCTTTTACCCCCTGGGCCTTTAGCCCCTTCTTCCCATAAGACAAGATGTGTCCCTCAAAGGTCATCCTAATGGCCAGACTAGGGGAATGGGATGGATGAGTGGGGTATAAGACGTAAATATGATAAGATGGTGGGAGCGGACGATGGCTTTGAAAATCCCCTTTGGTGGCTAACCAAGACCCATGAATATCAGCTTGCTAAGTTATCCAATCAATCACCCCAACAATGGTCAAGTGGACTAGTGTAAGATCCAAGCAGTCATCAAAAATGAAAGGAACCTAGTGCATATATAAGAAGGTTATAACAATCAAATATGACACATACCATGATACCTCGGACCAATTACCTCATGGAGCAAGAGTCCTCTCCGATGCGAGCCCAGGCCGACGATGATGGAAACTGCTACTGCTGATAGGACAAATCTGACGAAGAAGAAGAGAGATGGGCCCTCCAGGGCCATGCTCAAGTCAATCCCGCTCTCGGTACTCCATGTCTAGGACCATGTGGGCCTCGAGACATGATCTCCTAGTTATCCCTAGATATCGTGGATAACAAACATGAACCTCCACAATTGTTTGGTCGATTCAGGAGCATCTTCCAATGTTATGCCCTTTTCTATTTGCAAAACATTAAATGTCGTTCCTCTCAAAAGCGATAAACATGTAATACAACTAGATAGAACCCTGGTCAAAGTCATGGGAGAACTCAAAGATGTAATGATCAGAATAGCGACACATCCTAAGTTTGTGCAAGTGATTGACATCGTTGTAGTAGATATCCTAGAAGCTTATGGGTTACTACTAAGCCGAGATTGGTCTGAGAAGTTTAACGGATACTTTAGCACAGATTGGGCACACCTTTGGCTACCGTTGAAGGGATACAAAAATATGATTAGAATTGATAGGGAAAGGTATCTGAAACATATTGTCACTGACCTAGAAACCCTAAACGAACCCTCATTGACAAATTTCCCTGTGCTAGGCAATTATTCCTGCGATTCCTACTTCGGGAACTTCTCTCCTCTTACATCTGATGTCCCTCTCACTAAGAACTCCGAAATGATTTTTCAAGAGAAGTTGCCAACCACGGCGGAAGAAACCCTCTTCTAGCAAGAACCTATGTTAGAAATCACAGAACTAGCAGGAGGAAAAGAGGAAAGTAATAGGGAAGGAGAAGCCGACGCATGTTGCCCACAAGTTTGGACGCTATATTTTGATGGATCTAAATCGCAAGAAAGGTCAGGAGCAGGGTGTATTCTCATTGATCCTGAAGGTAAACGTCATTTCCTGTCTTGTAGACTAGATTTCGAATGCACAAATAACACTATCGAGTATGAAGCTTTAGTATAGGAGCTAAAGAAAACCGTAGACTTAAGAGTCCTAAGATTAAAGGTTTTCAGATACTTTGAAATTATTGTTAGATATATAAGGAATACTATACATTGCAATTCTCCACACCTGAAGAATTACCAATAGGAAGTGCACAGGCTAATAGAGCATTTTGAAGCTTTCAATATTACAATGATCCCTAGAGCAAAGAATATTCTTGTTGATTCCCTAGCCACAACTGCTTCAAGGCTGTCACCTTTAGAATATTATGAAGCCTCCTGGTTCACTGTGGAACTATTCTACAAACCATCCGTGCCTAACAACATTTCTAATTGAAAGGTCTTTGAAGGGGATGAACAGATCATAAACTTTCTAACTAACCAAGATAATTTCAAGGACTTAGCTATTGACGATGAAGTGTTCCAGGAATAGTCAACAGAAACTGATCCTCGGACAGGTCAACCGATTGACAAATCGAAGTCTCACACAATCCCTAAGGGCATAGCTAATTTGGAAGATCTTTTTGACCTAAAAGAACGATTTAAGGGGCCCAAAAATGCGAAGACCAGTAGTTCTTCTCCCATGCATGAAACTATAAATCTACGAACCTGGGAAAACCCCAAGAATGTAAATATCTATAAGACAATATCTAAGGAGGAAAGAAAGGCCTATCTGAAACTCTTCAGACAACATCAAGATGTCTCTGCATGGTCCTACCAAGATCTGAAAACTTATGATACCCATATCATTCAACACACTATCCTGTTAAAACCTGAAGTGAAACCCTTCCAATAGAAGCTTCGAAAATATCAGCCTTCCCTGGAGCCTATCATGTGTCAAGAGTTGAAGAAATTGTTGGATGCGAAAATTATCTTCCAGGTTAGACATTCTGCATGGGTAACTAATTTGGTTCTTATAAGTGGAGAACTTTTGCTTATAAACGCATGCCCTTTGGGTTAATCAATGCAGGAGCGACCTTTCAGAGGGCTATGGACGTAGTTTTTTGGGGACTAATCAACAAGTGTGTAGTAGTTTACTTGGACGATGTGATTGTGTATTCAAAGAACAAAGAAGATCACATCCAACACTTAACTCAGATTTTTGAAAGGTGTAGGAAATACGGTATATCCTTAAACCCTAAGAAAATTATTTTTGGTGTCGAGGAAGGTAAGATGCTAGGACAAATTATATCTCAAGCAAGCATTCACATAAACCCAGAAAGGATTAAGGCTATAACTCAACTTCCATTGCCTCACAACAAAAAAACTATGCAATCATTCTTTGGAAAAATCAACTTTGTGAGGAAATTCACCTCCGATTTCGTCAAAACTATCAAACCCTTACAAAAGATGGTTCGTAAAGATGTCGAATTCAAGTGGGATGATGAACAAAAGAAGGCCTTCAACGATATTAAGATTGTTATATCTCAAGCCCCTGTGTTGCGAAGTCCCGATTTCAATAAAGATTTCTTCCTCTATACTTTTGCCTCCAACCAATCATTGGCCGCAGTATTGACCTAGAAAGTTGATGACAATAATGAGGCCCCAGTATCGTTCATGAGCACTAACCTCCAAGGAGCCGAACTTAATTATCCTACTATAGACAAACATGCCTATGCGGTATATAAGATAGTGAAACACTTCAGATCGTACATCATCAAAAACCACACCAAGGTTATTGTGCCTCACCCGACAGTCCAATCCTTATTCACTCAACAAGAGATGGGGGAAAGAAGAGGGAATTGGATGGCAGTAGTCCAAGAATTTGATCTAGATATAAACCCTGCTAAACTAGTTAAGGGACAAAGATTGTGCAAACTGGCAGCTGAGGCTCAAGACCAAGTAAATGAAGACTTTGGATGGGAGAATGAAATGGAATTATGGTGTGGTGAAGCTTCATACATCTCCCCAGGACAAGAGTCATGGTATGAGAATTTGACTTATCTCCTGCACCATGGGACTTTCCCAGAAAATCTCAACCCTGGGGAAAGGAGAGTTCTTAGGTTAAAATCTGCACAATATTGCCTCATAAATTCAATACTCTTCTGGGTTAATTATGATGGGGTACTTTTAAGATGCCTCGAATGTGAAGATGCAAATAAAGTTCTGAAGGAGCTCCATGACGGCCCTGCAGGTGGACATTTTGCAAGGAACACCACCACTCATAAGGTATCGAGAGCTGGTTATTATTATCCCACTTTGTTCAAGGACGCTCACACATACGCTAGGAACTGTAAGACATGCCAAATAAGCACCGGGAGGGAAAAGAGAGCAGCAGGTCCACTCCAACCGGTGACTGTTTCTAGGCTTTTGAGCAATGGGGGTTAGATATCATAGGAGAAATTACACCAAGTTCTTCAAAACAACATAAGTACATACTTACTACCACCGATTATTTCACAAAATGGGTAGAGGCCATTCCTGTAACTCATGTAAACGAGAAGGTGGTAATCCAATTCATAAAACAACAACTAATCACAAGGTTTGGTGTCCCTTATGTCATGGTTTTTGATAATGCAGCTTATTTTTCTTCCACCCTATTGACGGAGTTTTCTCTAGACAAAGGAATCATAATTAGGTACTCTACAAATTATTATCCACAGGGAAACAGAGTGGCAGAATCAACTAATAAGAACCTAGTGAGAATATTGAAGAAGATGATTGCAGACAACCAGAGGAATTGGCATAAGCTACTCCATAACGCTTTATGGGCCAATATGGTCACACCCAAGGAAGCTATAGGAAATTCCCTGTACTTTCTGGTATACGGGCAGGAAGCCATTCTCTCGAATAGGCTTTATATTCCATCTCTTCAACTGGCCCAAGATTCCAGAGGACAACCTTCATCAGTGACACAACAAAGAATTGACACTCTGCTCATGCTGGAAAAAGAAAGGGAAAAAGCTAAATCAAAATTCATAGCCCACCATTAGATCGTTAAAAGATGATTTGACAAGCATAAGGCTAAAGAGAAGAATTTTAAAGTAGGAGACTTAGTCCTAAAATGGGACAGAGCAAACGAGCCTAAAGACAAAAATTCTAAGTTTCATAATCTATGGCTCAGACCTTTTCAGGTGGCCAAGAAGATTGGGGCAGGCACTTATCGGTTACGGAATCTGAGAGGCGAACCTGATACCCTCCTAGTAAATGGCCAAGCCCTAAAACAATATTTCCATTAAAATAAATAAATAATTATGTTTTGTATGCGTGTTTTCGTGATTTTGGTTCTAGTTAGGTCAATTGCGAAATGCATTTTTTTGTTGTTTTCTTTTGCTATTTGGAATTCTGCGCTTTTGAAGATTGTGTTTAGCAAGACAATGGTTGACCTCAAGTCATACGACATAGCAGACTCTCTTCCTAACTCGTCACTCACATACAAACACGAGAGGCGTTGGGGAACTTGCAATTGCTTCGAGGGGCTCTCTATCTAACCTGCGCAGATGAACAACTTTGAAGAAATGTCAGAAGTGTTTGCTTAGTGGTTTGGTAAGACCTTAAGGGAAAGAAGGAAAGTTGGAAGGGACCACATGCACCTCAGAGACATAGCTAGTAAGTTTCACCTTAACCATCTTATCTTGCAAAATAACAGATGTCATCCTCTCCCACTCGCTCAAGGAATTCTATCGAAATAAAAGTTAATTATATCAACTGAGCACAAAATAGGGGAGGGTATGCAGATATCTTTGCTAGGGCTATGGACACTCGCTGGCAGTGGAGCAAGGTCTGTGACGTCAGGATGACTCCGCCGGGGTTATGGACGCTCGTTGGTAGCGGAGCAACACCGCAACAAGTGAGTCAAGGTAACTAAAGGCTCTGCGCCAGTGAATACTTTACTAGACTCTTGTCAAAAGGTGGCATGAGTCAGGGTTATAGGAAAAGAAGGTGGAACTAAGGTTGAAAACCCCACAGGCAGACCCGGAGGCATCAACCAAAAAAAATTCAAACGCAAGGGTAAAAGGGGTTCTGATTTAAAACCACATAAGTCTCCACAAACTTTTGCATTAGTCGAGTATGAAGGAGGAACAAAGATTTTGCTTTCGCCCAGTAAGTCGCCACTTGTTGAGCACTATACACACCCTAAAAAGCCTATGTCAAATTTTACTTTTTGGGTACCACTTTATGTTTTGCATTGTCTAATTCGACTGTAGTATGAAAAATGTTGTGTTTTCTTATCGTCTTGATTCTCATTTAAGTCTCTCAAAGTTTGCTTGAACATGTGAAAACCCGTAACCTAAAAGACTTAACATTTAAATAAAGAAGTGACAGACAAAACATTTCTCCGATGAGCTCAAAGATTCGACATTGGGAAGAATTAAAGATGAAAGAAAATCAGTCGAGAAAACCGCAGTAGCCGAGCGCCAATCTTCATCGGCATCGACAAAAAGAAGATTTCTTTCGCGACAAACATTACACGAGGATATTGCCAATAACCGATCCCCGAAGAATTTCGACATCGACGAGTTTTTGAGAAAAGTCCGTAGAAAACATAATAGTTTTTTCTCCTGATCACCGACCCCGATACCTTTTCGGCATCAACAATCCTAGGTTTATTTTAACACATGCATCTTGTTGAAAACCCTGAATCCGAGTGATGTACACGACCAAACCACATGTCCTCATCTGCCACGTATCTTTGTCAGATTGGATAAACATACGATCTAGTTTTCACCTGATTCGTTATCGATTCTCAAGGTCTAAGTCGCACCCCGAGTCGGTTTTGCCACGTCAGCGTCGTACGATGAAATCGAGCGACGTCGAAATTTTTTCACAGGAGGATACCAACAAAAACATTCACCACGCATCGTCGATCCCCTATCTTCCCACTATGAAAGCGACACGATGGGACATTTTAGCACTAGATACGTTGCAATCCAGAGCATTTAAATGCCTAATTAATTCCAAATCTCACATTAGTTGCTAATTCGTGCACAAATCAAAAGGACCGTTTGAACCTTACAGATAGAGCACACCACTCTTTGCGCTTCCGTCGTCAACCCATGATGAATTGAATTGCAAGGATTCGATGATATATTTCATTTGATTTTCACTCATAACCCGAGTTAATTGGTTGATACGACATGATAGGTTCTTTCGTGTTTAAATTCTTTTCGAGCTGTTCATAAACAAGATCATCATGCACAAAGAACTTCAGGGCATCCAGACGAACGAGACGAGCAATTTGGAAAAAATCTCCCAAGATCTCGTGAGGATTAAACAACAGGTTTAGCAAGCATTACATGTATGTACCAGTTTGTGGACTTTTTATGCTTGAATTCATACGTTTTTTTATTCGATGTTACTCTGTACGCATGCCTAAAGGATTGATTTCGAATGCAAGAATGATGCCTCAGAGAAAGCCAAACACTAGGCGATCATCGAGGGAGATTAAGACAAAGGAACTAGAGGTGGGATAAGGCTCTTCCCTAGTGGCCGTGAAACAGTTGGAATTTTCCCCAAGACTGGAACCAGTCATCAAAACATCCACCAAGAAGATTTTCACTCAACTTACAACCTTTGGAGACACAGAGGAAAGCATAGGGACCAAGCTAGTACTCTCGCACTAGGGAGAACTTTTCGAGAAGATCAGGCAGGAAGAATTTCCCGAATGTACTCCGCACAACAACCCCGATATGAGAAAGCTCGACGATGAAGTTTTTCTAAATATTCGAAGATCGTACTTGCACATGGTAGCGAGAAGAACTCTAGTTTTCCCCTGCATAGAACTCCTAAAGTGGGTTATCGACCATGCGGACACACAAAAGTGTTTGATTCATGACGATAATGGAGAGTGTGTCGAGGTCTTCCTTCCAGTGGAGGTGTATAATTACTCCAAGCTCAGAGACTTGAAGGAGCAGATGAACACCGATTTTGTTGTAAGCTTCTATGAGAAACACGACACCAGCCGGGTAATGGCTTCGTGGTGGAGAGAGGATAAAAAGTACACAAATCGGACCTCCGACTAGTACCCAATGACCAACTTAAGGGAGCCATATATCTATCTAATGGCCCTCATCTGCCAGTTGTATGGGGGGAAAGATTGTTCCAGGTTTTGAGATGCATGGATGCCTCTAGCTTACACGATAGTTATTTCTGGGAGAGGTTTTAACTGGGGTGCCATCATTTCCAAGAAGTTGAGCATTTGCATTCAACAGGATTAGATGCTGAAAGAGGGAGAGACTCCATCCTTCTACATGGCTTCTTATTTATTGGACATCATCTACGCCATAAATGTCTTTGTCGGAATGAACTTGAGCTGGCACACCTCAGAACTCCCGGTCCATGTATATTTCAACATCTTATGGGAGAACAGGTACAAGAAATCCTACTCCCTCATCTGCGATCAATTCATCGTGCGTATTCATTTTTTGCTTTTCAAGAAAGAGTGTCCAATACTGTTGGCTGCGGCCAAAAACATGATATCAAAGGTTGGCCATTGGTATTTAGATGAGCACTATACCTACATCAGGGTTTTCAGAGCCACCATAGCACCACACATGTTACCTGTGTATGTCTCTGATCGACTAGTAGTAGGGGGAATCTGCTACCAGACCATCCTGCAAGGTTACAATGCTACTCTGGTAAAAGATAAGAAGCGGGCATTCATACCTTATGGATTCCATATAGGTTTCTACATGTTAAAAGACACTACACAAGCCAAGCAGGAAGGATTGAGCCAATTGGAGTTCTGATTCCAGACTGGCCGTTTTTGTAAACATGACCCAAAGGGTCTAGTCTTGAAGGACACATCACAAGTATCTTCATGCTGGCCATATGCCCATGACAGGTTTGAAGATGAGATCTTCACGAAAAATGCTCAGTATTGGGATGAAGTTGTAGCAAGGATGGATGATCCTAGGATGATCATGTTCAAAGCCATGAGCCTAGATGAACAAGTGACAACCCTAGAACAATCGTCTCAAGGAGCCCTTAGGGCTAGGGAAGAAATGATATCCACTGAAACAATAGAGATTCCCCGAGCAGTCTCGATACAAGGAAGAGGTTTTCCTATGGCATTGGACACACGGTAAAGGGGATTGTTCATGTTAGAGCAAGCACAATGGATGATTGATCAGTTGTGGGATGATCCAGACATCATAGAAACCATGGGATCCCCAGAAGATAACTCAGATGGAAGCCGAACAGGCCCAAGTGGCCCTAAATTTATAGACCTTGATGAAATTATCGGGTTACATGACCCTGAATTCACAACGTCA
Organism: Picea glauca; assembly: GCA_000966675.3. Lineage (NCBI taxonomy): Eukaryota > Viridiplantae > Streptophyta > Pinopsida > Pinales > Pinaceae > Picea > Picea glauca. The sequence continues at coordinate 552,768 of JZKD02S0191391.1, read as the reverse complement.
TCGGTTGGATCATCGACAGGCATTTTGACTCAGCCAGAGACCGTCGAAGCATCACAGAGGACCAGTACATCAAACTCCTTGAGCGAATTTATAAAGATATATGACAATGATGAAAGCCCAGAAGTATCTCTTGGGACCTTTACGCATGTCGAAGAAGAAAAGGTACCTGAGAAGACATCTTCTACTGTTCCTAAGGTCCAAACCCAGGAGGTCCCATAGAAAGAAAAGGAAGTCGATGGTGTCCTGGACACTAAAATACCCGATCCACCGTAAATTCAAGCGGACATTCCGATGGATGAGTCGGGGTCGGAACAAGAAATCGACGTTTCAACGGCCGATGAAAAAGTAAGTATCAAGTCTATCCCCGAAACCTCTATTTCAATCGGTACTCAGAGACTCGATGAGCGACAAACAAAATTCGGGGCTTCAGAGCATAACGAGGAAGTTCAAGAACCCAATCTTGAACGAGTATATTCCACCGAAAGTCTGGGAAATACACTCACATGGGGGGATCAACAAATCCCCAAACCCGTGGACGAAGTATTTGACATACACGCCATAGATTATGACAGGAAAAGAAAGGCTATCGTCGAGTGGAGCACCAAGAAAAGGAGGATTACTTTAGATCGCTCCATCCTCATCACCATCGAGGAACATATGATCAACACAGAACATGCTAAAACGTCCAAACTGATCGGTGCAGGGATGGAAATCACAGATGCCACCCTGGAGAGAGCTAAAAGAGATGAAAAGGAGTTGGCCGCCTCCTTGAAAGAACTAGAACATTTACGTCATTTGGCCAAGTATTATAAGGACACCACACAGGCCGTGGTGTACCTAAGGAGAGAATTCAAGGAGGCCTATAGAAAATTCGCAAACGAGAAACACCTATTCACTAAAGTGATAGCAGAGCTCCAGGAGGATACTCTCATGGCACTCACGACGTGGAAGGATATGGAGAGGTGGTATGAAAAAGCACAGCAAGCCATGGAGAGAGTCGACTACATTGGTGCAGTCCAACAAGGCTGAGATAAAGAGCAACACGACATCCAAGTGTTGAACGAAAGCAGTCTTGATCGCATAAGGAAAGTTGCCGAGTATTGGGCAAAAAATGACGCGGGAACCTCACTGAGAAATCCAAGAGAAATGGGCCAGGTGCGAGAGAAACTAGGTCAAAATCAACAAGGAAATGAAAGATATCGGACTACCCAAGTTTGACATGCCCGACAAATTCGTCGACTTGCGCGACATAATCAAATCGCACACCGAGAAAGATTCATTATGGGTCGAAGGACTAGGAAAGGTGACTGACACAACGCCAGGACAGGTGCAACAATTTATGGAACACCCGATAAAAGCTCAGGCTATGCTGCAACGGTTAAGTACCAGTCTGGTGAAGTATCGGGCACATGCGATCGAGATAAGAGAGAATTACGTGGCCTCGATGGAACAACACAAGTTCCCATATGCCAACACCTACAAGGAGTTGTTTGTCAGTTGGTCGGAGTATGAGAAGAGTCACCCTTTTAAGTGATATCTTGAGATGACTGTTAGAAAAACTGTTAGGATAGAAAGCCACGTGGCGAGTTTTGTTTTACTCATCTGCACTTTAGCCATTATTTTTAGTTAATTTTATGTTATAAATAAGAGCATCGACCAATTAGTTAAAGGTCGATGGTTGTTGCAAGAAACTCTCATTTCTGGTTTTGTTAAGAACTATTTCCGAGCTACCTTTAATTGAGAAGTCGGACCAGAGACAAGTTTTTGTTTTCATCAAATGCATGTGTGATTGGACGTGGAGAAGAACTATTTCCTATCTCGTCTCATGAATGGATGCTGTAACGAGTAAGAGCTATTAAATCTATTGTTAAGTTATCTGATGCAATGTTTTACAGTTCTTTTCTTTAATGATGAAGATGAATTGTTGTGTTATTATGTGATGAATGATTGGAGTTAAGTGAATTATTTTACTTGGCATTATTTATCGCATATGTGTTTTCTTTCTGATGATTTGTATCTTTGTCAGTAATTGGATACTCACATGGTTAACATATTAGTACTAGGCCTGTGGTATAGAATTGTTGTCTGCATGCTTGAGTAGAGAGTTATCCCAAGCTCAGCCTCTTCCCCAGTAGTTAAACTTATTCATGTTTTGTTACCTAGTTGGATTGTACCGGCTCCCATCTTATATCAGTCCCACCTAAGAGAAAATACAAAAAAAGAGAAAGTCCAAACTGAAGGAGAGGTCTTCATAAGAAAATGTAAAGCCCATCGATTAATTGGTCGGATCGCAAGATCTGGAGAACCATTCCACTATTAAACACTGCAGAGTCTAATTGGGCCTCGGTGGCGGGTTTGGTTCCTACTGTTGAACTAAAGGGATTGAGGACCCATCATCAAGGTACACCATGATGTGCTTGGATAGGGTACCGGATCCGGTGGTTAAACTAGGAAACTACACCGTGACAAAAAATTTCTATGTAGTTGATTTATCTGATACTGATGCAGTATTGGGTGTTCAATGGTTGTACTCACTAGGTGAGGTTGGGTTCAATTACCAGACCCTAACAATGACCTTCAAAGATACAAAGGGGTCAAAGGTGGTGTTGAGGGGCATGTCTACAGGACCACCCAGGAGAATGTTGACAAAGACGATGGAGATGATTTTCAGGCACGGAGATGTGGCATATACTGCCGAGTGTTTGATCACCACCAGGAGGGATTTAGATGGAAGAAAATATTATCATCCTAAGATCAGGGAAATTTTGAGTCAATATTAACTAATATTTGGGTCGATACCATCGGGGCACTCACCAGATAGAGGATTTGAGTATATTATTGAGTTAGAGGCGGGGGAAACACTAGTGATCACCACACCTTATAAACATCCCAAAAGATTCAAAGACGAGATTAAGAAACCAATCAAGGAATTTCTTGCGATGGGGCACATCAGACCTAGCATTAGTCTATTTGCTTCATCAATCTACTTAGTCCTAAAGAAGGACGACACACTGAGGATGTGCATAGATTATCAGGCACTTAATAAGAAGACTATAAAAAACAGGTACCCCATTCTGCGCATAGATGAGTTGATGGATGAGCTACATGGGGCAGTCTTATTTACCAAGATAGATCTTCGCTCAGGTTACCATCAGATCAACATCAGAGAGCAGGACATTGAAAAAAAAACTTGTAGGTGCCATTTTGAGCACTTTGAGTTCTTGGTCATACATTTCGGGTTGACTAATGCACCAACTACCTTCCATTCCTGTATGAACCACATTTTCAGGGGATAGTTGTGGAAGTAGTTTTTAGTATTCTTTGATGACATCATGATATATAGTAGGACCTGGGAAGAATACTTAAACACATTTGGATAAGGTTCTGAGCATTGTGCAGTCACAATCATTATATGCCAAAGAATCCAAGTGTGAATTCGACATGAGAGAGCTTCTGTACCTAGGCCACATCATCAACGAGCAAGGGGTTTAGGTACATCAGGAAAAGATCAGGGCCATTTTGGATTGGATGACACCCAAGAATATCATAGAGTTGAGGGGATTCTTTGGGTTGTGCAGTTATTACAGGAGGTTCGTGAGAGGGTTCTCACAGTTGGAGGCACTACTCACCGATTTGATGAAGAAAGGGGATTTTCACTGGACTGAGGCATCACACTTTTGAGAAGATGAAGGAGGTCATGAGAACATGCCCAGTTCTAGCACTTCCCGACTTTTCACAACCCTTTGTAGTGGAGTGTGATGCATCATGAGAGGGGTTGGAGCAATATTGATGCAGGGAGGTCACCCCATAGTCTTTGAGAGCAAGAAGCTCAATGAGTCAGAGAGATTATACTCTATATACGTCAAAGAAATTATTGCTATCATGCACACCTTGAAAAAATTCAAAAAATACTTAGTTGTCAGCAGATTCATGGTGAAAACCGATCACAATAGCTTGAAGTATTTCTTGGATCAGAAAGACCTCAGTGAGAGACAAAAAAAATGGGTTTCAAAGATCCAAGCTTTTTACTTTGACATCGAGTATATTAAAGGAAAGAAGAATGGCGTAGCAGATGCTTTATCCAGGAATCCAACGAGTTATTCAATGATGGACATATCTAGAAATTGAAAGGCACACTTGCTAGTTGAATATTCCAAAAACAAATTTGCTTGTGAGGTAATGGATGGGAAAGTGATAGATGAGAGATACCGGGTACTAGACGATGTCATTTTATACAAAGAATGGATCTACTTAGTTCCATAATCTACATTGAAGGAAAAGATTTTGAAGGCCACTCACGATTCACCCTTATCAAGACATCAAGGGCACTTCAAGACTTATAGGGATATTAGGTATATATTCTCATGGAAGGGTCTCAAGGGTGATGTACTGAGACACATATGAGAGTGTGTGACTTGTCAAAAGAACCAATCCGAGCACACACACCCGACAGGGTTACTTCAACCTCTACCCATTCTAGAACAAAAATGGGAGAGCATTTCCATGGATTTCATCACAAGACTACCTAGGGTGCAAGGTAGGGACTACATTTTTGTGGTGGTCGACAGACTAACCAAGTTTGCGCACTTCTTTGCCATACCCATTGAGTATAAGGCCACCCAAGTGGCAGATTTATTCTTCAGAGAGATCTTCATACTGCATGGGTTGCCCCGACAGATAGTCGACGACAGAGATAGATGCTTCATCAGTACATTCTGGCGGGAGTTGTTCAGGCTAGTGGGCAGAGAGTTGGCTACGAGTACCAGTCAACATTCATAGAATGACGGGCAAACATAGATAGTCAATAAATGGGTGGAAGGGTACCTGAGGAACTATGTAGGGGGACAACAACACACGTGGGTAAAGTGGCTTCATCTAGGGGAGTACTGCTACAACATGACATATCACATGTCCATCAGGATGACACATTTCATAGCCTTGTACGGATATGATGCCCCATCATTCATGGAGACGGTATTTGGGGACAATAGTGCTTCGAGAGCCAAGAATTGGATAGAGGAGAGCCATAAAATTCTCAAAACAGTGAAGTAAAATCTATAGGAAGCACATAACCAACAAAAGATATATGCATATAGACAGAGAGTAGAGAGCAGTTTTGAAGTGGGGGATTTGGTATTTCTAAGACTTCATCCATACAGACAATCTTCCATGAAGAAGAGTGGGGCAAAAAAACTAAAATCACGGTTCTATGGGCCTTACAGGATCACCCGGAGCATTGGCAAGGTGGCCTACGAGTTAGAGCTACTAGAGGGTAGTAAGATTCACAATGTGTTCTGTTGGAACATGTATAATCTTGAACTTTTGAGCTTTACATTCTCTACTTCACGAAAAATATATTCTTTCCCAAAACGGTAACTTATAAAATAACTTTTGAATTTTAAACCAAATTTATTTATGGTTAAATAGTAATAAGGCACGTGTAATATCCGTTGTTGATGAAGTTTTTCGGTTTGAGCGAACGATCCTAATTTCTCCGGAGTTTTGGAGCCGCCTAATTGTTAAAGAAGTAAATCGCTAAAGGTCGCTCTGGAACTTCGCGCTTCACTCATTTCGATGAGTCTTAACGATAAAAGTCTTGAAACCCAAAAGTGTTCGTTATCACTTTTCCTAAACCTTTAAAGGACACAAGTCGTAGTACACATGTATTTTTTGAGTCTTCCCTGAGTTGACATGTGGCATTCATTTCTGACATTTTGGTTTGAAGATTCATACGATTCCAAGTAACACGTGGTACCTCCCTTTTCTTGACACGTCATCTAGAATGATGTCATTTGCGACACGTCACTATGGGATATGGCCCTTCGGAAATATAATAAAGAACTAATTCACAAATAACCGAAGCACCAAAATGTCGAAGTATTAAACTTTAATTAATTCAGTTAATCACGATCAAGAGATAATTAATAACTTTGTACTTCGGGGTTCAGACGTTTACCCCTCAGCGTATCCCAAAATATTTGTAGTCCGAATTTCAGAAACAGTTAAAGTTAAGTATGATTAATTAATAATTAAAATCGATTACCAGATAATTAATCACTTTGCAGTTTAAGGTTTCAGGGTTTTCACTTCGAGCTACATTTAAATTTCCCGAAGTATGAACTCCCGAAACACTTAACGTTAACACACCTTTTTAAACATGATTAATTAAGGTTTTAAAAGCGATTATCCAAGGATTAACCTTTGCAGATTCGAGATTCAAGAAATTTTTACTTTGTCTCATCTAAAACTCTCGAACACGAACCACCAAATATTAATGGAATTTATGACTAATTAACAGTAGTGATTCAAACACGGATCGCGTATCGCCAGGTAGAATTTTCCATTAAAGTTAATAAATTTTCTGTCCATTAAGCTATACTTGAATCGATGCATTTGATGTGAATAAAAACAATTAGATTTTGAATTCATTTTCACCTTCCACAAAGTAGCAAGTTTTATCTGATTGAGAAGCTCACACAATTCCTCTGCAACAGGTAACCTTGTTTTGTTCTCTCGATATCATGGTACCACAAAAAATGATGAAGAAGCCTGATGTGGCTGGCAAAGGTTCAAATCCAAATGCGGACGTTCTTTCGAACACCACGCCGCGAGCCATAGACTCTGTCAAATATTGGACGTCGGTGGTCGAGGTTCTGGAACATGAAATCATAAACTATCCAGAAGATTTCGGAGATGAAGAAGATGATACTAATGCAGCTAAACTCAGATATATAGCTCAGTCAAAGCTACACAAGATAGCTTCGCGGTCGAGACTCATGTCGTACAATGACATGATAAGCTGGGCCTTAGAGAACATTGACATCCAAACCGGGAGCATCACCAACCACTAGAAAGTTGTCGTTAGTTCGTTCCGACCAGAACACCTCCAAGTAATGTATAAGCTATCTCCCGACCCTAAATATAATTACAATGTTGCATTTATGTTGGAGTCCGAGCAACATGAATGCATACAATATGACAAGAGTTATCCCGATATATTCAAGTCCTGGTGGGGGCACCCAGAGAAGTTCAGGGTCGACGCTCATGGCATGTACGCCACAATGTCATTGGACACTCACATGATTTACGTAGCCATGATTCTCTGTAGACTGTTTGGGAAGAAGAGTCCTACTCATTTGCCCATGGAATGGGTATCGATTATGCATGAGGTGGCTGAGGGCTACACCTTTAATTGGGCCAAAATTTTGTCAGACAACTTGGCCAAAGAAGTTACTGAATACAAAATGGCAAAATCAAAGGGGCAGCCTGCCCCTTTCTATATGTCTGCATATGTCATGGACGCCATCTATTTTCTGACTCCTTTCTCGTTGATGAATTGGAGCTGGACCCCGACTAATGTAGAGCCTATTCACTTTTATCATTCCAAGTTGTGGGAGGAAAAAGCAAAATATTTCTTTTACAAAATTTGTCACAATGTAGTAGTCCCTGTCCATATAGCCCTATATGGTCGCCCACCCCCTCAAATTTCAAACATAATTATGGGAAATATGGGCAAACTAGCAGATTGATTCATTGAAGCAAACTTCTCTTATATTAGGTTTTTCGGATGCTTAGTCCCTCCCCATGCTCTCCCGAGATTTCTACCAGACCAGCTGGTGTGCCAAGAAGTAGCTTACCAGACAGTAACGGGGGGCATCAACAAGGAACTGAAGGCAACCAGAAAAAGGTATAGCCTACGTTCCCTATCCAGGTTGGTATGTTTTCACTATTGGATTTCGGTCACTCCAAAGTGGAGGCTGCAACTTTGGAAGATGTCAAATTGGTTGACATCGAATTCAAAAGGCACGACCCACACAAAATCGTGGAGAACCACCTGGCCCAATACAACATGAAAATATATGTGCATGAAAAATCCCCACATGATGAAATATTTAGGGGAGTTAGGTCTTATGAGGAGGTACTAAGCAGATTCCAAACCTTGTCCCCAGATCAACATGCTAGTTTCCTCAGTTTCCAAAGACACTGGGAAATAGCTTGCTGAAAATACTATAAGGAGAATTGTTAGCCGCTCCTCCTACACATGAATCTATACCTCCAGGTTTTGAACCAGGGTGCTCTGGTAAATAGAATATTGAGGAAACCCCAAAGAGCTTCGAGGTTTTGACTCAAGAATTAGAAACCCCATTATCAAAACAGCTAAGCCCCCAGGCCCTAACTCATCTCAAAGCTTACCTAAAGCAAGGACAAGATGCAACGCCTTTAAATGCCAACCACACCTGCCGCCAATACAGTAGAGCAACAACCGTCTACGAAGATTGATACTCCTATTACTTCATTGACGCCTCTACAGTCTAGTTTTGGAAATCCTAGCTCCGAAGTCATTTTTGTAGGTGATCTCACCCCAATCTTGCCCGAAGAGATGCGTCCTTCAAATTTTTTCTTTAGCAAGAAACGAAGGGCCATCGTCAAAAGAGAATCACAACATAAAGACGAGGTAATAACCAAAAGACATAGGATGTTGTATGACAAAAATAATCAAGACGATTCAGAATTCACGAAGGAAGTTGCAGGTTCATTGGGTGCCTTTGCCACTGCAAATCAATGGTCAGTGGAGAACTTGGAAGAGCAACTAAGACAAAAAATCTTATTGGTGGGGTAGTTGCAAGATCAAATATTGACCATGGAATAGACTGTAAAGAACAAGATGAGCCAAGACTTTGAACAAATCAAAGCTTATGACCGACATCAAATCCAACAGTTGTGGGCTAACCTCGAGGAGCTCCATCGAAATTCACAGGCCAACAAAGGATTGGTCACTCAACATGATGAGTTAATAAAGCAATTGCAAGCCAGATTAGACTTGCCTGAAGGTACATCAGTAGATATCTCGGCCTTCCAGAATCAAGCACTGGAAATAAACGAAAAACTGGAAATGGCCAAGCAGGATATTTTTGTGAAGGTTGATGCCATCCAAAAGTGATACCATGCAATAGACCTTGCTCTGAAGGATATCTATGTTAAGGAAAGATAATCTCTCTCAACCTGAGCTAAGTTTTAAGAAGCCATCCTATTGGCACAAAAATATAATGTCCCTGATTTTCCTCGACTTTCCCCTTCTGAGAAAATAAGAGGTGATTTGGCCCTGAAGGTGTGGGAAACAAATTTGGTAGAGAGCAAGAGATTAGCCCTGGAGGTGAAGGATGCTTGCCAAGAAGCGTTATCATCCTTAGACAAAAAACTAATTGATTTTGAGGGAAGCAGTATCACAAAAGCCTTGGGGAAAATCGATATTGAAATGAACCATCATAATTCTAGAAAGAATAAGGAAGAAACTGTGGCAACCATTAAGGAAATGAGCCAAATTGATCTTCTTAGGATTAATAAATGGCTAGTGGACCCAAGTTCACAGTCCCAAGCCATATCTCAGGAGGTGAAAAGGATCAAAGGAAAGCTACCTCAAGTAGAAAGGAAATTATACACTTTTGAGGTGAATGAAACAATTGAGCCATCAAGGTTGGTGGTCGAATTTTTAAATAGATGCAACCAATGCATTGAGCATAGAAAAGCAAGTACAATGGGGAGCAAGTAAAAAAATGTCATTGCATTAATGAACATAGCTGGAGGGATAGATGGCAACAAAGCTACAATGGCTAGGACATTATGTTGAATTATCAAGAAGACTAGACGACAAATGTGTCCAGCCTAAAGGAATAAGGAAAATAAGCGTTTCTACCGGCAGATGGAGAGACAGAGGGGAATACCAATGAAGCTGATAAGATTCTATAGATTGTTTCCTTATTTCAAATGTTTTCTATTTTTATTATAAGAAGTCCAACCGTTTTGAGTTGTGACAGTTTTGTATAAATACATAGATTCAAGATCTATTAGAGGTTGCTTCTTTTCGGATGTAATAGAGAAAACTCTTCTTTTTTGAGTATTAATACAAGTGCAGACAAAGATTCCAAATTTTGTTCAGTTTGAGTTATGTGTTTCTCCTGTATTTCCATATTTCTGCGTTTCCTTGTGTAATTTCTTGATAAGCGATTGATTGCAATTTAGTAACACAACTACTATAATCATATTATCTCAGTAATTCGTTAAGTAAGTAGTCTTTCCTCTGTAATTGCTGTAAGTAATACAAGACCTGCAAGCTATTTGAATTACTACATCTCATATCCTGTTCAAGGCTGCACTCTTTACTTTCTTCCACTGCAAACAAGGTGAGACTCATCTGCCATTGATGCATATCTTTGTTTAACAATTTTGTAAGTTTCTTCCACACCATTTGATATCATAATTGTGACTCAGGCAACGAAATACAACCTCTGTACTGTCCTATTATTAATTTCATTTAAGGATTTTTCTTATATAACTAAAGGTAGAAAAAGCACTCTCTTAAAACAATTTCTTAAACTTTCCTGATGCCTAACATTACTCTTTGAGCCTTAAGTTTAATCTCAGGAGCAACATGTTCCACGTTTCTTGCCTCAAGAAGGTAGTGGGACAACAAATTACTACTTCAAAGGAGTTACAACCATTGGATGAGGAGGGTCAGTTGGAGTTGGTGCCAGAGGAGGTTCTGGAGCACAAAGAGCACATGTTGAAGAGTTGAGTTATCAAGGGCTGTCTTGTCAGATGGAGGGGACTTCCAATGGAGGATGCTACATGGAAGGGAGAGCAGATACTACATCACCCAAGTTTGATGTTGCTTGAGGACAAACAATATCGGGAAGGGAGGATTGCAATGTCCCTTTCCTAGTGATGATCTCTATAGAGAGTAACTTAGTAGTCTATATGTTCCCGTAGACTATAATCGAGATAAAAAGGGGAATAACACCTCTAATTAATGCCATTTCACCAAAGTCTAACCTGAAAGTGACATTAAGGAGGAAAAAGGAGGAAAAAGGGTGTTTAAGTGACTTAATTGATCATTAAGATGAAACTTAGGAAAAAGGTCACTTAAGTGATAAAGTGAACGTCTAATTTAATTAAAACAAAAAGGGGGTTAAATGACTCAAGTGAACATTAAATCATAACTTTGGGGAAAATTCATTTAATTAAGTAAGTGAACAAAGAATTAGACGAGAGGAGGTATAAAGAGAAGAAAGTCGACCTAATTCCTCATTATGATGATTTTGAGAATTAGAAATAGGTTTTAGAGAGAAGGAAGTCGACCTTCTATTGTTTCGTTGATTTCAGGAGGAAACCACCACCTGTGATAGGTTTCGGTGTTGAGAGACACACCCTAGCCGTCAAAAGTGCCATCCAAGTTCTCCATTGATCTTCATCTTCAATATACAACATCAAGTAGAGGCAGTGCAAGCTAGTGCACACGTATCGAGTGACAACATGAGGGTTTGAGGCATATATTTAGCATAAATAAGTCTCTAGGCCCAACCAGGACATAGAAGCTCGTATCCTTCTGACCCATTGTAGAGGAGACCAAGGTTCTTCCATTGAGACAATTATCACAACATTTCGCCGAGTAAATCTTCAAAAATGTGCCATCCAGCTGAGGAAGTGTGCAAGGGTTGAGGGAGTCCATCTAGGGTTCCGATAGATCAACAGAGGCCCAATATTTCAGCCAACAGGGAGGGGAAGTGTGCTAGGGAGTAGAGCGACCCATCTAGGGAATTTTTCAGGATGATCAGACAAGTATAGCCACCAGGGCGAGTTTTCCAGTCTCCAATTACAATTGTCGTGGGTGTTTTTGGTTGCATGTAGCAGATCCACCCATGCATCCAGTGGATCCACATTTTCGATCATAGATCTAGTCATTCCTCTTTGCTACATGTATTTTCTTATTTTTTTTGCATTGTATTCGAGCTAAGATCATCTCCATACGATCTAGTTGAGGTTATTCTCTTTAGTTTCCATATGTTATGATGTAATTCTCGTTATTTCAATTAATTCAAGATATTGAGTTGTTCATGGTTCCAAAACAATTGCATGCATGATATAAACATACAAACACCACAAAAACGCAGCCATAAACCTTTTAAAACTCAGTCAGAAACCTCAACACATCAAATGTGGGGTTAGATCACCAGCGTTGACTGTAAATATCCAGATCCAAGGGGTTTGCGATATTTCATTTTATTTCATGCCTGGGCGAATCTATTCACTATTAGTTGATTCAATGACCTCGTAGACTATTACTAAGTGGGTGAATTCAAGCCAAGGTAGAGAAAATATAAAACTAGAGCCAAGTTGTTGAAGTCAAGGGAGGAGTACCAAGCCTATCAAGAGCCAATCTTATGAGGAAGAAGAACAATACAAATAACTCTGCAAGAAAAACTAGTCTGAGAGATGGTTGGGCTTTGATGAACACCAAGAAGATCCAATGCCAACAATGAAATTGATATATGTACAAGGAACTCTGTTGTAAACCCTTGCATTTCTTTGTTATAATCTCTATTTAGACACAAAGGCTTTGGAGCTTGTATTTATGACCATCCACTATTCTTGTCGGCTTTTCATGATAGACAATGCAACTTGTAGAACATTCCCAATGCACCTGCCTATTGTCTTGATATTGTCATAGGTCTAGCCATTCATTATAAGATTTGGACTCCAACCACAATCCCAACGATGTGTATAACAAACACGTGTTTAAGGCATTGGCCTAGGGCATTTGCCAAGCCTTGAAGACAATCAACAGAGGCATTCATTTTCCATGTTGATGCTCAACAATGGAGAAACAACTGAGTCTCACTTATTATATACGATTTCTCATTAGCTCGTAGTACCGTGTACAGGTTATGCAGAGGAGGAGCCGACCATTCATCCAGAGCATTAGTTGGCATGCTGCAGACCTTACATGCCATTGAAGGACGAGGTGATTGCAGAGATCTTTATACAAAGCAGAGGACATAGACCTAATAGCCTCAAGAGGACAGAGCACTGTGTACAAGCCTAAGACAGAGACAAGAAGTTTTATTCCCCGAAGATCTATGTTGTTGAAGTGAGTGGGCTATAAGTCCCTCATTTTAAGATTAGTATCATACAATTATTTGAGTTGTATAATATAGTAATGTGTATTGTAATCTAACAACTAATAGAAGGGCATAGTTGCACCATTTTGTTGTTTATCTTTATGTATTATGATGATCCATGGTTTTCATTATATTTTTAATTACTTATTATGGTGTCATTGCCTGTAATTCCCTACACGAGCAAAGGTTAAGTTACACGTGGTAGGATCAACAAGTTGAAGATTGGGTTAGGAACCCCTAGTATGTGGAGATAAGATCTTGTGGGTACCATAGAAGGGGTGGATTGAATGACCTTGAAAGGATCTTTGTCTCTAGTTCCAAAGAAGGAGGCCTGACTTCAATTACCTAGTCTCAAATAGAGCCATATGGAATGTATTGAGAATTAAACTTAAGTTAGTTGTAAAAGGCTAACACCAATCTACCATTAGACAACAACCAAAAATCAGGGGAAAAGAAGAGATTATTATTGAGAAGGCCCTAGATAAAGCATATGTCATGTTTCTCTGCAAACATAATTGTCTTAAACCTCTTGTTAACCGAAGTAAGCTTTCCCTTTTTTGGGTTGATAATTACTAGCCCATGGATCGATATCAAAGAGTTCAATCTTGTTGAACGTGTTGCTTCAAAAGGTTCCTATGGAATGCATTGAGAATCAAACTTAAATTAGTTGTAAAAAACTTTCACCTATGTATCTGTTGTTCCAGAGTTTATACTTAAGGCTTTAAAGTATAAAGTCTAGGCATCCAAAAATAAAGAGGGTTTTAAAATATATAAAGAGAAAAACAACTCTTTAGGAAATAAGCTATGGCCGATTTCTGAGTTCTCTTTGTCTCGCTTCCAATTGTTCTTAGTTGCTTATGTCCTGTTCCATGGATGCCCATGAATGTTCAAATTCAACCCGGGTGGTGGCTGTCCCTAGGATAGTATTAAACAAGGTTAACACGATGTTGGTTTGATCTGTGAGCCCGGGTGCTATATTAGGCTGTCTTGCAACATGTACAGTCATGGAGGAAAGGAAGGTTTAAAGATCCATTAATTTTAGATTTTTTGTTTTCTATTTTAGATTATATGAGAAAAATTCCCAACTTGAATTAATAGTATAACAATTTTAAAGGTTGTTTCCCGTATCTGAGTTAAATTGAAAATAATGCATGAAATGAAATAAAACATAACGCTGTTGAACAATGTGAGTCATCAACCAGGGATGAATCCCACTTTGTAACAAAAGAAGAAAATAGACAAGAAAACTTTAATGAAGCACAAGATATGGTAATCTAAGTAATTCACAGGTCTTGTGTCTGCTAATAGCAAACACAGAGGAAAATCTGTAAAAAATCAGATGACTAAAATAACAAATAACCACAGTAGATGTTGTACTAAGTTGTAGTTTAACATTTATCAAATATATATAAGAAATGATGTTGAATATGAAGTAACAGGGGAACACATAACTCAGGATTGACGGAATATGGAATCTTCGATTTGCATTTGTATTAATTCTTGCAAAGGAAAAATTTCTCTGCTACAATCGGCCAGGGAAAAAGCCTGCTCTAAGTCTTTTGAAATTATATTTATACAAAGGTTCTCAACCCTAGACGGTTGGAACTCTCCTTATTCCTAGATATTTAACGGTTACAAAAATAAAGACTTGAACCGTTCCACTGGTTTCTTTCCTATCTTCTTACATACACCGGTATAACGGGCAACATGTATCGTTTCATAATTTATTTGAAGTACTTTCTTCGCTTGGCTCAAAAAACTCGACACACCTCCTTATAAACTGCATTTATCTTTGCGATGGCTCTGACGCATCTTTCGCTTCAAACAAATACAACTTCTTTTGAATTTTCGACAACCTGTCCTCGATCCTTTTATCCTCAAATTTTACTGATTGTAATTGTAAGTTTGGCGTCACCAACCATTTGTCCATTTGTGCAATATCGACATGTATTAGCTGTGAAATTTCAACTTGAGCTTCATGTAAGCTTTCTTTTAGGTTCAATTTATGTCTTATAACATTGATCTGTCCAAGTAGTCCAGGGAAGTCGCTCTTTCCAATGTCTAGCAATTTTTTATCTAACAAATCAAAAGTCTCTTGACATTCTTCCTTTATATCTTTGGCCATTTTCCTACTTTCAGATATATTGGCCTCCCATACCTTCAGCATGACATCGCCTCTGATTTGTTCAACGATAGTTAATTTAGGAGTTACTGGTACCTCCTCTTTAGTTGAAAATACGACAACCTTTTGGAAAGAGGCATGGGTTGCTATATCCTCTTTTTCTTTGAAAGCAATGTTATCCAATGCTTGAATTACATCCCAAAAATGGTTTTGAATGATCTCTACTTTAGAAAACAGGCTTTGTTGTTCTGCCTCTAGCTTCTGGTGCACCTCCAGTGCCTGGGCTTGGAATATCGTTATATTTACCACCTGGCTTTCAGTAGAACTCAATTGATCTTGTAACCACTTTACTAATTCTTCTTGCTTGATGACTTGCCCTTGAATGGCTTGCATCTTCTTATACATCTCATCTAAACTAGACTTGAGTAGTTGAATCTCCTGTTTGTCAGCAACTCTGGCTTGTTCTAGTTCGTTATTTATCTCATCTCTAATATTTTTCTCTGTGTTTCTTATTTGGATTTGCAACTGGGCTATCATTTGACTCCTTTGCTTAAGTCTTACTTTCAAGTTATCAACTGAAAACAAATTTGCCATTGCGAAAGCTCCTAAAGAGCCTGCTACCTCTGTAGCAAAATCCTCGTCCTCTAGATTTTTTCCATCAACAAGTACCCTATGCTTTTTTACCATTGTACCTTCTTTAGGATGCATTTCTTGTTTTGCTACAACTTTCCTCTTCCTACTGAAAAAGAAGTCTGAGGAAGGTATTTCTTCAATAGAGATTGGGGTAAGCTTGCTTATATACATAACTTCAAGATGAGGAGTCCCAAAAGTTGACTGTAAAGGAGTCAATGCTGTAATAGGGTTGCCTAACTCTGTGAGTTGTATTCCTTCTGCTGTTTTGGGAATATCAATAGGAATAGTTGACGATGAAGGAGGAATCATTTGATTTGGTTTTAAAGGAGTCTCGGATTTGGAATCTATTTTAGACCCTGGATGCTCTGTCTACGAAGTTTTTGATCTCTGTGAAGGTACTTCATAATTCTTTGGGTTTTCCTTTGTAGTCCTTTTATCCAAAGACTTTAGTTCAAAACCTGGAGGTATACTTTCTTGTTTTGAAGGAGGGTTTTTTTATTCTCCCTGAAGTATCTTGGGAAATCTAGCTCGTCTGTGCTTCTGGAAAGCAAGAAAGCCTGCCTGTAGGTCAGGAGTTAATGCCTGGACTCATTCTAATATCTCCTCATAGGCTCTGGCTCCTTTAAATATGTCGTCACAGGGGGAGTCTTCATGCTCGTACATTTTCATATTGCAATGAGCTAGATGATTTCCCACAATTTGATATGGATCATGCCTTTTGAGTTCAACATCTACCAGTTTAATGTCTTCAAGTGTTGCAACTTCTACCTTGGAATGTCCAAAATTTAGCAATGAAAACTTCCCAATCTGTACAGGAAAAGCTTGCCATAATTTCTTTTGGGTTACTTTTAACTCTTTGCCAATGCCTCCTGTTATTATTTGATAAGCTACTTCTCTGCACACCAGTCTGCCAGGGAGAAATTTCGAGAGAGCATGAGGGGGAATTGAACATCCGAAGACTCTGACATAAGAGAAATTCTCTTCGATAAACCAATCTGCAACTGTCTTGAGGTTTCCCATGACTTTCTCCAAAATCCAAGGGGGTGGGTATCCATACAATATTTGGTGTACAAGAATCACTACATAGTGACAGATTTCGTAAAATAATTATTTTGCCTTTTCTTCCCATAGTTGAGAGTGATAGAAATGGATGGGTTCTGCACAAGTTGGATTCCAATTCCAATTCATCAATGGGGAAGAGGTCATATAGCAGATATTGTCCATGACATACACTGCCATATAAAAAGATGTTGGTTGGCCTTTTGAATTTTCCATTTGGTACTTAGCAATCTCTTTGGTTAGGTTATCTGATAAAATCTTACCCCAGTTGAAAGTGTAACCCTCAACTACTTCGTGTATAATTGGCACCCATTCTGCGGGGAAATGGGTAGGGCTTTTCCTCCCAAATAGTCTACATAACATCATTGCTATATTAACTATATATTCATTTAGCGTTGATGTGGCATAAATGCCATGGATATCAACTCTAAATTTTGCTGGAACCCCCCACCATCCTTTGATTATTTCCGGATAGGTTTGGTCAAATTTTGTACACTCCTTTTGTTGAAACTCTTCTACGAATTCGACATTATAAATATATTTAGAAACATGGGATAGCTTATACATTACGTGAATGTGTTCTGGCCTAAAAGAGCCAATGGTGACCTTTTGATGATTCACTATACTCCTGTTCTGCACATCTGTGTTCATCAGAGCCCAATTTATCATGTCACTATATGGTATGAGCCTCGGTCATGTAGCTATTTTATGGAGCTCGGCCTCTGCTATATCCCTGAGTTTATTTTTAGTATTATCAGTCTTTCGTTTCCAAAATCGTCTAGGCAATTCCTAACCTCATGCTCCAAGATTTCAAAAATCTGCATCCAGGACCTGACTAAATCTACAACATGTGGTGTTGTATCAGATAGAACATCCGATTTCAGATTTGAGCTTTCACCAGCGTCATCACTCTTTTTCTGCGTTTTCCTGGGTGCCATGATACCTGTGATAAAGAACGAGAAGCTGTTACATAAATGAAGGCGTAAGCTTTTCTCAGATATACTTGCTAATTTGTTGAAAGTGAGAAAGAAATTTGAATTGGAAACCTTTATTCGCCTTTAGCCTACCTTAATTAGATTGTGCTTTCTACGGTCGATAAATTCGTTTTCCTTAATGAGGAGGGTTCATCTGGATATACACATCTTACACTATGAGATATTTCATTAATCTAAAATAAATGCTGCCAAATATCGGTGATTTGAAGCTGGGATTTCGAATGAAATGCCTTTGAAGAATCCCGAAAATCGAAAATGCTAAAAACCAAATTTTATCGTTAAACTTTGTTTTTATGTTAAGTTAATCACACTTTAGCACTTAATGTTTTCGAGACTCCATGTTTCGGGGTTTTTTGGACGTGATGAATAGTAATTCTCTGGTTCCCAGAAATGCGACTGGTTAATGATATATTAAGTATATTTAAACTTTTAATTAATCGCATTTTAAACGGGATTTCGTGACTTACACACCGGGATTCTGAGCTGTTGTTTGAGGTGAGATTTCCGAAAACAAAATTACGATAAGCTTTGAAGTACCATTTAACGTTCTTAATCATTCTTATTAACTTGATTTAATTCCTTTAAATTAAGCTTTCATGACTTTACGTATCGGAGATTAGATAACATTTGACGTAAGAAATCTCGAATCGCTAAATCGCGATGGGATTTATTAACTGCTAAGTATACTTTAACTCAAAATAAGACGTGATTAGACCGTAAGCTTTCGGGGTTTTGGGTATCGTGACCTCGACGCTTGCAACATGTGTAAATTCATGAATCGCGAAATCGCGATGAGGATTGTTAACATTAAACCTTCTTAATTTTTAATAAACGCGGCTTAACTTTTAACAGTTTCGTGAATTAGGGAATCAGGGCTTTGAGGATGCTCAACGTTGACCTTTTGTATTTCACGAAACGCTGACTCCCGGAAATTTCAAAATAGGCGGCTCCATAATAAAATTTTAAATAAAAGAAGCTTCCTTTTAGTCTAAGTTTAGAAAAATATACATGTTTCAATAGTATCATTAGACAACCACCCAAAAGCAGAGAAAAGATTATTGCTAAGAGACGCAAGATAAAGCATATGTCAAGTCTGTCTTAAAAAAATGCTTTCTCAAACGTCTTGTTAATTCTACTAAGCTTTCCCCTTTTTGGGTTTGATAACCACTAGGTCATGAATTGACATCAAGTAATCTCAAGTTTCCATGCAGGAGACCCTAACAAAGGATCCTTACCTTTCCCTGAAGGGTTGAAGGGTTCAAGACCAGGTTAAAGTACCCTCCAAATTTTTATGGGATTGCAATATTTTGATTTTCTCGTTGTTTCGGGGGTCTAGGGTTGAACTGTAGGTGGTTAGGTCCTTTCCTGGCCTCTGCGAGGGATGTCATGGGTTACGGTTAACATACCCAGCTAGAGTTCATCTCCGCTGCAAATGGGAAGATCAAATCTGCATACAGTCTCAAGGTGTTATTCGTTTGCTAGCAGGCACAATGGAAGTGCAAAATCTCAAACAGCAGGTCCCGTGGCCTATAAGTGTACCTCTCTGCTTATCTACGAATCCTCATCCTCATGGTTTTCAGTGCTTTCTCCTCCCGCTACAGTTATCGCCAGTTAATAGAAGCATTCATGCCTTGAACTTAGCCATGGTTCCTAGCCTATATTGAGGGTGGGTAATGCTGATAATACACGTTATCAATTTTTTTGGGATTAATATTTACCATCTCCACCCTCAGAAGCGACCGTAAAAATAACGTGGACATCAGGTTTAGTCCAAATAGTGGGGTTTTCCACAAGTCTTATCCCGTCAGGAACTGATATTGTGGTGTATTAAACATTACAACCAACCAACTTGCCGAACAATATCTTCCAATGGAGAACTTGTAGCAGATTTGATGCCCTCCAGCGTCAACCTTATGTTTCTATTGCCGAAGCCAGAGGTGAATTATTTACTGACAGGAAAAGAAGAAATTCCTCTCTACTCATGAAAACTCTTATGCTCTTACAAATTTGAAGCAGGTTCAACGGCATAAAGAACTCGGAAAGACCGATGTGAACGCCTAGCACAGCACGGGAGCGTCTAGCACAAGAGCACGGGAACATGAACCGAGAACCGGAGCCGGTTTTCTGCACGGGAACAGGAGCACGGGAATTTGAATGGGTTTCACACTAAGCCAAATTGAGCTCGCGTGGCCATCCTGGTCGGGAGTGTACAGTGACGGGTTTGAGAACACGGACAGGGACAACAAGAGGTTTAGGTGGGACAGACAGGTATTGTCCTGTGCCTTATTCTGTGTTTTTTTATTTATTTGTCCTTTATGGCAATGATAATACACTCAACACTCATAAAAATGAGCAAGAGATACTTGTCTTGGGTGAAACAAATCATTTAGGTCAAGTGAAAATTGTCTCTTCAAGTAAAGCATGAAAGTGGGTTTGGGTCAATGACAAACAGTTTCGGGGTATTTTAAAACGCAAAGCTGCTCGTTTAAAATGGGAACAAACAAGGAAAAAAAGGGCCCTCCGTAATAAAATTTCAAACAAGCCTCCTTTGCAAAGGTGTAACAACAACATAACTAAAGACAACGATGATTATGCGTTGTACAATCCCACATCCACACCTCTCACATGGTCATCTGATCTGTGTGTGCAAGAGTTACTAAATGCCAAGAGGAGATTGGAGGTTTTGGAAGTCAAAGGGCATGAGAGAGATCTTCAAATCCAACTATTGACACTAGAAAATCGGGACTTAACATAAAACAATAAAGTTTTAAAAGAGCGAGTGTCCATGTTGCAAGAAACCCTTTTGGAAGCAAAGGCTAAATGGAAAGGCTTAAAAGATGCAGGGAAAATCAGGGAAGATTCCGCAGTGGAAATTAGAGAGGTGATGAACTCTAAAACACCCAAAGCTGAAGGGAAAACAGGTGAATAAGCACACATCTATGGAGTGAAAGCAAGGGATGAAGAGAAAAGAGATTTTACAAAAAATTCCAAAACTTGGGCACAAGTCATTAGCAATTCTGCTCACATGGAAAAAGAAACACACAACCAAGGGGACGACATGGAAAGTGGAGAAAACAAGGAAAGACAAGGTAGAGCAGCAAACATAATTATCAAAGGTGTGAGAGTGTATGGAAAAAATGAACGTACTCTTGATCTTACAAGTGAATTTTTGAAGGACAAGTTGCTTTGGAAAGACCGAATTTGCCAAGCATGGAGGGTGGGGAAGCCCGGTGGCGAGAGAGCTAGGCCCATAAAAGTCATCATGTCAAACATACGCGACAATCAAATTCTCCTAGGCAAGAAGCAACTCTTGAGAGGCTCTTGCATTTTTCTAGAGGAAGATTTAACTATTAGACAACAAAAGGAAAGAAGGGAAGAGTTGTTAAAGGTTAGGGCAGCAAGGGATGAGGGAAAAAGGGCAAGGTTGTTCAAAGGAAAAGCTGTTATTTCCTTTTTTGGTCCTCATTCTAAAACATGACAACAAGTTGGTAGCCAATAAGAGACAACAATTTCACTAGCAGGAAAATATGCAACAAGGCCAGTTTGGACAAATAAGAGTGAAGACTCAACTTCGAGTCTTGTAGACCAAAACAAATAGCAATCAAATTATTCCTAGGTTTCCTTAAGTTTAGTTTGTTGGAATTGCAGAGGTTATCCTTGGAGGCGGGGACCTGGGTTAAGACCTATTGTGGAAAATATGGACATAATTTGTCTATTGGAAACACATGAGCATGAAGGGTGCAAAACACCTATGTTTGAAGAGTATGTGAAGATGGCAGTGTGGAACAAAGCAGTTGAGAATGGTAAAGGACATGGGGGTATCATGGTCTTAGTGAAGAAAAAAAAAGGTCGTCTCATTCAGTTAGAAAGAGAAGACTCAAATAAACAATTCACTTGGTTTAAAATATCAGAAAATGGTAACATCATCAGGATTGCAGCATGTTATTTTTCTCCACAAGTTTCAAAAACTTACAAAAGCAGGGGGCTTGATCACAAAGACCCCTTTGCAGCCTTAAAAAACGATATTGCAACGTACTCTCAACCAAGCGAAGTCCTTATAGTGGGTGATTTCAATGCTAGGACAACATGTGAACAAGCTAGTATTCTTCGTTGTAAGGAAGACTGCAACCCCATTTGACTTACAGAAGAGAGAAATCATCAGTGGGCAAGAGTTTCAGAGGACAACAAAAGCTCCAAATCTTTTGGGGAACAACTACTTACTTTATGTGGGGCATTTGACTTAGTCATTTGTAATGGGGTGGCAAGATGGGTGAATTCGAGCAATTTCACCTGCAATACCTACAATGGAGCAAGTGTAGTAGACTATGCAAATTTCTCACATGGCTTGTGTGAGAAAATGGAGGAAGTTTTGATTGGTGAACAACTGTGGGAGTTGAAATCTGATCATAAACCATCTATTTAAGTCTAACTTGGGCTGAGCAACAACAACATGGGACACAAAATCAACACATCTGGAAACCTCCTTCAAAGGGTAGAACTCTGTTGACTCAAAAAAACTATGACACCTTCAATATAGCACTAAAGAGGTTGTTTAACAAGGAGAAAATTCCATCCCAGGGCCTTCATAGCCACGAGTTAACAAATTTAATCCAAAGCGCACTTACAGAATGCAAAAGAGCAAAAAATATGAAATCTGAAACAAACTACTTTCCGGTTAATGTTTGGTTTGATGAGGAATGAAAAACAACAAGGAAAACTTTGAAAGAGTCATTCCATAAAGAAATAAGCATAAAAGCTTACAAGCAAATTGTAAGAAAGAAGAAAGACAATTTCATGATCTCAAGGAGGGAGGAATTAATCTTCTTGGGGAAAAATAACCCCAAGTGATTTTGGAAGGAGCTTCAAACGAGAAAGAAACAAACGAAAAATAATATCTCAACATTTCAATGGTTTGAGTATGCAAAGCAGCTTTATGAGTAAGATCCTAAGGTGGACCCCCCGGGTCAAAACTACTACTAAGCTCTTCACCGTGCAAGAAATTGAGGTGGGTATCAAAAAGTTGGGTGTTGAAAAAGAAAAAGATTTAGTTGAACTCCAGGCAGAATATCTAAAGTGGGGTTCAAAAACTCTTGCACCTCACATTATGAAAATTTTCAACAACATCATTCAACAGGGATTTCCTATAGATTGGACAATGAGCCTAACAATACCACTTTTTAAGAGTGGGGATGTCAATAATCCCTCCAACTATAGGGCCATAATGATAAACCCCTTGTTTGCGAAGTTATTTGGAAGTATGCTAGAAAATAGAATCAACAAGTGGGCAGAAGAAGGGATAAGTGTGCTAAAGGGCAAGCAGGTTTCAGACCTAAACACTCAACGATTGATCGCGGTATAACTCTAAGGCACATCATTGAAAAAGTGTGGGAAAAAAAAGAGGAATCCTTTTGTCGCTTTTTCGATTTCAAAAAAGATTTTGACACAATCCCTAGAGATAAGCTTTGGCATAGAATGGAGGAACTTGGGGTTCCTATACATCTTAGAGCAGCTGTCCATAGGCTATATGAGGAGGTTAAAGTCAAAATTAGAGCGTCATTTGGTATCTCCAAAAGTTTTAAGAGTGATATTGGGGTCAAGCAAGGGTACCCAGTGTCCCCTACCCTCTTTGGCTTATATATTGACAAACTCGAAGAGTGGCTAAACTCACAGGAGGGTGATGGTGCTCTTTTGGGTGATTTTGTGATAATGCTTCTTTTGTATGCAGATGACCTTATTCTGATTGCTAAATCCACTCTTGGGTTGCAAGAACACTTAATTTCCCTTGAGCGCATTTGCAGTACAGTGGGAATGCAAGTCAATACTAGCAAGACGAAAGTGATAATTTTTTCTAGCAAAAGAAAACATAAATTACATAAGTTCTACTTTGAAGGCAACGCTCTTGAAGAAGTGGCAGATTACAAATACCTCGGAATTGAATTCAACAAAAATCTAAGTTGGAAAGGTTGCAGAAAGAAAAGAACTTTGGGAGGTTGGAAAGCGTTCTATGCTTTTCAAAATAAATGCAGAGAAGCAGAGCTATGGGATTGGAAGACTATGCAAACTCTCTTTGGGCTTTTAGTGATCCTAGTGGTTCTATATGGTTGTGAAGTGTGGGCCAACAACACATCTAACTTACAGTGGAAACAAATTGAGAAGATTAAAAAACGCTTGATCGCAAACAAGTTTAAAATTAAAAGTTTAGTCCCTTATGATATCATGCTGAGTGAAATGGGGGTTGCTCCTATTGAAGCAATTGCTATGGTGCGTCTCATAAGATATCTAAAACAAATTGAGCAAATGGAAGACAATCGATGGCCTAAGGTCGTCTTCAATGACATATTGTGCAAAAGGAAGAAGACGTGGATGAGACAAAATATTAAATGGCTTAGTAAATGGGATATCCACTTGAACAAGTGTCCTACAAACAATAAAGAGATAAAGGCTTTTGTTATTGATAGGTTCCACAAGCGAATTTGGGATAAAGGGCTCGGGAGAAAGAAAGAGTACTATATTGAAGAGTTTAACCCCACATACAATCATCATCAAAAAGCGTACATTGGGGCCAATATATCTTGGAGAGCCAAAATGCTTATTGCCCAATTAAGAACCAATTTCCATAAACTTCGTTGTGAAACTGGGCGCTGGAAAAGACCAAAAGAAGCTTGCGAAGAAAGGGTGTGTGTGTTCTGCACCTCCAGAAAAGTGGAAACAGAAAAACATTTCATTTTAGAGTGTGAAGCTTTCAAAGACAACAGGGACAACTATATAAATATCTTGACAACTAGCTCTTGGAATGACTTATTCAGCGAGGGGACAATGGAGAAATTAAGGGAGCTCATCATCAAGTTGAACAGGAAAAGGGCTGAACTGCTGAAATCAGTGTGTGAGACAGTCTGTCCCATAGGCTATTGTTAGCCTCGTGGACGTTAAAATTATTTCTTCTTCTTCTTGTATTCAAGGAACCATATAAAGTGGATGCTCTACAAGATCTTTGGGAAAAAAACACCAATAGGAGGAAAAAGAGCATGATGATGGAGAGGTTGTGACATTAGAAGGTCCAACAAAATATGAGACCTATAAAGTTTTATGGAAGCATCGAAAGGCCCTTTTGTTCATACATCACACAGAATTCCCCGACATTTCAGTGGCATGGAACACAGGAAGCACCTGCCTCCTCTCATAAAACTGAGAGGAGCACAAACCTTCATAGCATCATGCTCCCCACCACAGGCACCCTATTGAAGGCAAGGCGACTCAGCCAACTTCAGTTGGTTGTAGTGCAAATTGCGATGATCCCCACAAGAACGATTCAAAGACTAAGGGGACCCACAAGGAGGATGTGCCGAATTCAAAGAAACCCTTGACAGGAACCCCAGAGCAAAAGAAAAAAAGAATGAATATGCAGATAGGGAACCCATGTTGGTTTGGCAATGATTTATTGGTTGAGACAAGCCATTTCTATTTATGTTACCATAAATCGTAGAATAGAAAAAAACACGAAATAGAAAACCATCATTATCATTATCATTATCGTACAGTAAACCAAAAAACATTCACGGTTCTTACAGTGGAAGCAAATTGAAAAGATTAAAAAACGTTTGATTACAAACAAGTTTAAAATTAAAAGTTCAGTCCCTTATGATATCACGTTGGGCTTCTCCTATTGAAGCAATTGCTATGGTGCGTCTCATAAGATATCTAAAAAAATTTGAGCAAATGTAAGACGGTCAGTGACTTATTGTGCAAAAGAAAGAAGAAGTGTATGCGGAAAAATATTAAATGGCTTAGTAAATGGGATATTCACTTGAAGAGGTGCCCTAAGAATAGTAAAGAGATAAAGGCTTTCGTTATTGGTAGGTTCCACAAGCAAACCTGAGATAAAGGACTAGGGAGAAAGAAAGAGTATTATATTGAAGTGTTTAACCCCACTTACAATCATCATCAAAAGCGTACATGGGGGCCAATGTATCTTGGAGAGCCAAAATGCTTATTGTCCAATTAAGAACCAATTCCCATCAACTTTGTTGTGAAACCGGGCGTTGGAAAAGACCAAAGGAATCTTGGGAAGAAAGGGTGTGTATGTTCTGCACCTCCAGAAAAGTGGAAACATAAAAACATTTCATTTTAGAGTGTGAAGCCTTCAAAGACAATAGGGACAACTATGTAAGTATCTTGACAGCTAGCTCTTGGAACAATTTATTCAGTGAGGGGACAATGGAGAAATTGGGGGAGCTCATCATCAAGCTGAACATGGAAAGCGCTGAAATGCAGAAAATCAATGTGTGAGGCGGTCTGTCCCATAGGCTATTGTTAGCATTGTGGAGGTTAAAATAATTTTTTCGTCTTCTTCTACAATAAATATTTTTAATAAATATATGAAAATAATAACTCGATAGAATGTTTAATAATATTAACAAACAACAAATAACGTTTTTTTTTTCACTTTTTTAAGGCTCTTAGTTGTTTAATATGACACTTGTCTTTAGTCTTTCTGTCAGGGAATGAATCATAAATAAATATATGTTCTAAATAAAATTTACTTCTTATAGAATCTCTTATGCTAACCACTTAGGGGATTTGAACCCTAGCTCCTTATCACCTTGTTGGTTGATGCTACACCATATTCTCAAAGGTTGTTCTTTGGAGGAAGTTCAAAATGTTAAAAATGAGAATATAAAGTTTGAGACTCAATGTCAAAATCAAACATTTTTGTGGACACCCATATAAGAGAGGATTTGTTATATGTATCCAATTGATGCATAAGCATTGCATATTGAATTAATATGCATTCATATCTTGAGGATATCACAATCACACTTAACCATGAGATTCTATGTCCTTTAAACTCCCAAGCACATTTGGTATAATCTCATTAGAAAAGAAGAAAGTGTAGTAGACCTTAAGGCCTTTGTTGAAGGGATATAATTCTATCAAAACACTAGAAGACCCGTGAAGAGCGCCTAATTCATTTATAGGCCTCTAGGAAAGAAAATCCATGGTTTATTTTTTAAGCCAAGATATATATTATTGGGGCTTCCCTGATCCATATAAACACAAAGCTATAGAAATTTATTCATCGAGACCACCAAGTACGTTATTATTTATTGATTGTTCACTTTGTCTCTCAAACGATGCAAAAATGCATGCCAAATTGGATGTTAGAGCATAATC
The DNA here is from genome assembly GCA_000966675.3 of Picea glauca. Taxonomy (NCBI): domain Eukaryota; kingdom Viridiplantae; phylum Streptophyta; class Pinopsida; order Pinales; family Pinaceae; genus Picea; species Picea glauca. The sequence continues at coordinate 525,832 of JZKD02S0191391.1, read as the reverse complement.
CCTAATGCATAGATATGATGACAACAATAATTATGTTACCTTCTCCATAGCTTTCTTACGAATCCCACATAGGGATCAAAAACGTATCTCCAAGCATCAAGGCCACAAAGGATACCTCTCATTGACCTTGGGCTTGGAATGAGATACATGGAAAGAGAGCTATGTGAATTCTCAAAATATTTGATAGATAAAGGATCGTCACATTGATGTCAATATTGATAGAAATAACATGAAGAATGTTAAAAAGTGTGGTAGATAATGCATAGAATCAAGTAAAGGGAGGTGATCAATCTAAAGAAAAGAGCAAGGATTTGATGATACAAAAAATTGAATGAACAAAATCATATTTTTCACCATTATAATATCAATGGGGATGCCATGAAGTGCATACTAAGTGGTCAAGAAGTCAATGAATGTCCTCAAATAATAAACAAAATTAGATAACAGTGTTATAACCAGATCATAACTAATAACAAATATACACAACATTACCACAACAACAAAATAATTGAAAATCACCATGTTAGATAACTTTAGAGAAATAGAATATGTGAACATGAAGAAAGAGAGACAACCTTATTTCCTTGGGTTCACTCAATGTTTATTGTTTTCTCTTCAAGAGACATACATTTTTAGTTAATATTGCTAATAATTTTCCAATACCATTACAATTTACACCCTTAACCCATGACTAATTGTTTTGGTGTTTTATAGAGCCAAGAGAAAGACAAAGACAACAATGGAAATAGAATTATGGATAGTGTGGGATCTAAAATCATTAAGTGTGGAAAATGGATGCAATGCCAAATCTCGTATCAACAAGGATGGACAATGTTCATAGAACATAAATTCAAGTGGGGATTAAAAAAGACAATGTGTCCAAGATTCTCCATGAAGCTTTCATTAAGCGACACTTAAATGGTGGATATGCCAATATTGTGGTAGGATTATGTGGGTGTAAACTATGTGATGAATTTAATGTCGTGGAAGGGTACATTGTATCAGGGAATAGATGAGAGTCAATAGGAATATAGATCATTATAGTCTTTAGATGTGGAAGGGTACATTGTATTAGGGAATAAATGGGAATCAATAGGAATATAGATCATTATAGTCTTTAGATACCAAAGTGAAGTAGTGGGTGTTGGATCTTGAATCTTGATCATGATTCTCAAATCACATACATCCTCATCTAATACTGAAGGTACAACAATCAATGAGCACCTAAGATATGGGAGTCAAGACATTAATGGGTTGTTTAAAATATGACCCTTCTTTTGAAATTTATAATAATATTTGTTGTCCTTCGTAAATGACAAGTGAATTAAAAAATATACATTTTTTAAGGGTGATTTTTGAATTATCCTTCTAGGATGAGTTTGAAACCCTAGGAAAGATTAGAAAGGGTTCAATTTTGATCACTACCTACAACCCAATCACCGAGACCAAAGTACATAAACAAGACCTCAAGAGCATGAAGTTATTAGAAAAGAATAACTAAACTAGAGGCCTCATTGAAAACATAGGGGGATGCACTTAGAGAGTCTCATTGGTTGTTCAACCAACACTAGATTTTCACAAAATGGAACTTGGGCATTCCTAGAGAATTCAGTTTGAACCTCGACTAATTAAAGGGAAGCTTTGGCCACGATTGAACTTGGAGTTGATACGTGCCCATTTAAAAAAATAATATTGACTAAATAAAAAAGCAATGTCGACTTTAATGCAAAATTTTAAAAAGAAAGAGATGGAGATGTGTAATTCTTTTTGTGCTCAACCTAGAGTTGAGATGTGTAATACAACCTGAGTGGGCCTAATGGTTAAGAACGTGTGCTTCCTCCTAAGAGGTCACAAGTTCAAATCCGAAAGGGGGTAGGGTATGTATACCTCTGTAGACTTTACCAGTCAAATCGTTGGGCAGAGGGGGTCCCATATACCAATTTGGTGTCTGGCTTGGTCGTGACCTTAAAAATAGATTATTATTATTATTATTATATAATATTAGTAGCATTCAACTGCACTAGAGATAACTGCAGATCTATCATGCATAATCAACATTATATATATATATATATATATTCCTATGCAGATAGATCCATTATCCTTCTAAGATGAGTTTGAAACCCTTGGAAAGATTAGGAAAGGGTTCAATTTTGATCACTACCTACAACCCAATCACCAAGACTAATGTGCATAAACAAGAGCTCGAGAGCATGAAGTTCTTAGAAAATAGTCGCTAAACTAGAGGTCTCATTGTAAACATAGGGGGATGCACTTAAATAGTTTACATTGCTTGTTCAACCAACACTAGATTTTCACAAAGTGGAACTTGGGCATTTCCTAGAGAATTAAGTTTGAACCTCGACTAATTGAATGGAAGCTTTGGCCATGATTGAAAAGGAGCATGACCAAATTAGATCAACCATTCATAACAAGTTGCAAGAATGCAATTTTATGTCTATTCAACCCACTAATCTCTAGTTCCGCTGAGAGGCGCTCTACAACCTAGTATGAGGGAGATGTTCATGTAACATAACGCATTAAAATAATAATAAAACATTATAATAATAATAAGATAATAAAAAATTATGTTGTGTCCTTATATATATGTGTGTGTGTGTGTGTGTGTCTTAATATATGGAGTTTGTAATAATTATTTTAGTTTGGTATATAATATATTTTAAAAATGAAATATTTTAATATCAATATATTTATAATATATTAACATATTTTATAATATTAATCTTTTTTAATACATTAATATTAATGTATCACCATATATCCATTTTAACCCCGAATCTATTAAGCACCCAGAGGGATCAAATCTCTCCACATGCAAACGTTTAACCTTTCCTCAAGTTTTGCACTCTAAAAAAGGTTTTCACCTCAATGGATTTATCCCTCTCAGGGCTTGATGGATCCAGGGTTAAGATGGATCTCTGCAACATCAACAAAACAACATGAGGAAAAGTAGTTTTTTCTTAGCATATTCTATTATTTAATATAATAATGCATATATATATATATATATATATATATATATCGACTTTAACACAATATTTAAAAAAGAAGAAGAAGGATATGTGTAATTCCTTCTGTGCTCAACCTAGAGTTGACACGTGTACATTTAAAAAATATATAATATTGACTAAATAAAAAAAATTGTCTACTTTAACATAAAAATTTAAAAACACACACACACACACACACACACACACACACATATAAAGTTTAATTGAGACTGAATTGGTCTATCCGACCTTAAGAGGGTAAGGGATTACTTGCAATTCTTTAGAATTTTGTTTCTGTGCTCAAAAAACATTAAGATAAGATTTTCACCATGGTTTTGTTGTGTTAAAACGCTAGGAAGGTTGGTAGTGTGACAAATATTTTGAAATTGAGATCTAATCTAGGTATAGGCTGGACAATCTAAGAGAATGTGTTTTTCATCTTCAACCTTCTTAGTGTCACAAAGGTGACACGATCTTTCATCCAAAGACATTTTAGGAATTGACCAACACCCAGTTTCACTATGGAGCTCATGAGAATTTGTTTTTTTTCTTAACAATGCTTATTTTTTTCTTTACACTTGTCAAAACAAAGAGATAATTTTGATCTTCTAGATTAGGGTTGATTACATCCTTATAATACCTTAATTTTATTTTTTCCTCTAACCCTTTGTCACACCACATTTTCTCCTTAAATTTTGATTTAATGATATTTTTAATAGTATCCTTCTGCAAAATGGCCTCTTCCATGATTCCCCAATGGCTTAGCCAAGAATGGGCATCTTTATGCCATCCTCGCTTGAGTTGAAGGTAGTTATGACTGGATTTCAAAGAAATTTTAGGAAGCCTATCGTCTTCCATGTTGTTTAAATTATTCTTATACATTAGTTATCTAGTCATAGCCATGCTCTAAATGGGGGAAAGGCTTGCTTCTAAGAGAAGGATGGGATAGGGCGTATTTCCTTTAATTTTGAGATTATAGGTTATAAAATTATTTTGGATTTTCTCTATCTTTATTCAGGATTCATGAGAGATACTGCATCTCTAGACTTTGCATCCATATAGAATAACATATGTAGCAAGAGTCTCAAAGAGGAGTTTCTTCTTATCCCATATCCAAATATCTACTAATTGACAATTGCTTTCAAGCCCATAATAAGCTTTACATCCCCCAATAATCTTTTTCTCAATGCTATAATTCCAGTTGAGATTGTGGTGAATATCAATTCCAAGATATTTGTATGAAGTCACTTCCTCCAATTTGTTGTTATCATATACGAAGGTATCATAAGTGATCTTATTGGATTTAATGATCATGACCTTAGTCTTGCCAGTATTAACGGTCATACCCATATTGGAGAAAAATTCTTGAGGATTCTTAGTTGCTTTCCAAGATTGCGGGGACTCCTTGCCATAAGAATGATATCATCGACATAAAGAAGAAGATTGATTACTATACCAGTGAGAGTAGGGCCGACACAACTTGCTTCTTCCAAGCAATATTATGATACATGAACAATTTCAGTGTCTTTTCTATCTAGGACATGGAAAATACTTACTTAAAGTTTTAAGTGAGTTGCAATGTAAATATCTCTTGTGAGTTTTGTTATCGCACAATCTGTACTTTCCTAAAGCCCAAAGCAAGTAGATACAAGATTGACATAACATGGGGTGACCTATCACCGTCACCTTAATAGGAAACCCCTTTGTATTTAGGAGTATATCAATGTACCCTAGGGGAGATGTCCCTAGTGACCTGACGTTTTGAGAAGGCTAAGGCCAAAGTGTAAGAAAGTTCCCCCCCTCTCACAGGTCACTCAATTTCAAAGGGTTCTTTTATGTCTTATAGAGATGAAGCAAATGAATAGTGTTGTGTACCTGCCCAGAACAAGACAACAAAATAGAAAAAAGGGCATTTTCCAAGTACCAAAATGATATTGGTGCTTCATGAGACGATGAACTCTTTAAAAATATACTAGCTATATAAAATTGCAGAGGTACAACAATTTACAACAACAATGATAAATTTATAAAAGCCACAATAATTATGCTCCAAAATGCTTGAAAAAAGACTAAAAATAATAACTTTAAATAGGCAAATCGATATAAGATAGTTACAAGCAGATTTAACAATGTATGGCTAGCATAACATGTCACTTTTAAGGTCAATTTGTTGTTGTTAGATGGTTGTAGCAATATTTTGCAACAACAACAAGTTGGTTAGTGAATTAGGCTATTCTAAGGTTTGCAGGAGTTAGTGAATGTTTCAAAGAAGATAGTTTGAAAGTAGTTTGATCAATCAATCACTAGTAGTGAATAGACTAGTGCCTTCTAGAGTAATGGAGTCAATGATAGCAACAACAATTCTTAGAGGGAAATAACAATGATAATACTTAGTCAAAGGAGATGGAGAAGATGAGAGAGGTGTTGGCAACCCAAGGCCTCAAACACCCAAGTCCTAGAGATAATTGCTAGAAAGTAAGGAAACTTAGGCCCTAGCGATTTATCTTTTCCTTAGACAATTTGAAATAAAATATGCAATAGGCAAAAAAGTAGGGTTACTAGAATGCTACAATGGTAGTGCCTTAATATCTACTTCTAGACAAGGTGCTCCTTGAGAATTTAAACAAGTAGAAAATTATAGAGAAAAGGATAATAACTTATGCCTTTCTACTAGGGTTTCAAGCAAGCAATTTCATAATCTTTGACATGAAAAAGTAAAATTCACCCTGAGCATTCATTCACAATAAATAAATGCAGATTTTCTACTTACTTCACAAAGAATAATCAAGCTCAAACCCTAGTTGAAGACTTTCCACCATGAAAATAGCGAAGATACACCAAAATTGCCTCTCCAAGAAGTTGCGCACCACTTAGTTTCAACCAATAACCCTAAAAAATGGTCGAATTTCAGACCACCACTTGTGTGATGATAAAAATGAATGTACTTTATGTTTATTTATACAAAACAAGTGACCTTTAATTAATTTAAGGTCAAACAAAGGCTGACCTGACCAATTTACAAATAAATTCAAATTAGACATAAATAAAATTAATTAGCATCTAAAAACACTTCCAAGGGTGACGTCATGCCCTTCTAGGGTGATGTTGAGCCCCTAAGGTGGAACGCTGGGCTCCATATGTTGAACGTTTGGCCTCCAAAGGCCTTGGATGATGCCCACATGTGTCAGCTAACTCACAACTATCCTCAAAATGTAAACCCTAGCTCTGGATGACGTGCAGGGTCTGATGATGTCATGGGCTCTCAAAGGTCAACATCTAGGTGGAAAAGCAAGATCCCCCTGGGTCCAGGTCTGCCAGCGTGCCTCCAAGGTGACGTCCTTCTTTCTTCTTGGTGCAAATATTTGATGTCTTCTTGCCCCTGATTGAGGTTACAATGTCCATCTGTGGGATTTCAGCCCCATGAAGGTCCGAGCTAATCATTCCTCCATGTGTACCTGTCCACCGGGCAAGGTCTTGCAAAAACAAAAAGTATGCCCTCTAGGGGTTCATAACTCACAGGGATCATAACATGTAAATCACATCCAATAATTAAATTACCCAAACATGTGCATCAAACCCCCCTTTACCTAGACAAATGCTCACAAATGTTATGCAATCTAACAAGTCAGGTTTGGAGAAGGTCACAAGGTGTCCTATTGGGCTAATACTCCTTAAGTTTGGGGTGTTTCCTAGGTGAGAACCAATCCAGGTCATGTAAGTGTATGAGGTGGCTTGGGGTGCAGTGATAACAGGGAAATGTAAATATTACATGTGGGTGCCTTTGTAGAGGGAGAGTTGCACCTTGTCATAGATGCCATTATTTCCTAGCCCATTCATTGCCTTTTATTCTTAACTTCATTGCTTTTGATCTTTTGTTTTTATGCTGCAAGAGAAGAGTTGAGGGACACTGTCCTGGCTTGGTGACCAGAGGTGACAACGTTATCCACAAACATTTCACGGAGATGAGAAGGTTGGCTCGTGATGAGATCCCCTTTATCTTGGCTATTCCACCAAGAGCCACTACCTTGGTTTGGTGACCAGATAAATGGTAGTGTCATACTGCTACATGCCCATGGTTATAACAGGTCGGCTTGTGATGAGACCTCCCATCCACCAACTAATACCTTGAGTGTTTATTTATCTTATGCGTTCCATTTTCTTATTAAGAAGATTTTACTTCTTTCTCAGGAATCCTTGGGCGAAGCATCTCAAAGGTTTTATCTTTGGATTTTAACTCTTATCAACTACTTTTACCCTTTGGGCCTTTAGCCCCTTCTTCCCACAAGGAAAGGTAAAACCCTTCCTAGTGTGGAAAATCCCAATGCTCGAACAAAGGTAGGGGATAAATGAGAGGAATAAAGATGGAAAGTGGTAAGTATGGAGGGAATGGACGATGGCCTTTCATAGACCCCCGCAGTGGCAACCCATCCTAAAGGGAGATCAACTTACTAGGGCATCATGTCACCCTTCCAGGTATGAACAAGTTAAAGAACATAATTTCCAAGCAAACATTATGAAATGAAGGAGAATTCGATGCAACATATTCAAGTGCTTCAATAATCAGAGTGACACATACCATGATACCCTGACTCATTACCTCATGGAGAAAGACTTACTGCTACTTCAGGTACATGCTAGTGGGATGGATACTACTGTTGCTGATAAATGGGCTGCATTGAAGAATAGAGGGGCCCTCCAGGGCCATGATCAAGTCATTTGGATCTCGACACTCCATGTCTAGGACCCGTGGGCCTTGAGAAATGATCTCCTTAGTTATCCCCTGGATAGGGGATAACAAGTTTAATTGATTTGTTTTAGTAGCATTCAATTGCATTAGAGATAACTACAGATCTATCATGCATAATTTGCATCATATGATGATGATGATGATGATGCAAATTATGCATGATAGATCCAGAAGGACACACACACACACACATATTGAGAATGCTTAGATCCAATTTAATTAGGGTACATATTTCTTGAAGTTATTTTGGCATCAAATATATATATATCTAATATTTTCATGTGTGCCCTGAATAATTGTGCTATAACCATGATGAGATTTCATTCCAAGTGCATATTCAATATCACTGAAACCTAATTGCATATTGTACAATTTATCATGTTATAATAATCAAGTTTTATATATTTAACATTATTTAAACTTGGAAAGATTTATTTATCTATTATAATTGTCAAGTTTGATATATATATATATATATATATATATATATATATATATATATA